>OX376374.1:59746862-59787435 GCA_947369275.1 Nemotelus nigrinus | reverse complement strand
GAGTTTTTTTTTATTATTATTAAGGTAATATGAATGGTAAATATATACATACTTTGCTGCACTAGAGATGTTTACTTTAATAGTTTTTAATTATCTTTTAATATGTGACAGTGTCTATAGGTACATAAATATTTTTCATCTCATAAGCTTACAGTCTCGTACCCTCATCATTCCCGGAACATCTAGTACTACCAACGCTGCATTGAATTGAAACGACTTTCGTGAGTTTATTCGATTTGTTTCTTCCAATTTCCGGTGATTATGCCTGGTAAGAAATGCATTAAGTTGTCCGTAAGAAAATCAATCGCAGATGGTCAGGGCATAAAGCTAAAGAGGACAATGGATTTCATCAAATCTGGAAATAAGGAAACCATGAAAGAAATGGTGAATCATTCCAATTCAGTTACTAGCAGCGTCGGCTGCTTCTTCCCCTCAATGAACAAAACACGTCGTAGTCTGGCTTTCATTTAAAGAAACTAAGGACAAAATGCACTGACTGTGGCCTGTGTGCACCGTTGTGGCCAAAATGCACTGACTGTGGCCTGTCTGCACCGTTGTGGCCTGTGTAGTGGCCTTTCGAGTAGCATCCTTGGATTTGCAGAAATGCAAGAGCAATAATTTCCCTCTCAGCTGCGCTATTGTAATGAAAAATCACCTATTCATATTCATTCTTCATTTATGAAAATATGATTCTGAAAATAATGGAATTAAGTACATCACATAATAAGAAGGTTTCACAGAAATATAAATCCAGAAACCGATTTGCAAATACTCAAAGGCACATTTATTATTCAATCGCCCAACATTGAACCACCCTACACCAAATCAAATCATCAAAATCCACTTCTGTAGCTCCCAACAGACACCAGTATCTCCTACAGCATGACAAGCAGCAACAATTTTTTTACCAGTGCGAAATAGATAATCACAAATCTTTTCAAATCATTCCCGTCGTTTTCGTCGTCGTTTATAATGTTGTATGTTCTCTATGGCCCTGAGGACGTAATTTTGATCTTGAACATGTTCACCGTGAGCGAAACTCTGGTATTTAGGTCTAGGAGAAAATGTCGCTACTTCCAAGACTTACACTTTTATTTTCGACACCGTAAACTTTCATGGGCAACATGAAATGATGGCGGGATGAAAAGCATTAGTGGGAAACGTTAAATGCTTTTCAGCTAAATATATACATATACATATATTTGTATATGTATTTTTGTCGTAATTTAATAGATTTTTTGTCAAAATCAACATATTGCTTGGAAAATTTCAATATTAAGTTATATACTTATAATATTCTAATTGCTCGGAATTTCGAAAATATTCGCAAATAAATTGCATGTTGACATGTTTTCGAGAGTTGTATGTTCATAGTATGACATATTTAACTTTTATGATATTCAAAACAGATTCAGAATCACTCGGAGAAGATTAATATTAGTAAACCAGAGACTATTCATAATTGAAATTCAAATACAGTTTACGTCTAAGTTTGCTTGAACAGTAAACCCGAAAACTGGTTCTAAATCAATCTCTGAACATTTTACGTGTGGTTGTCGCAATATTTTAACATAAATAGGTTATTAAATTTTCAAATATTATTGGCTCGTGAACAGCTAAACCGAGAGAAAAATCCAGATATTAGTAGATTGGAGGTGTGCCAGAGACATAAAACTTGATAAACTGTCATGAAGTTTGAGTGCAGCTTATACTTAGAGTAGCTATGCAGAATATTATTTGAAACGATTTTTTCTAAGACTTCTTTGAAACAATATCAATTATCTTACTGATAAACTATTTTCAAATTATGACAATAATTTTAAAATTATATACAATATGACATTTTTGTATCACATCTTATTCTACTGAGGTAAGTACAACATAGCAAACCATTAGGGAGAACATACTTTCAACTTTCTGAGTTCTTGCATTTTCGCGGGAGCAAGAATACTAAGTAGTTTCGCACGTCTTTTGCCCTGTAGTGATGGTGTTGAAAAGCAAGGAAAAGGAAGGTGATGGAAAATTCGAAATACACCTAAATTAAAAATTTAAAGACTCTGTTCCGAAAATGGGATTTGACAGTTCACGAATTATTTGACGTGAATCAAATGATTTGAAAAACTACGAGTGAATTAAAAGTCAATCGAGATATTTAACCAAAAAAAAAATATGTTCAAAAAGAGATCGACTGAGACTCTAGGCTTCAAAACAGAGACTACCAAAAATAGTATCATTCCAAGCATCCTATTCTGGCTTTTACTTCAATATGAAATTGAAAGCCTTTGGTCGTGTATAAAAATCCTAGGCCTCCAAATGCCAAATTTCTAACAGTCTGTGGTCGTATGCACAGTCTGTTGTGTGCCATTTCGTTTGGAAGAGGGAAAGTATGACATTTGGGGCTAACAAGGGCAGTGAAATTTTTCATAAAGGTCAGCTGTTTGCAAGACAATGGGACGGCTTTTGTGAAGTTATTATTAACGTGGAGATGGCCAATGAGTAATGGAAGTCGAGAAATGTTTTTATCGGTATTGCCAGCAACAAATATTTCACGATAATTTAATACTGCTTTGTTTAGAACTACTTGGCGTGGAAAAATGAAAAAAGAGTGATTAAAACGGATGATTCTTACTCTCCGAAAAATACCCTTTTACTTCAAACAGTCATTTCATTGTAAAAAAAAACAAAACTAACAACGTCGAAAAAATCATGCAAAGCTAGAAGGCCCGGCAAATATTAATGCGTATACTGGCCTTGGATTTTTACTAATGTTCGAAGAACATTAGTATTAAAATCGATTTGGCCAAAAATATATATATGTATATATATATATATATATATATATGTATATATATATATATATATATATATATATATATATATATATATATATATATATATATATATATATATATTATATATATATATATATATATATATATATATATATATATATATATATATATATATATACATATATATATATATATATATATATATATATATATATACATATATATATATATATATATGTATATATATATATATATATATATATATATATATATATATATATATATACATATATATCTCGTCAAAAAAAATGTGACTATTTCTCGGGAACGCGCCATTCGATTGAGCTGAAACTTTGAGGATACATTGGTGTATATGCAGAATAGGTCCAAGTTTTACCAAATGTCAATTATCTTTAACCCTTTGGCATCGGCGGCCATTTTAGTGATATTTTAAATATACCATTATTCCGCTAACAAATAATTTTTGCCAAAAATGAAGTTAGCTAAATGAATTGTGAACGTGTTTTACATGTGAATCGGATAATTTTTTGGAATTTTTTAACCCCATGTATTTAAAAAAGATTGGGAAAATTTGAAAACCTTCAAATGGCGATAACTTTTGACAGAGCTTTTCAATCATTGTGAAACTTGCAGGATATATTAATATTATAAAATTTTTAATTTGGCGCTTTCAGGCTGAAAGTGAAAACTTTCAAATCACCGATTCTAATGAAAAATTATCGTTTTTGAAAAAAAAGGAACTGATATACAAATCATATGTTTTGCCCATATAGCCAAGGTAAAACATTTGAAATTTTGCATCGGGTAAGAACGTTAGCCTCTCCTCAATTTACCTATACTTTTAGCATCCAAAACTTCTGTTCACGAGAACTCACGGTCCAATAATCAGATACAATTCAAATTAACAGAATGTATTGGCCTGGTCTGGATTTTGCAATTTGGACAATTCTATAAGAAAAATAGCGCTTTTTGCCCTATAAATTCTGATTCAGTCACCAGATTTTGACGAAATTCGCACAGTGGCTGAATACTACTCTGGGCCAAGTTTGATAGAAATTTGGTTGAAAAATTCGTTTGGAGGTGCCAGCTATGGGAATGTTAGTATTTTAAATTTTGAAAATTCGTTCAGGAAAATAAAGTTCTTTGCCCTCTAGCCTCCAGTGTAGTCATGGAATCACATCGAAATTCATATGGCAAATTCAACATATTGTAGACCAGGGGCGGCTCGTCGATGTACGCAAAGAAAACAGTGCTTCCCTTGATTAACCACAAAATTGATAAATAATCAATATGTAACAATCAAAAGATTTACAATCAATATTTAACAATCAAAGTAATAACATTTATTTTCTTACAAAAACCGAAACTCCATTGCTACCATGGATGAAATGGTTTTATTTTGTAATAGTCCAACTACAGAGCTCCCAAGGTAAATTTACAGCGACGCTACAAAAACTTAAACGTTTTACTACAAACAACAGGCACTGCATACCATTCAATTCAAAACATAGAGTTCATTGAGATATACAACACAGAACACTGAAGTGATCTTGCTTCAATGCTCAACTTCGTGGTTTTCGCATAGATCTACTTAGACGCTTTGCCTAAATGATGCCCCCAAAATTTTACAATCAATGTACTCAAATAGCATCGCGGACGGTGACTTAGTTTACAGCGTCTTGGTGGATAGAAGAATTCAACAAACCCTTGCTCCATCCACCAGCTCAACGACCCGAAAATCTTTGTAAATGAATGAACTTAATACGCTACAATAGTATCCGCGTCTCTGTTATGTTAGGTGCTTTGGTGAAATGACCACTCGGTTGCTTTGGACGCCTTTGTTAACGCTGGAAAGTCATCCGCGTCTTGTTATGTTTTTTTCCCGTCATGATCTACGTTACAGAATTTGTAGATTTTCTTCTGCTCCTCTTCTTACTTATTGTTCCCCTTCTGATTTGATACCGTTTATAGTCTGTTCGCATGATATGGAGAATATGTAGGGTTAAATTGTTTCGTGTGCAATTTTCTCCAGATCGGTTTTGTATCTGCTTTGGGTTTACTTTCGCAAAATGAGTTTCTTGGTACAGGTGCTTTGGGTGAATAGCACTTGATGCTTTCGCCTATGTTAATGTTATTTCTATGTTGAATTTCTGAAGTGCTTTCTTTAGCATTTAAAGTTTACATTAGGTGCGTTTTTTTGTTTTTTTTTTTCGCCAAAAAACGCACTTGCTATCATTTTTTTTACTTGAATTTTTTGTATTGTCAGTGTTAGTACGGTCGGTTAAAGATAAACATAGAACTCGTTGAAGTGAGAGCGTATTGAATAGATTCTGTTTCGAAAAGTTGACATTTATCCGTATAAATTGGATTTAAAATTGCTGTGATTGTGCCATATAGGATTTATTGCGGCAGTCTTTTTTATTGAGGATCTTTTTGAGTCTTGGCAACGAAGACCACTAATTTCGCTCAGTTAACTGTTTGCAAAAGGTAACTTTATTAGGCACTTTTATTGCAAATTATATGAGGCATTTATTTTGATTGTGGTATTGGGTATCTAATTTAATTTGCTAAAAGATGCATTATATCCTCAACTTTGAGTTATTTAAAAACGTTCTCCATTTGTTTAGCTATGTTTCAAACTTGACTTTTTTTATAAGAAAGATATAAGTATTTTTTTTACGTTCAAATAATATACATAATTTGAACTTTTGTGAGATTGTTGATCTGAATGAGCAGGAATATGAAATAAGCAGCTGACAATTAATCACTAACTTTTAATGCAAATATGGTTAGCATTGAAATACCTAATTTTTTTTTTGCACGATATTTAAAAAAATCGCATGTATAGCTTACTATGCGCTTTATGAGTATGCTTATCTATATGCTTATATATTTTGCTTGTGCTTCCATAAGTCTCAAAACCACGAGCCGCCACTGTTGTAGACAATATTCAGCAGAAATCTAGTTGGAAAAAAATGATAGCGTTGCCAGCTATGGAGGCTTTTGTATTTTTTTCACATATCTTTAGTAAGCGATTTTAGCATAAGGTGTTCAAATCATAGTGCTCATTTAGTGAAAATAAGCAACAAATATTACAACCTAGAAAATTTGAAAGCTTCTACGTTACTCTTAATTTTTGCGTTTTTGTTGTTATATTATTATTATATAAAAATAATAAATGCACGAGGCGTTTTTGTTATTTCCCTACCAATAAATGCTTACATAAAAATTTGCAATGAAAATAAGTAAACAATGATAGCGTTTCCAGCAGACGTTTAGTCCGCGGACTATTCACCAAAATCCACCTTAATTATTTAGTCCACCTGTTGTAAACACTCAGTACCCGACCACGATTTCAAGTGACTTGACCTAAAATAGGTCGTGGACTATATCACTGTAAACACAGCCGACCTAAGCCTTGATTTTTGCGCGACTATCAATCATATGTGTACGTTGAATTTAAGCTAGCAACCCTCTCGTTTGACTCAAAATCATTTAAGTAATCATGTTTGAGAGAGAAATGGAAAGATAATTACAGTGTATGAGCTAAAATTAAACTAAATGACAGCTGTTGCGACGCAACGGCGGCCTCTTCAACGCAGGAACCTGAAACGAAAAACAACAAAAGAATCGAGTTCAAAGATAAAAAATATATACTTATCTAAAGTCTGCTATCGATCAGCTTAGTATTTTGATGATTGTTGATGATTTTGACAATTGTCACTTGACATTTGTCATTTGACATTACATGTTTAAATGTCTATTCACAATTGTTTTTTCACTTAATATTCACAGTAAAGAAATACTGGTAAAACTGGAAATATAATAAGAGAATTAAGAGAAAGTTGTATAGAAAAGAAAGTACCGAAATTTTCACTTAACAGTTGACTTTGAATTTAGATGGTGCAGAAAGAAATTGATTGTTAGAAAAATTTATACATTTATTGAAAAATTGAAATTCCAATAGAATAAAAAATTTGTTAAATCGTTAATCAGTGACGGTGTTTAATTGAAGAATTGGCTGTATTTAGAATATTTTATGGTTTAGTGATTATAGTTGTTTAATTCAGTTGGATAGCATCAGCGAAACCATAAACAGTGTTCAGTAGTAGCGAAACCATAAGCAGTGCGATTTTAGCGAAATTGATATTGATTGATAGTATTCTGTTAATGCAAATTCGGTTGTGAAATTTATATTTTCAACGACGACCGTGTTAATTGAAAGGATTTTCCATCAACGGGCTCCGTTTTGTATTTTCAACGACGACAGTGTAAAGTGAAAGGTTTTTCATCAACGGGCTCCGTTGGATTGCTTTCAAGCTCATAAACTCAGTTCAGGTTTTTGTTTCCGTTGTTGAGTCTATTGAACTCCAGGCTGTTAAAGGTGACTGTTCATACCGTATTCATAGCACATCAAAAGTTCTTATACTTCGGCTTCACGGTTAAGAACCATAAATACGACGAAAGCTTAATACGACGAAACTATTTGGGATCATCATCACAACAAAGGCAGGCAACTTTAAATCTAAGCTCAACTAGCAGATACTCAAACCAATTTTGAAAACCAAATTTGGAAACGACGCAAGCTTTTGGGATCATCATAACAACAAAGACAGCAAACTTTAAATCTTCGTTCAAGTAGCTAATATATAAACCAAATTTCTTGGATACAAAATGGTCATTTGTGGATTGTGTAGCGAAGCTACCCAGCGAGGTGTTAAAGACTCTATTACATGTTCAAATTGCAATTCTCTAATCCACTTCAAATGTGCGGGCCTTACTTCATCAGATGTTTCTTTTCTGAAGGATAACAATAAGGCTAATCAGTGGAAATGTAAAAAATGTTCCACGAAACATCGTAACTTATCGCGCTCTGATGATACGCCAGTTAAAAGTAGCGGAACTTCGCTTTCGAACGAACGGTCTTCCGAGCACCAAGACCTCCTGCGTAAAATTGACAAACTCATTGAAAGCAACAACTTCGTGGCTAGGCAACAAGATGATGCAATGAAGCAACTTCAGTTTATAGCAGAGGAAATCAAAGAGCTTCATAGCAAGATCAAAGCACTGGAACTATCAAACGCTTTGAAAGACCAGCAAATAAATAAACTGGAAATGCGAATTGGCAGACTGGAGCAAGAAGCAAATCTGGATAAGGTCGAATTGTCTGGATTGCGGATCGAGCACCAAAAGGACACTCTTCACACGGCCCAAAAATTCTGCAAAAAACATTTTAACATATGTGAAGATGCTATCATCAATGCATACATACGACGCTCTAAAGCGGATAATATTCCTCCGTTAGTTATTCAGTTTGGATCGTCACTCGCTGCAGCTCAATTTTTGACGAAGCACAAAGGTAGAAACGCCCTGGAGGATAAAATTTTCTACATTAATCCGCATTTAACTCCAGTGTTGAGGAAGTTATTGTGGATGGCTAAGTCTAAGGCTAAGGAAGCGAACTATAAATACGTATGGTTCCGGGATGGAGTAATTCGATGCCGAAAAATTGATGGAGACCGCATTATAGTTATTAAATCAGAAGCCGATCTGGATTTTTTAGTTTAAGCTCATTATTAGTACCGCTGTTATGTAAAAAGGTTTCATTTTTTCTTCTAAAACTATATTTTAATTCTCTCACAGCTAAGTACAATTTCTTTATCATATATTCTCACTTTTTCTCATACTCTATTTTTATTTCTATTATTTTTATTCATGTTTTCTTATATACACACACATCTCTCCATTGCACAATGCACATTCGAAATCTAAGCAAAACCAAAGAAAAACCTAGCTTAACTGTATTCTGTCTAGATCTTATACGTGCCACCTTCTTTTCTCTCTTTAAGGGCATAGCTCAGATAATCCACTGCATAATATTCTTGCGATATATGTAAATGGCTAATGATCTATTGAACTAAATATATAGATGAATGTTCAACATTCACGGAATGGACATGCGGTGGTTTAAATGATTTCGCAAAACAAGCAGATCTAGATAGTACAGGGCATTTCAGTATATTTCACACTAACATTAGAAGCATTAACAAAAACTTCAATGAGCTTATTTTGACACTTTCCGACATTGAAAACAGATTCGATGTATTAGTTTTGAGTGAATGCTGGAATGTTGCGAATCTTCAATGCTTCCAAATAAATGGTTACACGGGCTTCAAGTCTGAAAAAATATTAAATCAAAACAGCGGCGTTGTGATTTATGTTAAAAACCTACATAGCGTGAATAACTTTGAGGAACTAAATTTTTCTGGGGCAACAGCATTATCGGTGGATGTAACATTATTAAATAAAATTCCCATAAAGATATTAGCCATATATAGATCACCAAGCCACTGTGAAAACATTTTCCTTTTTGAGCTTGTTGACTTGCTACACAAAATCAAACATGAAAACGTTGTTTTGCTAGGCGATATTAATATTAACTTGCTAAATCTTTCTCTAAGTGAGTACATAAACTCGCTAAATGAATTAGGGTTTCGTTCATATGTGAATCAAAGCACTAGAGGGGATAATTGTTTAGACCACATATTTTCGAACATAAGACCTGTGCTTTTTGGTTCCATCGAGTCAGCAGTGATTGACACGGGAATCACTGATCATAAGAGTACGGCTCTACTTTTGAAATACAAGTCAAGGGAAAAAGCTCAAACAGTTGAAGAGCCAATGATCACCAGAAAAATCAGTTTTTCTCTATTGATAGACCTTTTAGCCAAGGAAACCTGGACCTCAGTTTTGTTTGCTGGTAACGTAGACGAATCTGCTCAAGCTTTTCACAGCACCCTCTGCACCGCTATTGACAGAAGTAGCACATCCGTTCCTGAAAGTAAAAAAAAATGTCGTAAACTTAAACCGTGGATAACTGCCGGACTTGTAAATTCCATAAGAACACGTAACAAGCTAGGAGTAGCACTGCGAAATAATCCCAATAACAATAGTTTAAAGCTATATTTCAAAAAATATAGAAACAAATTAAACCACCTCATTCATATAACGAAGGCTAATTATTTTAGAAAAATTTTAGAAAACTCTGAAAACGATGGGATGAAAGTATGGAAAGCAATAAATTTAGCAACAGGGCGAAAAAAGTCTCTAAGCCACATATCCAATATAAAAACCGACACAGAATTGCTATCAGTTAAGGATAATGCAGAACAAATGGCAAATACTTTCAACCAGCACTTTTGTAACATAGGGAAAAGCATGGCTCAAAAAATTACCATTTCAAATGATCGTATCACAACTAGCGAATCAGTTCATTCTGCATCGTCAGGAATGATTAATTCTGTTTCTGAGGATGAAGTCATTTCAATCATTGAAAATATGAAAGGAAATTCGAGCCCAGGATTCGATAACATCTCAGTAGAATGCCTCAAAAAAATTAAAACTTTTATTAGCAAACCTCTAGCACATCTCGCTTCACTCAGTTTTGATTGCGGAGTCTTTCCGCAAATTTATAAAACGGCAATTGTAACACCAATTCACAAAGGTAATAGCAAATTAGATGTCAGTAACTACCGTCCAATTTCTTTGCTGTCTAACATATGCAAGGTTATAGAAAAACTTGCAAAAAAACGTTTAATGTCATTTTTAAATAGGCGTAATTTCATAAATGAAAACCAATTTGGTTTCAGACCAACTTTTAGTACACAAGATGCGCTGGAAAAATTAACTGGTTTGGTTGTTGAAGCTTTGGACAAAGGACGCAAACCATTAGCTGTATTTCTAGATTTAGCAAAAGCTTTTGATTCCATCCCGCACAAAATGATAGTTGCCAAACTATACAAATATAATTTTGATTTGAAATGGGTTATATGGATTGAAGACTATTTGCGACATCGTAAGCAATCTGTTAAAATTTCGGGAAAGCAAAGTAAAGTTTTAAACTTCGAATACGGAATTCCTCAAGGGACTGTACTAGGCCCTATTCTGTTTCTCATCTATGTAAATGATATCTTTGCGCAACATATCAAAGGGCATTTAATTTCTTTTGCTGATGATACAGTGCTTTTGATAGAAGAAAATAACTGGAATAAGGTAAAAGTTAATACTGAATATAGCCTTTGCTTACTGAATGAGTGGCTTAGAAATAATTCCCTTGCCTTAAATATACAAAAAAAAACAGTACAAAGCTTTTGCTTCTATTCAACGTGGGCTACCAGAAGGACTAAATGTAACCATTCATTCGATCAACTGTGCATCTGGCTGCCTTTGCCCTCCTGTGCAGAGAGTTACCAAAACTAAATATTTGGGCGTAATCGTAGACCAACATTTAAGGTGGGATCATCATACTGAAAATGTCGTAAATAAGTTAAGAAAAATTATTCCTATGTGCTTCGAGGTTCGTTCTTTTCTGAGCAAGCAAACAATAAGAACTTTTTACTTTGCTTTGATACACTCTATTGTTCAATATGGAATTGTTGCATGGGGCTGTGCATCACAAAATGCTTTACTCCCACTGAAAGTTATACAGAAGACTATACTCAAAATCTTATTACACAAGCCCAGACGATTTAGCAGTGAACAACTCTTTAGTACAGTCAATGTTTTAACAGTGGAGCAAGTCTATCAATTATGTACGGTGATACAAACATTTAAAGATTTTTCAGCCGGTAAACTCCAAACCAATACAAATAGGACGAGAGGTGGTAGTGAAGATTTCTTGTTACTTCCAAACCGTATGACGCAACTAGGTCAGAGCCATTATACATATATGGGAATAAAACTTTTCAATAGCTTGCCAAGGTCCATCAAGAGAGCTAATAATGTAGAAATATTCAAAAAAAAACTTAAAGAATTATATTACGGGAGTTAAGCATAAATTCGCTTTCTCTCTCACCATACGTAGTTTTTGGTTTTTGCTTGGTCTTGAAATAATAATATCTTCCTTGTTTTAGCTAGCGGTGTGTTTTCATTGAATTGCATCTATTCAAACTTATTTTATATTTGTTCTTGCCATTAAATTGTTACTTTTATTTCTATTATTTCCAGTTTTTTTTTTTCAAGGCTGTGCGAGTTTTATTTTACTGTGGCTAATATTCTGGATATTTTGGTTATCTCAATAATTTTGTTTTTAACTTTAAATATTATTTATGTATTTATTTTATAATGAGCTGGAAGTCGTTTCTTTTTTAATTGTACAACTTTGAAATGAAAAATTATCTTCAACTCCTCACTCCTAATACAAGGTTCCTTACCTTAAAAGGAGGAGTAGTGTATTAAATTGAATTGTGTAATTTACTGTCATGATATGGAAATAAAGCACTATATTAAAAAAAAAAAAAAAAAAATTAGAACAACAGCTGTCACGTACAAACGAGGACTAAATTCGGCCCGACCAAATTTTAATTCAGGTCGATGTAAACACCTTAGGACTAAATTCACTAAGTCCGCGCTATAGGACAGGTCACATCTGGTTTGTTTAAATGGTCTGGACATTTTTTGGATGGACATATTTTGGATTTCTATCGCTGTAACTTTCGATGAAATCATCGAAATTAAATTGATCTAGGGTCTATTATTACTTAGGGTGTCCTTAAGTTTCTACTGGTAGAATACACACTGAAAATCTGCACATTAGTGATTCTAGTGGTTTTAAAGCGGTAAGGTTTTATTTTAATTAGTTTCTTTAGTAAATTGATTATCTTCTTCACTTAATTACTTCCTCCGAGCGAAATCAAACACTGTATTTTTCATTGTTATGCATTAAGTTCAATTGGTGCTATAAAATTAGATTCCTCAAACATACTCATAATCCCAAAAAGAATATTCCTTTTTGGAACAAAGCGAAAATACATGCTCATTATTTTACAACATATAAAAAACATGATGTCCTTTATATAATGTTCATAGCTCGCTCTATCAACCTAAATTATCTATAAATTTTCATCTCTTTTCAACTCTGATTCGTTCATAAAACTCCCCCACTTCTTGATCCCTCGTAAAATCATCTTACATTTGTTGTTCATATTAAAATGAAACAATGTTCATGTTTCGTTACTGCAGTAGATCACTGGCACTATATTAAAACATTGTCGTTGAAGAAGTATCTTCCTTCGTAGCTGGCGTACGCTCTCGACATTTTATCTGAATCCTTTTTGGTATGGTACAATCTTCGTTGTCGTCGTCATCGTCGTGGTCGTGGTCATTGTTGTCACAATTTACTTCCCTTACAACAAGCGAAATTTCTAGCCAATCGCACGGGTAATCAATTTTACATTCTTTCGAAAAGTTTCCAGAAACGATGTTTTCAAATACATGAGAGGAGTCTGTGCAAAAAGCAAAGACAAACCAGACATTGGTTGAAAGCTCGAAACTTCCGTAAGACGACGAAAATACTAGTTGTCATCGTGCATTAGAGCCCGTTTCTAATAGTACTAGTCGTTCTAGGGAAATAAAGACTAGTACTTTCCGAGGACTCACAACTCACAGCCCAGAATCTCCGGTTGCTTGAACTTCACCTGCGTACCCAGCGTTTTCAGATGTTACGCAGAGGAAACAAAGAAAAGTGCATTTGAAACTGTGACAGAAGCTTAACGGGACTTATGATATACTTCTGTTGAAATATCGTTTCAAAGCGGAAGCATTCCAGTGTGCTTGGGCGCTTCACGAGATTTTTGTAGTGGTGATATTTGTCTTGGGATCAAAAAGAGTTTTCTTTGTATTAGATTATTTTCCATTCTTTCTCATTACCTGAAATGCTTCCTTTTCAATAGGAGGAAAATTGAAAAGGAAGCATTTCAGGTAAGCCTGGTGATAACTGCTTTATATTTGTCGAATAATCTTGAAGTAAAACATAATAAAACTGAAAACGTAATTTGAAACGATGGTAGTTATCTGAAAATGTATGTTCCCAATTGTGGCATAATGTTTTGTGTGAGAATCATTTGATCTAAGAATATTGGAAGTACTTAGCCATTAGATATCGTTATGCAAGTGCTTGTTCATTCATTCTCAGTGAATATTCAAGACTCTTAAATCTTTGACAGGTAATATTTAATTAATGCCTCTATTAATATAATCCCTCTAACGCTCGAAATTTAGTTTTTTCACAGTTTCTGAAGTATTTACGCGTGATGCAATCGAGGTTCTATTATTCTATTTACGTAGTCAGCTATTTTTCAGAATGTTTAATAAAAATCAGGATTCTGAAGCTAAAAAAGTGTCGTCGTTGAATTTGTGAGATATGGAGGTTGTGCATCTACTAAAGAAATCCATAATCGCTTGAATAAGGTCTGTTCGCGTACCTGAATCTATTATAATATATTAAAATAGATTCGCAGCATGTCGTTTTTGTACTTTTGCTGCAAGCAAAATCTTGTTAACGTCATTGCTTCCCCTCTTGCTGCAAATTGTAGAAAATTACAGCCGAACTGAGCTTAGGCATTTTGCTGGAGCTTGTCAAATCGACTACGATGGGCTTGGCGCGAGGCTTTGAAACGCATATACATATATTCGAAAAACCCTAGCGCATCAAAACCGCTAGAAATACTAATGTACGAAGAACAGTAGAGGATTTGTGCAGATTTTGAGTGTATTGTTGTATATTGTCTTATATATTGTTGTTATTTTCTTATATATTATATATTGTATGTATTGTCATATATATAGTATATTCGCGATGTGAATACTTAATGCAAGCATTTATTGGTATGAAAATAACAAAAACACCTCGTCCTAGCAGTCCTTTGCTAGCACCGAAGCCAAAAATAAGCCATATCTGCCTCACGTTGATCCGATCACTGCATTGGAAGTCAAACGGATAAAAAAAAATTAGGGTAACCATTCGCAAGAGCTTTCGAACTTTCTAGATCTTAGTATTTGGTGTGTATTTTCACAACGAGACCACTACGATTTGAAAATTTTATGATATAATCGCTTACTAAAGCTATGCCAAAAAATACAAAAACAATCATAGCTGGCAACCCTATCATTGTTTTTCAAACTAGATTTCTACTGAATATTGTCTATAATAATTTAAATGTGCCATATAAATTTCGTTATGATACCATGACTGTACTGGAGGCTATAAGCCAAAGAGCTTTATTAAAATAAAATAACATTATATGAACAACTTGGTGCAGTTGCACTAATTTTTGACGATTCTAAAAGCATATAGATATATAACTTAGATGCTTTGCTTTCATCATAGCTGGCAACCCTTTCACGGTTTTTCAACAAAATTCCTACAGAAATAAAAACGCAACAAGATATGCTTTTCACATGAGTTTCGTTTTGATTTCGTCACTGCATCGAAAGTTAGAGGGAAAAAATCTTTATTTTCCTGAGCAAATTTACAATATTTAGGAGACAAAAATTGCCGTAGCTGGCGTCCCTATACCAATTTTTCAACCAAATTTTTATGACATCTATCTTAGAGTAAGGTTCACCTACTGCGTGAATTTTGTTAAAATCTGGTGGCTAAATCGGAAGCTATAGCTATTTCTCAGCGATTTTTCCAAATGGCACCACTGCCACAGTGTTGCCCGTTTTTCAAAATCACTTCTATCAGACCTGGTCCAAGCAAATTCTAACATGTCCTGTGAATTTCATATTGACCGCATTATCCGATCGTCAGTTCTCGAACACAGAAGTTTTGAGTGCTGCAAATAGAGGTAAATTGATCACGGGTTGCCGTTCTTGTTTACCGCGGAATTTAGAAAATTTTTATTTGACTTGGTGGACAAAGGTCGATATTTATCAACAATTTGAATTTATTTCCAAAACTCAAAAATTTTTCAGGAAGGTCGATGATATGAAGGATTTTTGTTCAGGAGCCTGCTGTCAGGAGCCTGCTGCCCGTACAAACGTGAAAGTCCATGTGTGTAAAATTTTAGTCTATATAAATACGCTCTAAAAATTTCACGTTATGACGAATTGAAATTTGAAAAAAAATCCTTGCCTACTTTAAGGCACTCAGCGCCTACACAAGGCTCAAAATTTCCACCTCTTAATCGTAAGCAAACTAAAAACATAATAAATTTTCATTCCTAGTACTTTTTTTTGACAAAAATTTACACTGCTTGGAAATATAGGAGCACCTGAAAATTCACTTAAATGCCCGCCGCCGCCAAAAGGTTTAAGATATCTGGATTCTAGCAAATCATGGACCTACCTGTTATATACATCTATGTTCTCCAAAAATTTCAGCTCAATCGGATCGGCCACTTCAGAGATTATCTCCCTTAACCATTTTGCTGATATATATATATATTTATAAATATATATATATATATATATATATATATATATATATATATATATATATATATATATATATATATATATATATATATATATATATATATATATATATATATATATATATATATATATGTATATATATCTATATATAATGTTCTTCGAACATTAGTAATGAGCGAGCGAAGGTTAATAGTTGCTGTGCAATATTAGAATGAAAACGGAATATATTTCACCTATAACTTTTTTACTGGTAACAAAAAATATCCAGTGGTGGATATTCTGTGCATGGTGTGCACTTAGCAGTCGAAAAGCACCAATTACTATTGTTTCAATATAAATTGATGAGCTTGGGGGAGGTTTGAGTTTAGTGAGTAGAAAGCTGAATGCACTTTGAACTTCATATTTATTGTAACTAATAAGGAAATGTATTGTTAGGAGAATATATGGCTGTTTTATTTTATAACCTATATTATATTGATGTTATTAATCTGATTTTATATAATTTTTTTTTGCAGGCGGATTAATTTTGAGTTCCAGTAATAGATCCTATTTGATATATTATATTCATGTCTATATATATAGATAAGTGCTTTGTATACAATTTTATATAATTATCTTACTATACAACAACATCTATTAATAGAACTCATACGGTAACGGCATTACGACTGCAAAAAAGAGATGGTCATGCTTATCGAAAATGGGCTAAACTCGACTACATGCCCAATTAGACAATTTTACTGATAGATGTTCAGTTGTTATGTTTGTGTTTTTTTGTGTTTGTGTTTTTTAAATTTTTTTGGTTTTGGAGGAAGTCTTAGCCGAGATCAAATTGGTTCCAAAATTGTATCTTTGAACTTTCATCTGCATTTTTTAGGAATGTGCTCGTTGCCTAGCGATATTTCAACTTGATAGTTTATCCGATAAAAATGTTTCTGAGCAGCACTAGACAGGTAATCCAACAGGTTTTTTGAGCTAAATATATTGAATATCTGTGAGTATCTATAGATGCTTCTTTTGCTGGAGCTTGATGAGCTTAAGCTTACAATAGTTTTGTTTCTATTTGTGAGCTTAGAGGTTTCAAAAAATAGATGATTTTATCAACAGGAGGTCATACAATCAGTATTACTAGCAAGTCAATATTTTCACTCACAACAAAACTTGTTCTGCTATTGATTGCTGTATCAATGATGAGAAAATGGACATCATGTTGAGGTTATTTTACATTGATATTAATTTTTAAATAACATGAAAATAAATCGATACTTGTTGTTTGCTTACCCGACGAATTGCTTTTTACTCGTTGAGACAATTATGGGTAACATAAAGCCTATGCATATAATGAAAACATGTTTCAAAAACTGCATCAAAAGTTTCGTCTTTATTACGTTACACAAAATAAAAGAAATCTTCCGCCAATAATGGATGTTACATTTGCGGTGTGCTATGTTACATTTATCGATTCAAAGCATTTATAAATACAGGACATTTGAATTTGACGTATTCCGTTTTCGTCGAAGAGTGAGAGAGCAGTTAGTTCATACTACATCGTGGAATATCCCATACATTTATCAATACCAAATCCGACAAGAGAGAAGCAAACAGGTTTCCTTCAAATTTTTATAGCAATGTAGGGGAGCTTTTTGGAACTTCTTCTCCATATACACTAGAGGGTTACAGATGTGTATGTTTATATTTTTGCTTTCATAGGCTCTGTCGTACTCGAAATCAGATCAGATCAACATACCGTTGAAAAAGTGCATACTGTTTGGTACAACTGCGTAGATTACAATATCCCAAAAACTTGTTTTTTGGAAATTCTTCAAGCTTTAATTTGTGCATGCATTATTTCTTTGTAAAGGTAACCGTTACAGAGATATTTACAAAAAACTGCTTATGGAAACCTTTGACTCCGTGTAAAATATTTATCAGCACTCGGATCTATGGAAACTTTTCAAATCTAGCTTTTTCCTTAATTTTTCCAAAGCACTAAAAGAGGACTAAAAGTAATTGGCAATTGAGAAGGTTTTTTGTCGAAAAATAGTTCAGCCCCTTCCAGAAACAAAAATGCGGAGGGAGAGCAATAACTTTTCTCTTATTTTATCTACAAGGACATAATTTCAAAAATGAATTGTAACACGGTGCAAATAGTATTGAAATAAAATTATTTTTCAAAATACTTTTTTCATTAAGCTCAAAAAGAAAGAACACAAAAATCTCTTACCTTAATTTTTCAAATTTGTTAGTTTTTCCATTTTAATTTATATTATTTATCTTTGCTCTTTTCTTTTGTTTTTAAAGCTGGGTTAATATTTACATTGATAGTTGAAAATCATATTTAACAGCAGGTGTTAGGTGAGGTCACTGCACAATGAAATTTCGTTCGTTGAATATTCCTTAAGTTATCTTCGCTCTACTAATCCTCTAATGAAATTCAATTGATCATATCTACTAAAGCCTTATAAATGAAATTTGCGTCAACAAAGCCTTAAGCCAAGTAATTCAGCTAAGCTTTCCTTTTAAATTACTTGCCGATTCACTTTCGATAGGATGTTATTTCTCTCTCTGCTTTCTCTTTAATGAGCTCGGACTCATAATTTTCAGCACACTTACTTATCGCAACAAATCTAAGGGTGATTAACGTTCAGGCAGCAACATCTTACTCTATCGATCGTAAAAAATTTCTGGATATACATTTCCGAGCCTGATACACCAGCATGACTTTCACCTAGGGATTTTATTTTCTTATCGTGAAGATGTGATTGGAATAAATAATGAAAAACGAATAGTAGCCATATGCGCACGTAAGAATGGTTGGCCCTGATAAATAAATATAAGTCATTCACTTCATTCGTTTATGTGCCCAAAGACATATATATATATATCTGTACAACGAGAAAGAAATTTGACAGTGCTATCAATCAGCTCATGAAGCAGTAGGAATATTCATGGGCACGTATCCATGTGTTAACAAGCGATAATGATTATTAATGGAAAATTTGAAAGAATTCAACCACCTGGGAAATACAAATAAACGGCAGTTTGTGAGGAAAAAATGTTTTGAAGAGAAATCCAATTTGGAATGGAAAATGAAGTGGAATGCTATATTTGAGCACATCTTTTTTGCTCCCGAATCTAAGCTTTTTACAACTGAGGTTAAACATTTCCAAACGCAGAGCTTAAGGCCAAAAAGAAAAACACGTAGAATTGACTTATTGCGGTAAAACTGGTTCAGAGTATGATTAATGGATTTTCACCCCGAGTCCGTTTTTTGCGCATAAAAACATTAGTGTCTTTCCCATGACAGTTAGAGTGAATAAAACACGCTTCTCCTGAAAAAAAAATTATTTATGCTATCAGTTTTAGCAAGTCCACAACCATTTCGATGCTTTAGTAATAATTCAAGACGCAAACGCATAGTTAAACTTATAAAATACTCAGATGAAAATACTGTGTAAAATATACCGAGTGGAATCCCACGTTGGGCGCCTTTGAGAATTTGCTTATTGTCGATAATCTACAATCATCAATTGCATGTCAGTCACTGCGGAAATCTATTAATGGACTACTGCACTATGGCAGATAGTTTTTGGGTCAAAGACAAATTCACAACAGATTGTGCGCCGCAAAACAGCGCAATTTGCCGTATCGTGTGAAAAACATATAGTACAGATGAATTGGGATTTGAAATGGAGAATTCGTGGTAGGGATTTAGCTGACCATTAATTGATTTCAGCGTCAAAGTAGAGAATTATCCTTGCAAATAGCTTATACTGTCGATTCCAAGCGCTCAAGTTTCATTAAAGAAGATTGAATTCATTGCTATAAGTAGTTGCATAAGGCTCCTAGTAAAACAAATAAATTCAGTATTTATCACAATTACTAGAAATAGTCTTATTGCATAAGATTGTTTCTGGTAATTTTTATAAATTCAAATAAATCAATTGCCTCAGAATTGTAACTAGTCGAAAGAATATGCATTGATAAGATTTCTCACTTTTTCTTACATTATGTTTGCCTGAGCATAAGCGAAATTGAAAGCACTTTGAAACCGGCGACACCCAGAAAACTTCTTACAACGCATCCAGTCACGCCAGGAAATATGGTGTAATAAAACTAATATAAGACTGAAATAAAAGCGCAGAAACATTAAGGGTATTCAAAAATGCTCATATTCTGGGCTAGTTGGATGAATTTTCAACACATTCATGCGGACTGGGGTCTGGGCTTCATGGTGGGAAGAAACCAGGCACAAATTAGTCTAAGCCATCGACTTCTCCAAACCCTACAACTCATCAAGTCCAGTTGTAGCTTTTCGCGCCAAGCGCCAGAGACCAGGCGTAATTATAACCACCAATAGTAGACAAATTCACAAAGGTTACCTAGTGTTAGGTCATGCAACCCGCGTTATTTATACTCAAAGCTGGTAAAAGCAACCATGCGTATACAAAACACTTAAGATCAATTAATCTGGCTGTTACTCTCCATAAAATAATCGAAAGATTTTTAGATTTACACATATTACAGAGAGATAAAGATCTCAAACTCTAACGAGAGCACAAAAATGCATGCACTGAAAGGAAATGTATTACGACAATTTTTTTTTCAAGGTTAGTTTATAAAATAATAAAATAGCTCCATCACATAGAACATCTTAGAAATTGATGTTATGTGCATACAACATTAATTGTGCCAATAGCAGTGTAGTGATAATCTCAGCCGGATTATTGAATGCCATTGGTCAGCTTACGAAATATGCTGGGCAAAAACCATTACTTACTTTAGCAAAGCAGATCTGATTCTCTTCATGACAAAATACAAGATTGAGCTTCAAATCACACACTAAGTTCTTGGTCATTGTCGATATTCTACACACCTGAGAGGTCAACCTACCCTGCAAAGCAAATGCCTCCAACATTCATGCCTTTTTATGCACGAACTCACAGTCTGCCAGTTTGGATTGCATGTTTAAGTAAAACTTCCTATTTTCATGTAAACATTTCGTAGCCGCGTAGCAGCACGTCTCGTTCACTTCTTTCTGTTCAAATGGCAATGTAACAGTAGCCCAGTATACAACGTGACTTGAAAGTGGATTCAAAGCGGATTGAGATTGAAACGGTGGAATCAAAACCTTTAAATAACCCGTTTAGTTTCCATGGTCTCAATCTCAATCTCTAAAGCAGTCCACGTTGTATACTGGGCTATTGTGATTATTTTCCCTATACTGTAGCCTGTTTCCGGGACCGGCAAATAGATCTCGCTGTTTCAGATTCATTTATGCTTTGTCGCTGAAGTATGCATTTCAGCACTTCAAAAAATTTTCAAGAGGGTCGATGATTTGAAGGATTTTTTTTTCCAGGAGCCTGGCGTAGTCTTAAAAGTCTATGTTTGTATAGTTTCAGTTAACGCTCTGCAAATTTCACGTTGTGCTTCTATCAAAAGCTATTACAAATCAAAATTTGAAATAAATCGTTGCCTTCTTTTAAGCACTCAGGCTCAAAATTTCAAAAATTCTCACGAGCAAGCTGATAGCATAATAGGTTCTCATTCCAAATACTTACTTTTACCAAAAATTTTCGCTGCATAGAGCAGTGGACTGAACTTACACTTCAAACAAATAAGAGTTTTTTTAAAATAATTTTTCAGCTCAAGTTATTGCAAGTCAAACCATTAAAAACATTTTTAAGATACATATTCGCTGGTAATATCTTCAATTAAGTAGAATAACTTTCACTATCACAATTAATTTGAATTTAAATTTGAATTCACTGTGAGATGCCTATAAGATGGTAACAACGAGCGGAAGCACTATTTGAATGTTTTTTCAGTCAGGCACTTAAATCTGACTATATTCGATGTAAAGAGATGTCAAAGTGTTATCCAATTAAGGGATTCTTGCCAACAAAATTAGACATTTTATTCACATTCCAGGCTTTAAGTGGAAATCAGTGGAAATAATTTACACTTTTAATTCATTTCGAACTGCGACTAATGGCAGAATGATTCAAATTTTCAGGCTCATGCACAACCGTTAGAGTGTGCAATAATTTTATGACGACACTGCGCAAAAAAGATGCGGGTTATTTGAGTTTGTAATCTGCATATGGATTTTTCCCCACCCGACGAGAACTGAACATTAAGAAGAGAACATATTTGCATAAAAAAAACAATAAGAAAATATTAATAAATGAAAAATGACAGATTTACAGAAACCACGAGGCAAACTACACCCGACAAATCCCTAATTTTAAAGTATTTCATCTTCACTGATTGGGGAGGATCTATTTACGAGATGCCGGATAAGCAGATCTCGGCTCAGCTTGGTAATGTGCTGGTTGTGCAATAAGAACCGATACTTGAAAGACTTATGAAATCGGCAAACGGAGACATTTGATTATACTGGTGAGAATTGTGGGTTGTAATTGGTTAGATAGTGGAAGATTTTTGGGTTCCAGATAGTATGAAGTATTAACGCGCGCTAAACTTTGGGTTGCAGATGGTGTTAAGTTTGGAAGATTATAGTGATTCGTTTTATTGCCTAGTAGAATCAAGCGTCGGGGCGATATCAAAGCATAGAGGATGATAAAGATGTTTGCTATGATACGCTTTTTTCATTGCTTTCCGTTCGAATGATGCACCGGTCAAGTAAAATATTGAAAGGAAAGCCACTTATTTAATCTTAGTTTTCGAACTTGAAGCGTTAATCATATTATTTTTGCCTACATTCGATAAAAAAATTAACTGAACTAGGTACGGTAAGTTTACTGGGGTATTATTTACAGTTATTTTTAAAACTGGCGTAGTATTCCGTCCGAAGGCGATAATGAAGTTGCTAACAAAGTAATACATTTCTTTTATATAATTTCCTAAAACTATAAAACAATTTTACTTCAAATAATTTTTTTATTAAAAATCATTTTGAAAGTATTTGTATTTTATGGAATAGAAATTTATTGAGTAGTTGCCACGTAATTCAATTCAACCTTATTTGATTTTTCACATTCTGACACATTTTTCCAAAATATTAGATTTGCAGAAAAAAATTGACCAAGTTTTGAAAGAATTTATTTTTTCCGTCGTGTGCGACTCCAAATGAGATATCCTTTACATTCTGAAGAGAAAAGTCTGCTTTTAAGACTTTTGAAGCTATAAAGTGTAATTCCTCATAGGTTCGCAGTTCAAAACCAGTTTTTCACCTTGATTTCAAATTTCTTCGGCAGAATTTAGCATGTACTATGTCGCTAAGAAAAATCCGAGCTTTTTTCTGCTTCACTTTGTATTGAGAATAGCAATCTTTCCAATAAAAGAAGTTATATCGACTTCAACATTTCTCTCGTTAGCTTTTTGAGCACATCTTTTAAAACCTTCAAAACTCTACACCTTTTTATGTTTTTGCAAAGATTTCTCCACCTGATGATGATGAAAAGAATCAGCAGACATATTTTGGTGACCTAGCTCAAAGTATTTATGTTCAATACTATTTCCGTTTATTAAATTATATTTAATAAAATAAAAAAATTATATTTAAAATGTGGATATGATGTCCTTTTTACTTCTGTCTGAAATAGTTTCGTGCCAGATAATTGCTTCTGGTTTAACTTGTGACCAAGAAGCCACAGGAACAAAGCTTTGATTGTATTCTACTTTTCGTGGAAGGAAAATAATTTCTTTAAATGCGTCACATCGTGAAAGCATAATGACTTCCTGAAAATCCGCAGAAATAATTAGCTAAAGTTTCATTTGTTTGCTCTAGCTTTGTATCTTTCTTGTGCTTAGAACAGGCTGCGATATTGATTCTACGCACTCGTTACAATCCGAAAATAACTGAGTCTTGGTTATTACAAGTATGCATTTCGAATTTTCCAAATTTTTCCCACAATATAGTGAAGAATACATTTTTACTGTGAACAACTTTCCGGATACACCTCATAGGAGAGATTCATTTTTTATCTTTTAGTAAAATCTTTATGCATTCTACTAATTGTAATGTCACTGGGGAGATATTTTCTGTTCTGTGCATGCTTTCTTCGATAATATGATAATGTGAGATTAAAGTTTTTGAAATGGTTCTCAATTAGTACTTTATCAAATGATTTAGGAGAAGAGTGATTTCCATTTTTATCTGGTTTTGTTTGAAAACAGTTCCTCATATTGTTTCCCTTCCATTCAAAAACGTTTCGAGCTATCCCATCATTATGTTTCTGAAACAGTAAAGTTGCCAGAAAAAACAACTTTTATGTTAGTGCAGAAGATTTAGTTTGTCTTCTTCCCGGGGATTTTGATTTTATGTGCTCTTGGAGTGCTCTTGAGTAGTCGAGCTTAAATCCCACAATTCTGCATTTATCATATCCGGCTTTTAAATCGAAAATTTAGTTGTGCACTTTTTCTCGCAATTTATCCCACACTGTTCTTTAATCTCATGCTGTTCTTTAAGATCTAATTTTTAATTTTGCTTACTTCAACAGATACCGAATATATTTTATTTTTCTGTGGTAGACTTTTTTGCAGAGTTAATTTTGAAATTGTGTTGGGAACGTATTATCGTTCCAATCACCACAGCTAGTGTTTTCATCGATCACATCATTTTCATTATTTCGATCTGTATGACAGTCATTATCTCTGTTTATTACACTAACCTCTGCTAAATAGCCTCAATTTCCATGAAAATGGCTGTAGTTTTTAATTTATCTTCTGTTGCAGTAGATGACGTGTGATCGTAATCAGATTCTTTTATTTTTCGCTTACTGAAGGACGGTTTGATGACGTGAAATCCATTTTCCATGAGACTCATTTTCTCTTTTTCGAAGAGAAAAGAAGGTAAAAAATATACTTTACCCTTAAAAGGAAGTGTTTTGTAAATTATGATAGTCCTTTTAATACCACCATAAAGCAACATGAACTTAAAACTACTCACAGTTTGAATGCACTTGCACTTCAGTTTTTTTATGGCAAGCTCTCACTGTTTTTTCTGTTGTTTTCAAACAACGAAAACGAGCTGTTTTTTTGAAAAAAAAAACCACTATTTTTTAAAACTGTCCCAATTTTCTAATTTATTGTCTACCTGGTCAACCGTATAATCATACATCGATGAGTACCCATGGTCGTAAAGAATCAACATACATACATGGTCTCATGCCATCGAGAAATTGGTTCTGGTAAACAGCATGCAAAACTAGAGCAACTGTTGTTGTCTTCAATGCTAGCTGATTGAGATGCAAAAATACGCACCTAATAAGTCGGAGAACCTCTTATTACGTATACATATACAGTGTATTCTCACTAATACGGATCAAGTAAAACCGGCCCAGTCCGGATTATGCGGGGATCCGAATCACCAAAGGTATATCAAAATTATTAAATAAAAACATTGACAAAAGCTTATTTATTAATTTTAATATATAGTAAAAGTATCTCCAAGAAAAACCAGGTAATCCATTCAACATCAACGCTAAAGGTAAGTATTAAGTAATGGAATATCCATCAACTAAAAATTTATTTGTAAAAATCGGTAACTTTTGTTTGGCGAATGCACCCTTGCTCAGCCTCCATTGCGCGCTGCCGTAGCGTTCTAAGAACCGTCAAACTCTCCAATTTAACTGCACTTTCCTCCGCTCATTGTATGCAGATACTGAAGTTTTTAATGGCGTCTTCATGTTTAACTTTTGATTAATCTTCGTCAACTTCTTCGACGAAAGAACTGTCGTCACTGTCAAGGGGTAAATTATTTCCATCTGCAACGAGCCATTCACAAATTTCCGATTTTGACGGTTGCTTATTTTTATTTACTTTTTGTAGCAAAACTTCGACTTCGGTTAGTTCCTGTGAATCTTTCTTCTCTGACAACCATTTCTCCTTGAGAACTGATAACGAGATGATGTCATCAGGATCCTCTTCAGCATCGGAATTGTTTTCATTATTAAACAAATCGCTATCAACTCAATAGCAAAAAATAGTTTTCCAACATTTTGCTACTGCATCAGGCGACAACTTATTCCAAGAATTCGCAAGCAAGAACACAGCGTCCGTAATGGTGAGATTTTTAACGACTTTCGAGATGTCTTTTTCTTCCAAAGACAGAACATGTACCAAGAAACTTTTTTGATCATGCAATTTGCTTAAACGTATTGCGTTTTGATCCATTGGTTGGATAAGTGCGGTGCAATTAGGTGGAAGAAACAATGTCATAATTTTACCATCATCACTTTTTAGCTGCGTTTCCGATGCATGGCATGGAGCATTGTCTACTAATAAAATAGCTTTGCCTTTAAGGTTGTTCTCTGCTTGAAATCGCCTTACTTGTTTGACAAACGACTCGTGAAACCATTTTGCGAAAAGAGTTGAAGTCATCCATGTATTTTTCGTTGAGTAGTATTCAACTGGAAGGTCAGTGCAGTATTGAAATGCTTCAGGATTTTTTGCTTTTCCAATAACCATCATTTTAAGCTTATGTGTACCATTCCCGTTTGTACAAGCAAGAAATGTTACTCTCTCTTTCGAGGTTTTTCCCCCTGGAGCAACTCTTTCCGTAGTAGACACCAACGTTCGATCCGGAAGTAGTTTCCAGAATAATGCAGATTCATCCGCATTATATATTCGGGTGGACAATATATTCAGCTCATTAATTTTTTGGGAGAATTTTCGTAGAAAGGATTTCACGCTAGATGAGTCGCTAGACAGTTTCTCTCCGCACTTTGAGGTGATGTAGACCACGTCTTTTTTAAAATCTATTGACCTATCCTTTACTTGCAGTTAATGGTTTATAATTATTTGAGCAGCCTTTTCTCGTAAAATATTCGTTTTTACGGTTGCATGTCTTTCTCGCTGCACTAGAAACCATTTATACAATTTTCGCTATATTTCTGGATATTCTGGTTCTCGCAAAACTTTCCTTCTCTTAGGAGTTACGGCGCAATTCGCGATGTAGCTAAAAAATTTGGATTCAATTATAAAAGATGCACATTTAAAAACTAAAACACACCTTTTTATTTTTTCTTTATTTTTCTTTACATCCGAAATTGTAGATGTACCGACATCATATTTTTCTGCTAGAACCTTTCAACTAGCTCCATTGTTCAGTTGAATTAAAATCTTTTCTTTTTCCGCGATAGTTAACGTTTTATGCGGCCTTTTTGATGCCATTTCAATGAAAACCTGACTAAAAACCTTCCTTTTATTGCCTTTCATTCTTATGCGGGGATTTTCCATTTTGCAAACGTGAAATAAAGCGCACGCAGAAAAATCCAATGTAAGGTGTATGAGCGAATCATATAATTCGGAAATTCCCGGTATAAAAGACGAATACATGGCGAAAATGTGTTATGTCCATAGTTCAAAATTGTAGCAAATCTGAAATAAAGCGTACATAAAAGTAGGAGGCATGATTTCACTGTATTATTAATTATTGCACAATGTAACAAGCGATCCGGATAAGCGGAACTGCATTCGCTCCGGATTACAAAGGACATAATGGAAATTTTCAATATTTTCAGTCAATCCGGATTACAGAAGGAACCGGATTAGACCATATCCGGATTAATGAGACTCTACTGTACATACATCGTTTGCCTCTGAAAATTTGTTTTTTGTTATTGGTTTTAGAAAAACTATTCCTTGTAGAAAAATTGTTCGTTTTAGAAAAATTGTTCGTTTTAGAAAAACGGTTCGTTTTAGTTAAAAGGCTCATTTTAGGAAAACGATTGGTTGTAGAAAAACAATTCGTTGTGGAAAAACGGTTCGTTTTAGAAAAAATGTTCGTTTTAGAAAAACTGTTTGTCGCTATTTGGAAAAACTTTTTGTTCGTTTTTTGCGGCCAAACGTTTTTTGCAAATTGTTTGGCGTTTTTGAGCCCATCACTAATGACGATGATACATTTAATCACTGCATGCAAATATTATCGAACCTTTCACGAACATGTTTAAACTTGATTGATTTGCATGAGATGAGATTTCCGTTCTCGGCATAGCAAAATGGGAAATAAGACTTTTTAATTAAAGAAGATTGCTACATTTTACTTAGAGATGTGACAATAATGTCAAGCAATTTGCTGATAAACACACTTGAGAAACAAACTGCTCACAGGTTACAAAGACAAAGCTCAATGTGCTCTCTTACATCATGAAATCACCGCCAGAATATGCAATTTGGGGCTTGTGACATTTTTCCTCAGGACGGCAGTATACTTTTCTCACACATTATTCACTTAAATATCAGACCGAGACCGTTTCTTACATTAGACTAGAAGCAAAATATCTTACTTCAACTCATTGTGGATTATTTGGTTTGGAGTTGGTAGAAGTCCCTTCGCATCCGAATATTCTTTGCGAGTGTGAAGTGACTAGTTAAACGCCTCATTTTGTCCCTGAATTGTTCACAATTATTTGAAAACTCTATGAATTGCTCTTCCATTGCTTTATCTCAAGCTTACGTTCACCAAAACAGTTTCCTATTCGTCCACTTGTGTGATTTTAAAGCAAAGCAAAACCTGCGTAAAATTTAAAATCTGCGAGCCATAGGTACTTAGAAATGCTAAAAGGCAAATTCATCACCGAAGACGTTCAGCATTTTTGCCGTAGATAGTGAATGTTGTCACCTGAAGTTGGTTCTCCCAAACTCATAATATTTTCGGAAAGAGAATTGATAGCCTTTTATTGTATATTATTAATATTTACTCCTACCAAAACAACTAGTTAACAGTCTTTGGTAAGAATAGCTTAGCCCGAATGTGAATGTTAACGTCATCGGGTAAATACTTGGCAGTCAGGCCGTAAACAAACTTTTTTAGAAGTTTTATTTATGGATATATTTTGACAATAGAAACTCATAAGTGCTTCGCGTAAAAAAATAATGTAAAGTCAAAGAGCATAATGATGATATTTATCAGTTGAGAGATCGGAGACACCACCAGAGCACTCACTTGAATTAAAATGCTATAAATCATTTCGTATTAATTCATCTAAAATTAGTCCTCAATATGATTATGTAAAAAATTCACTCCAATACATGAAATTATGAGACATCGTAGATAGTGTCCTAGATTTTCACATCAAACGAAAAGCCTTTTATTAAATAACAAGGATTCCACATTAAATTTCCAACTCTCAATCTCATCACAAGTTTCTTCGCTCTCTATCTATATTCCCATCAGACTTTATGAAACTTACACACGATGGTATCTCGGATGCTATCTTCTCAACCGCAATATCCACCACTTTGCTAACACACGCGTATCCTTTTCGCTAGAGATGTTTGGTTTCGGCAAAACTCTTTATCTTCAAACTAGCACATGTACTTCACAAAACACAGATCTATGGGACACACTTCCGTTCCGAACGGATTATATAAATACAAACCGGGCACACAAGAACAATTTTGATTTTCTGAATCTTCTAATTCGCACCGTACTACGCCTGTGACGGTTCTTGTATTTATGCGGAAAACTTGGCACAAATTCACTTTTGATACCACTTGAGACTTCTCGTCGTTACTTTTTGCTTCGCGTTCACAGCTCACCTCCGGGATGCGATTTGCCTAATGCGAAAATCATATTATCTGCCTTAATCTATACCGAATCGTGATGACCTTTAACATACATATTTTCCGAAAAATTTACATTGATCGGTTAAATATAAATCATTTTCCTGTTCGCACTCTTAATGGAAAATTATCAAGTTAGGATTTTCATCGACGGTTTTTGCAAGAAGCACATCGATTTGGCCTAGTGTTGCTCACATTGAACTACGACAACCGAATCGAAGACGTCGCGAATTCGACACAGCACAGCGCAACCCGACATTACAGGTGGAAATCTGACCAAAGACTGAGGCGTTTCTATTTTCGACTGTCGCTTGACATTCTGCTATGCCGTTTCGTCCTCAGATGAATTTTCCACATTTTCCCGATAGTTTGGATTATCACTGATGCTACAGACAATCACGTTCTGCTAGGCCCGCTGTCGTGTAGCCACGCGCTACATCGGATGCTGCGAAAACAAATTTATCCATGACGATGCGGAAAAACGTTTTTAGGATTTTCCAATGAATAGTGGAGTGTATTGGGGCTTGGAGAAGGCGAATGCAGGGCAAATGTGGATGTAGATCTGTAGGGAAAAGCCGGACCCGTTCACTGTTTGAGTGATAAGTGGGTAGCACTCAAGCTATATAGTCGCTGTAGAAAATATTGACAATAAATCCCAGCATTCAAGTGCATAATGCGAACTAGACGCAGGCTACCAGTTTATTATCCTGTAAAGTGTTCGATTGATTGGTATTGGGGAATATTACGGCTTTATTATCCGGCTGGTAATCTGCAGAAACTGGGACAGACGATTTGTATCGATAACTTTAGAGCTGAGACGTGAGCGACACCCAAGTTCGTAGACCCAATCGTATGATCTCGATTATCCTTCTTGACATACAACATACATACGCACATTTGAGCAGAGAAAAATCCTTTTACTATTCCTTCCTTATTAATTCCGAAAAGAAAATGTATAGGTACGTCCTCTGAAATCAAAAGCTTAGGATGAAATAAATATGATTTCTCTCGGTCCCATTATTGATGTGTATATGCATATACATGTATGTCCATAGCAAGAACTGAAATATCTCTCCGAAGCATTTTCAACTTTTTGCCTCCGGTAACTTTGTACAATCAGTCAGGAAGTGCTTTCCAGTTCCCAATGATAAGCTGATTTATGAAATTAGGTCACGACCAAGGTCGCGTCAATCCCAGCATAAACTTTTGACTGGACAAGTCGACTGTTGTAGATTTGGATTTTGGTATATATAGGGCCTTTCCGAATTGTTGTCTTCACCTTGGTCTTCAGCTTGTTATAACAGAATGTGACGTCACATCAAGTTTAGCTTGTCCGAATAGTTTATCTTCGGCTTGATATTTCTCCCCTGTATAACAGTTCATGATAGTCTCATCTCGTTGTTTAGACGTCATGATACCATGTTTGATTTATATATTTACAAATTACAATTATGCAAGAAAATCTAAACTTACAATCAAAACGGTTATTGTGCATGTGAGCCCAGACTTGCCATTCGACGAGCGCTTCGCGTGGTAAAGCAGGAACGATAATGCAATCGATTATTGCATTTGTCGTACAGCGTTCCGATTGCCGACGAGCTTCGGAAATTTAATTCGTATGTGCTGTGAAGCAGATTCGTAGCTGACCGTTGGCATTCATTCTTTTCGTTATGCGTGCAATATGTCTCAAAGCTAATTTACATTGGGGTAGTCTTCCACCCTCAATCAGTTTCATGCTGCCAGGTACAAGAGCACAGTCTTTCATTCGCCATCTTTGCTTAAATGTCATAACAAGGCAAGACAGAGAATCCGGACAGTCTATCTTGATCTCCTATAACTGTTATAATAGGTCAGCTAAAACGCTGACGTCATAATCTGTTATACGGAGATCAAGACCAAGTCGGAGACACGAATTCGGAAAGGCCCATAGAATATATAAATGGCACCTTATATATCTTAAATCCGAAAACTGGTTGCTAGGGATCAAGAGACAGAATAAGTTTTTTGTGTGGGAGATCATGGTGCTCGTATTGCCATGAGTTATTGCTGAGCAGCAGTGTCACTTCATAATTTGGGACAGAAGAGAAACGTCGCTTACTAGAAAATGAAAATTTTCTGTCCGAAATGTAGGATAATAAATATTTTATTTATGCTATTTTCCAGTAAACCTGAGAAACAATTTCCATTGTTACATTCTTTTTTGCGTTTCTGCGGTTATTCTATTAGAATTAGTGTTGTTATTATTCACAAATTATTGAATGTGTCTTTACATAATACCTTATTATCGTGCTTCTTATTATTATTTGAAGGTTTTTTTTCTGAACTATTACTTGGATGGAATGTTTTTTGTGGGATGATTAATATTGATTTTTTTTTTAGGTAGTTCTACACGATCAGTTCAGTTGCCCGTTCAGTTTCAGTTTCAGTTGAATTGTCAGTTCAGTTAATTTTCTGCTATGTTACTGCACGATAAGTTACACATCAGTTCAGTTGTCATTTTTGAAAGTGAAACATCGCGAGGTTTTTGTAGTGATCATGGATGAAGATTGCCTTATTGATGTTGCACTATGTTTATCACTAGATAAGCCTACAAAAAAAAACTCTAGCGCACCTGAACCGCTAGAAACACTAATGTTCGAAGAACAGTAGAAGAATCGTGCAGGTTTTGAGTGCATATTCCACCACATGAGCTGCTTATGACTGTCAAACTGTTTCAAACGCTGCGTTTTACTTTGGTCTCAAGAATGCATTATAATTCATATAGTGGAAGGTTTCAGATATTACCATTGGCATGAATTTCAACCTTTATGAGAGCAAAACACGGCTTAATTATATTCATTATCAGTTGCTTATTTCACAAAATTTTGAAAGCAGCATCTCATATAACATCAATGAACAAAATGCGCAGTGCCTGCAGCACTGTAACTGAAGTTGGTGTTTGGGGCTGCGATTCGAAAAATTTGCTGAACTTTGGGAATTGAAACATCGGTTATTTATTTTTATTGTAAATGTTTCCGGTATGAATACTAATTGCAAGCATTTATTGATACAAAAGTAGCACAACCGACTCGTGCTGGCAACCTTTTGCCAGCATCAAAGCCAATAATATATCAGATCTGCTTCACGTTGTTATATTACATTCGAAGTTATGGGAGTATAAAGAAATTTAGGGCTACCTGCAGGGAGTTTTTTCAAATAATCGAAAACTTAATATTTGCTGTTTATTGTCACTACAATATCATTACCAATTGAAAATTCTACGATAAAACCGCTTAATTAAGATATTGCAAACAAACACAAAACAATTGTATGAATTTTTTATTTTTTTCTTTGTAATTTTTCAAGATCGCACCACTGGCACAGAGTTGCCTACAATTCCAAATCGCTTCTATTGGACCTGGTCCTACTTAAGTCCAATGCATTTTGTAAATTTCAATTGTATCTGAATATTAATTCGTGAGTTCCCGTGAACAGAAGTTTTTGATGCTAAAAATATAGGTTAACTGGGAAAGGGTTACCGTTCTTGTCCGACATGCAATTTTCAAAGTTTTACTTTGAACGTGTAGATAAAGCATAAAATTTGTATACAGATTGGTTTTATTGTAAGAAACGAACATTTTTTAGGATATTCGATGGCTTGAATGTTTTCACTTCCAAATTTTTATTTTTTCAAATTTAAGACACCAAAATTATCATAGCTGGCAGCTCCAACCGATTTTTTGGCTTAAATTTCTACCAAACGTGGCTTGGAGTAAGGTTCAACTACTGTGTGAATTTCGTTAAAGTCGCACGATTCAGTCAGAATTTATAAGACTAAAAGCAGTTATCTTTTTTAGTGATTTTTCAAGATGGCACCATTGGCACAGAATGGCCCGCATTTCAAAATCACTTCTATCAGACTTGGTCCTATTTAAGACTAATACATTCTGCAAATTTCAATTAATTTTGCTTATCGGATCGTGAGTTTCCGTGAACAGAAGTTTTTGATGCTAAAAATTTAGGTAAATTGGGCAAGGGTTACCAGGCGTGCCCGTTATACCATATCAATTTTTTGACTTTGTCTATGTAAACAAAGCACAAGATTTACATATGAGTGGCTTTTTTTTTAAAAAAGCTGCATTTTTTCAAGAGAGACGATGATTAAACCCTAGCTACAGGATTGCCAGTACGCCAATATGTCCTGAAAATTTCGTAATGATTGAATAGCTCTGTAAAAAATTATCGAAATTTTATATATATCGCAATTTAAATATAATCTCTTTTTAGGCGCCCAGCGCACACATGGGGCTAACAAATTCCAAAACATTATCCGATTCACATGTAAAACACGTTCGATTTTTTTTCGTCACCTTTATTTTTGCAAAAATTATTTGTGTACGGAATAATAGGTATATTTAAAATATCACTAAAATGGCCGCCGGCGCCAAACGGTTTAAGATGATTAACTTTTTTGTGAGACCTGGCACTATTCTGCATATACACCAATGTGTCCTGAAAATTTCAGTTCAATCGGATTTCGCGTTCCTGAGATTTTTTCACTGAAATTTATTGATGATATATATATATATATATATATATATATATATATATATATATATATATATATATATACATATATATATATATATATATATATATATATATATGTATATATATATATATATATATATATATATATATATATATATTTATATATATATATATATATATATATATATATATATATATATATATATATATATATATATATATATATATATATATATATATATATATATATATATATATATATATATATATATATATATAGAAATATGAATTTTCCGCCAAAGTGATATTAATACTAATGTTCTTCTTCGAACATTAGTTAAAAGAGCAAAGTGGAGTAGAGAATGGTACCTAAGAAGAAATGTATTATCTCATGTAAACTTGATGAAGGAACTTCACTTTGAACCTTGTGATTGGTCAAACTATTTACGGATGAGTGAGAGTGCTTACAAGGAACTACTGCATTTAATAACACCGTTAATACAAAAGCAGAATACTGTTATGAGACAAGCCATATCACCTCATGAAAGGCTTAGTGCAACTTTAAGATTTTTGGCCACTGGCAATTCATATAAATGTCTTAGATTAAGTACTTCAATATCAAATCAAAGCCTAAGTATCATAACACCTGAAACCTGCAAAGCCATAAATACGGTGCTAAAAGATTACATAAAGGTAAGGAAATGAAAATCTAGTATTTAATTTTTATACTTTATTCATGAAATTAGCAACAAACATATTTTAATGAGAAACTTTAGCATTACATAAAAGTATTAGCTTGATTGTTATAATCGGCAGTAGATATAAACTGTCTTAGCTGCTCTGAAGATGTTGGAGTACTTACTGCCACGTATCTTGTTTCCGGCTCTTGATATATAAGATGAAAGTTTGTTGAATGGGTTAGGTTAGGTTAGCTGGCTGGCACAGGGCCACACATAGACCCATTGGTCCGTAGTGATACCAGATAAATGGACCCGGAGAAGGAAAGTTCAGTCCAAACGGCCATCGAAGGCCCCGGACTTTTTTGCGAACTGAAGTATGTCCTTCAGCCTCTGCTCCGCCACATGTGAGAGATCCACCAGCCAGGGCTCACCGAAGCAGCGCTGCCTGGTTCTCCCCAGTGCCGGGCAGTGGCACAGAAGGTGCTGGATTGTTTCAGAGACTCCCGGCTCTTGACACTTCCTACAGATGTCGCTGGTTAGGAGTCCCATTTTCATGGCATGAGCTGCTACAAGACAGTGGCCAGTAATGATGCCGACCAGCATCTTGCAGTCAGTTCGCGTTAATTCGAGCATGTACCTAGTAGCTACAAGATTGTACGATCCCCACATGATTTTGGTTAGCTTACATGTCTGGGTTGCACGCCACCTGCACGTAGCAACTTGCATCATATAAGAGTCGATCGAGTATTTGATTGTTTGGATTGGAGTAGGAATGTTAACTGCGCCTGACAGGGGAAGGCTGGCTCCGTGCTTAGCCAGCGCGTCCGCCCTCTCGTTTCCTTCAATGCCCTTGTGACCAGGAACCCAGAAAATCCTGACTCTTCTGTTGTTGCCCAGTCTATTCAGGGCCTGAATGCAGTCAAGTACACTCTTCGATTTGTATGTGTAAGACATCAGTGCTTTAACCGCCGCCTGACTGTCTGTAAAGATGTTGATTTCTTCATTTGTGGTATTTCCGGCGTATGCTAGGTCTGCGGCTTTACGTATCGCAAAAACCTCCGCCTGAAAAATACTGCAGTGGTTAGGAAGCCTAAAAGCTGCTTCCATAGTTGCATCTGCGGAAGAAGTTGCAGCACCCACTCCGGCAGCCGTTTTAGAGCCGTCAGTGTAGATACTAAGAGTTGTTGCACCCATTTGCCGATTCCACTCCTGCCCATCCCCCACGATCGCTTGATATCCGCGCTCGAAGCACAAAGTGGGGACCAAGTAGTCGGTGCTACCTGTGTACCCCCGCTCAATTCTGCTGTGACCGAAGGATCGTGACTCAAATTGTCCCGATTCCCTAAGCCTGACAGCAGCTTTTGCGGCAGCGCCCTTCACGAAGAGGTCAAGCGGAGGGAGATGAAGCAGGACATTCAAAGCAGACGAAGGAGTCGAGGCTAAGGCACCTGTAGTGCAGAGAGCCGCCAGCCGCTGAACTCTGTTCGCCATGCTAGCAAAGGTAGTCTTATTTACTGCTGGCCACCAGACCAAACATCCGTACGCAAGGATAGGCCTGGCTATTGCCATATAGATCCAGTGTGTAAAGGCAGGGCTTAGACCCCACGTTTTACCCAGCACTCTCCTGCTGGCGTAAATCGCATTGCTGGCCCGCTTTACTCTCTCCTCCAAATTCGCCTTCCAGGTGAGCTTGCTGTCCAGAATAAGACCCAAGTACTTAGTTTGCGACTTGAGGCTTAAGCTGGCGCCGCCCAACCTGATTGGAGGTAATTCAGGAATTTTGTACTTCCTTGTGAAAAGTACAAGGTCAGTTTTATTGGAGTTGATGCCAAGGCCCACGGTATTTGCCCACTCCTCAACAAGCCCCAGAGCATACTCGATGAGTTGGCCAACTGTGTGCAGAAACCTACCCGAGACTAATATCGCAATGTCATCGGCATAGGCCACAACCGTGAGTCCTTTGCGCTCCAGTTTATCCAAAATTGTATTTACAACCAGGTTCCATAAGAGGGGGGATAGAACTCCTCCTTGCGGCGTGCCTCTATGGACCTTCCTAGTGATCTGGGACCCCGCCCACTCAGCTGTTATGAGCCTTTGCTTAAGCAAATTGCTAATCCAGCTGCAAATAGAGGGGTGGATGTTGGTTGCACGGAGGCACTCCATAATGGCTGTTGTGTGCACATTATTGAAGGCGCCTTCAATATCTAGAAAAGCTCCCAAAGTGTATTCTTTGTAGCGGAGTGCTTTTTCTATTTCGAGAACTACCCTATGGAGAGCCGTTTCTACGGATTTGCCTTTTATGTATGCGTTTTGGGCATCCGATAGGGCTTGAGATCCAAGTCTTTGTTTGATATAGAGATCCAGTAATCTTTCAAAAACTTTAAGAAGGAATGAAGTCAGGCTAATTGGCCTGTAGTCCTTCGGGTAAGCATGGTTGATTTTACCTGCTTTGGGTATGAATACAACCTTAGCGATCCTCCAGGCTGCAGGCACGTGGCTTAGTGCTAAGCAACCTTTGTAGATTTGCATGAGCCAGGGAATGGTAAGCATACCTGACTTTTGGAGCATGGCCGGTAGGACCCCATCCGGACCTGGGGACTTAAAGGGCTTAAAGGTTTCAATTGCCCAGACCAGCCTCGGCTTGGTGATGACTTCGCCAATGCCTTCGATGTCATGCAGTTCAGACGTCTGCTGACAAGTGGAGGGGGCGGGTTCATCCAGACAGCCCGGGAAGTGAGTGTCTACGAGGACCCTCAGCGTTTCCGAGCCGCTGCTTGTCCACTCTCCATCCGGCTTACAAAGCAGGCTAGGCATGACAGGGCGTTTAGCCAGCAGATTTCTAAGTCTCGCCGTTTCCGATGTGGTCTCGATTCTACCGCACAGCTCTTTCCAGGAGCTCCATTTGGCTTTCCTGATTTCTGATTTATAGAGCTTAAGGACGTCCTTGTATTCGTCCCAGCATTCATTGCAGTCAGCTGCTTTGGCTAACTTGAACAATTCACGAACTTGTCCTCTGCGACAACCCAGGTCCCTGTTCCACCAGGGTGGCTTGGGTTTGCGCCTCGGACGGACTTGGGGACAGGACCGTGCAAAAGCTTTAACGAGTTTACCCGTAAGTGCGTTAATCGCAGCCTCCAGGTCAGCTACACCGCCAATCCTCGGAGGAGGGCCTAGGCCATTTTTCACCTCCCGTTCGAAGTTCAGCCAGTCAGTATTTCTGGGATTGCGAAACGGACGGTAATTGCGAGTAACATTGAGTTTTAAAGAGTAACTTATATAACAGTGATCAGAAAACGATGGGCCTTCGAGAACCCTCCAATTCTCTATTAACTGCTCATTAGAGTCATTGTGCAGAGTTATATCTAGCACGTTTTCACTACGAGGTCCCCTATAGGTAGGGACATTTCCTCTGTTCGCTACGACTAGATTATGGTTTATAATAAAACTAAGTAGAGACTCACCTCTTTCATTGATATCCTTGCTGCCCCAAACTGTGTGGTGCGCGTTCGCATCCGCCCCCACAAGCAGCAGTTCGTTCTTCTTGAGTGTCTCCGCGGTGAGTTTAGCGACCTCCTCCGGCGGAGCTGCTCGGTCGTGAGCCATGTAGGCGGATACTAGGAGTACATGCTCCTCGTCCCCCTCACATGCCACCACTGTCATGTCGTCCGTGCTGAAATTAGAAAGAAGGTAAGCGTGGATATTCTTCCTCACCAGTACAGCCGTTCTAGTTCTTGCTACTGTGGTGGGGAAGAAAAGATTAAAAAGCTGTGACCCTAGTCCCGAAACCCGGCCCTCTGCAGAGATCCACGGTTCCTGGACCAGCGCCACGTCAAACTTACCTTCTTCGAGTGTTAGCAGCAACTCGGCCGAGGCCAACTTACTGCGGTGCAGGTTGATCTGCAGTAGTTTGAGTCTTGGCCTCGGCATCCTCCTTATCCTGCGCATCGTCCAGTTTGGGATCGGCCGTTGTACCCCGTAGGTCAGTAGTGCCCAGATCCCTCTCGATCTCGCCGACCTCCAGGGTATTAATGTTATCGTCCTTCGGGTGGCGTTTTTTCAGGCGTAGGTAAACACTGCCTACGCCCCAAGCCATTTTGCCAAAGCGCGGATAGAGCAGGTCGTCAGCCTCCTTGTTAATTTGGAGGATGTAGACCTGCCCCCCGTCTTGTTCTTGTGGCTTCTTGACGTCCAGGATCTTCCAATCTTGAGTTGGAACATCCGGATTCTGTCTTTGAAGTAACTTTAGGGCCACCTCCGGTTCCACTACCCGCGGTATTGTCACCTTCGCTCTAGGTAGAGTTGGGATGCTCCCTCTATCAACGATTTCAAGACGAGCTCCTTCCCATAGGCCCGGTAGCTCCGGGACTACAGCAGTACACCAGCGCAACGTGAGCTCGTCGTTGCACTTGATGATCTTGACACCTCTGAACCAGCCTGCCCCGTCAAACGAAGGCATAGCCAGCTCAGGGTGCTTCTCCATGCGATCAATCATCGCATTGAGCAGGCCTGACTCTACGGTCTTCCACTTCTCGAGCGACAATTGACCCAAGGGATTGCTGCGGTCTATTAGAGCCACGATGAGGTGCTGTTTAGCCACATCGCTGACCTTCATAGTCTTCTTCGGCTTCGAGCTAGAGGGTTGTTGGACCCCTTGCCGACTTGTCGCGCTCTTTGGCCTCTTGGACGCCGGTTTTTCATCCTCGGTCGACCTCTGCCTTTTCTCCGCCAGCCTCTTAGACAAGCTCTGCTCTACTTTGTTGTGGAAAGCAGAGTCCTTGAGAACTAGCTTTTCCTTCCCAGCGAAGTGCTCCCGGCCTTTTGCTACCGCCGTCCGAGCCCAACTTAGCCGATCCTTCTCCTCCGCGGAGAGGGTTGGTTTGTCGCTGAGCCTGTCGACGATGCGCAGTGCCGACTTATACTCCGCCAGTGCTTTCCTGCCCTCTTTGCTCGGCTTGGTCTTGTTCCTCTTGTGGGAACCAGCACCTTTGCCTCGCTCAGGCGATTTGAGCAGCTCTTCCTCCGCTTCGGTCGAAACCATGCTCTCTGAGTCCGAGTCTACGAGTACTCTGGCACCCGAGCGCATAAGCTTCGTGCGACTTGAATGGCAGCCAGCGGAGGTGCTAGCTACCGATTTGGTTGTTGTTCGAGGTGGGGATCGTTGTAGTTTGGAACTCCTCCTAAAAGGGTCCGCAACCGATTCCACCACCTCTTCGAGTTGTGTAGGACCACTTGTAATTAGATCTGCTACGGTGGCCAAGTGGTCAACCTCCATAGCATTGCAGTCGATGGATAACGACGACCCGGGGCCTGCTCGCTCACCCCTGACGGCCGCCGGTACTGGGCATCCGACACCCTGTACCGTAAGTTTTGCTCCTTTTTCTTCGTCCATATTTGGTTTTCTGTTCGGGGTCTCCTTCCCCTAAGGTCCCTTTAGCAAGGCAGCAACTCATCTGGCTAATGAGCCACTGCCCTGAGCCCCCTCACCGCGACAAGGTCGGGACCGTTGAGGGGGTTGAATGGGTTACAATGTGTGAAGTTTTGTTCAAAGATTTAATTTGACCTTGAAATATTGCATCATTAATAATTTTTTGCACAAACGGTATCATATCAGGTGTCGTATTGCTCAGCTCTTGTGCAATGTGCATGCCAAATGATTCGTATTTAGACTTCTCTTTGCTGCTGTTCTGCAGTCGATTAGCAACCAATTGTAAAACTTTTCCATTTGATATAATTTTTTCACTTCCTACCGAACTCTTTCTTCTGGCAGTTAAGGGTGTTGAAGTGCTAGGACGTGGGGAC
>OX376374.1:59574362-59741862 GCA_947369275.1 Nemotelus nigrinus | reverse complement strand
TTTGAAAATTCGCTCAGGAAAATAAAACTTTTTGCCCTATAACTTCCAGTGCAGTCATGAAATCAATACGAATTTCATACAATTAATGAAACCTGTCATAATCATTATTCAGGCCAAATTTGGTTGAAAAACCACGATAGGGTTGCCAGCTATTGTTGGTTTTGTGTTTAATTGCAATATCTTTATTAAGCGGTTTTATCGTAGAATTTTGATATTGTAGTGACAATAAACAGCAAATATTAAGCTTTCGATCATTTGAAAAAACTCGCTGCAGGTAACCCTAAATTTCTTTATACTCCTATTACTTCGAATGTAATTAAACAACGTGAAGCAGATTTGATATATTCTTGGCTTTGATACTGGCGAAAGGTTGCCAGCACGAGTCGGTTGTGCTACTTTTGTATCAATAAATGCTTACAGTTAGTATTCATACCGGAAACATTTACAATGAAAATAAATAACCGATGTTACAATTCGCAAAGTTCTGCAAATTTTTCGGATCGCAGCCCCAAACACCAACTTCAGTTACAGTGCTGAGGCACTGAGCATTTTCTTCATTGATGTTATATGAGATGCTGCTTTCAAAATTATGTGAAATAAGCAACTGATAACGAATATAATTAACCCGTGTTTTGCTCTCATAAACGTTGAAATTCATGCCAATGGTAATATCTGAAACCTTTCACCATATGAGTTATAATGCATTCTTGAGACGAAAGTAAAACGTGGCATTTGAAACAGTTTGGCCGTAATAAGCAGCACATGTGGTGGAATATGCACTCAAAACCTGCACGATTCTTCTACTGTTCTTCGAACATTAGTGTTTCTAGCGGTTCAGGTGCGCTAGAGTTTTTTCATATTATGCTCTCTTGTTCTTGTTATGAAAACTTGTTAGTGCAATTCTTGATAGCAGCTGGACTATTTACAGAGATGATCGCGTCTATTGCTTTACTGGTCAGACGCGAGGAAGAGGTGTCTTAATTGCTCTCAGTAACACACTTCCAAGAAAACGCATCGATATCACACCAAACTTAATCCAAATGTAATGTTCCAGAACTTAATTGCTCAAATCTTTTTGAATACTACGTCGTTTTACATTGGTGTAGTTTATTTTACACCCGAATCCGACGAATCGGTTTACGGCCTTTTATGTGAATCAGTATCTTCCTTCGTATCATCCCTAAACGAAAAGGGCAAAGCTATGTTCCTGGGATATTTTATTCCTGATGAGTATGACGTGTTCCTGCTCCCTGTAAAGCTTTCGGACTCCAACGACTTCAACCTTATGAGAACCTTTTACGGCAACAATTTGCACCAAGTTTGCCCGACTCCTAACCAAACGGTCAATGGTTGGATGTAGTGTCCTCTAACGCTTATGCCGAAATAGCGGTTAGTCTCGCTAATGGCACACAGCATTTTTTTTTTGGAATATCAGTTGAACTTGCCACTACTGATTCTAATTACCTAAGAACGTACAATAATTCAATTGTATATGACTTTGTTAACGCTAATTATGAAAGCATTCACCATGTTCTTGACTGAATAGATTGGAAAGCTACTCTTTCAACCTAAGATCTGCTCATTTCCACTTTTTACAACAAAATATTTGATGCCGTTGGAAGATATATACCTAAGATAAAAAAAGAAAAAGTTGTCTGAGTCATGGCTTGAGAGGGGCTTTAGGCATATGCCAAATTGTAAGTTTAAAAACAATATTGACGTTAGTTCTGCTGTTCAGGAAGAACATAATGAAGCTGCTAAGCAATTTTTAGCCAAGTGTCACGAAACTTATGACAATTAAATTAAAAGAATCGACGAATATATAATCCAAAACCCGAAAATTTTTATTAATGTTCGAAGAAGAACATTAGAATTGAAATCATTTTGGCCAAAAGTTCATATTTCTATATATATGTACAGTGTAACCTCCTCAATTGCAGCCCCCGATAATTGCAATAATCGAAATTTGCAACAGTCAATATTTTTCTATTGTAGTTGCAACTCTTGTTGCAATTTTAGAGTCCAAATCAAATCAAGACCGTTACTTTGAAATTTCTTACCCTCTTGTATGCACTCACAAGATATTTATTGGAAGTCTAGTGGCAGAAGAGTATTTTCCGGTACATCCCTTAATACGCGTGCTTGTCAAGTGGTATGTTCATGTGATTTTCGTTTAAATTTCGTTTTCTTGCGTCACTCATGTGGTTTATTTGAAAATGTCGGGTGCAAAAGCACATAAGTTTTTATCAGTTAAAGATAAAGCGCAAGTTATAACAGATTTCGAAAGTGGTTCATCTATTGCCGTTTTATCTATCAAATATGGCGTCAACAAATCGACAATTAGCCGTATTATGGAAAACCAAAACAAATTCAAAAAATTTGTGGCCAATGCAGAATTCGGATCCGATAAACGGCCAGTCTGAATTTCCAAAATTAGAGGCTGCGCTGTATAAGTGGATTTTGGATCAACGATCAAAAAACATACCGATGTCTGTGGAATTGCTGAAGGAAAAGGCAAATTTTTTCACAACAAAATTCCAGAGAATTCGAATGGATTCAATTCAAGCAACAGGTGGTTCATAAAATTTAAAAAGCGACACGGGATCCGGCTTCTTAAAATTTATGGAGAAAAGCTATCAGATAATGCAGCTGCCATTGACCAATTTGTTGAAAAGTGCCATTCTAAAATCAAGGAATTGCAATTGAAGCCAGAACAAATATACAACGCAGATAAGTTTGGCTGTTCTGGAAGCTTTTTCGAGAAAAAAACTTTGGTGAATTTCCGGGAAACTTCAGCACCTGGACGGAAAACTGGTAAGGAGAAGATAGCTTTTCTAGCATGTACAAATGCAACCGGAACGCATAAAGTTAAGATCCTAGTGATAGGAAAAGCCAGGAATCCCTGGTCATTCAAAAATGCTGGAGATATTCCTGTGGTGTACAGAAACAGTGGCAACGTTTGGATGACGAGATATTTATTCGGCGACTGGTTTCATCACACATTTGTTCCAGAAGTAAGGTTTTCAATTTCCGAAATTAAATTTAGTTATTTCAATGGACTTTATTTTGCTTTAGGTCCGCAGATTCCTAAGTGCTCAGGGACTTCCATCAAAAGCACATTTACTGCTTGATAATGCTCCATGCCATCCGAAAGATGGCCAGCTTGAAAGTGATGACGGTGTGATATCCGTAATGTGCTTCTCACCGAACTGCACTGCAATCATACAACCTATGGACCAAAACGCGATTAGGTTGACAAAACTTGTTTACCAAAAAAAAGCTAGTTGGCCTGAATTGTAGGTTCTGAGGAATCGGACACGGAGCAAATAATTAAGGGAATAAACTTAAAACACGCCGTATGTCATTTATCTGGAGCATGGGCGAAGGTCACATCACACGTTATTCAAAAATGCTGGGGGAACAAATAATGACACCAGTCTCTGATTAGACCGAAGAGGATGACGTTTCGCTGATTATCATAAGATCAGAAATGCAGTGCATGAAAGATTTAATAGACCCAATAGGTGATCTTCTGAAACAAATTGGGCTTGATGATAATTTGACATCAGATGATATTGATAACTGGATTGTGGAAACTGGAGTTGAGATTTTTTTAAAGAGATAGACGACGATGAAACAAAGTCAGTTGACGAAAGCACATTGGAGATAAGATTGAACAAGATAAAAAATAAAGACGCATTTCGAAGTTTAAACATTTGTATTGAATGAGCTGAACAGAATAACGAAAATCTTCAGGATATAATCGTTTTGCAACAATTGAAGTAGACAGCTATTGTGAAGCAAGGTAAGAGCCAGAAACAGGCAAAATTTTTTAACTTTTTTTTAGAAAATCTGAATACATGTGTTTGAAAAATATAAAGGTGTAAGAAAAGTTTTTGTTGCACTCATTCTTTTTGAGTTACAATATTTTTTTCCAATCGAAATAACTTTATTTGTGTTAATTGGTTGTTTGAGTGATGGTAAAGTGTTGCAAGTACTAAGCATGTTTTGTTTACCTTATGTTATGATGCTTTTAAAGTTTGGCAGCTTTCCTAAATCTTGTAATTCCCTAAATCCTTGCCACCCTATGAGTTTGTCGAAGCAGGTTGGAGCACGTGTGAATCTGCACGATTCTTCTACTGTTCATCGAACATTAGTGTTTCTAGCGGTCTAGGTGCGCTAGAGTGTTTGGTATTTATTTAATTTTTCGTATCTCTTTTATTTTTTATGTGTATATGGAGCATTTCAAGTAAAGCGGACAACGAAAAAAAAGTCGAAGCTCTGGATTTTGTTCATATTTCTCATCATGGTACTGTATAACTCTTTTACATAAAACTTATATGAATTTTTAAAATTTGACAAGTTTTATGGATAGTAGCCCTGAATTTCATTGTATTCCTTTAACTTTGATTGCAGTCATTGGATCGAAACAAAATTCATAAGGTGAGCTGCCCACATTGTGAAGTAGATATGGTGTATTTCTGGGTTTGGTGTGAGTAAAAGCAAAAACACCAGGCGTTTTTGTTATTTTCTTACGAGCAAATGCTACAATTAAATATTCGTATGGTAAACGTGTGCAATGAAAATTATTAGCCAGTCGGATGAAATTGTTTTTGTGGGATGATTAAAATTAGAATTTTTTTAACTAAGTGGTTTGAAAGTATATACTGATTCTTATCAGACATCAGCCTATGATGCATACTTGACAAAATTAAACGTAACATCAAAGCTACGAAATTTCACTTCTTCTCATACGATATGTATAGGATGATTCACAATGAGGTTTGGTTTTTAATCTCAAATAAAAGGCGTAAAGTTGAATTCTATAGCAAAAAATTTATTGTGAGTCGAAAAAACAATTTATGAAATCTACTTTTTAAAGACTATCTCATTTCAATGCTGACTGCGACTACGCCGTAAATGGTCCATCCTGAGGGTCCAATTTTGGACGACGCGTTCCAGCATAGCGACCGGTATCTCCCGACTGACACGAGTAATGTTGGCTTCCAAAGCGTCGATTGAAGAAAGTAATCTAAAGGTGTGATATCCCACGATCTAGGTGGTCATTTACAGGTCCAAAACTAGAAATCAGGTTCTCACCAAAATGATTTCTCATTAAGTCCATTGTTTCTCTCGCTGTATGCGAGGCAGCGCCATCTTGTTGAAACCAAGGTCCCCGATACCACGGACTTCGATTTCAGGTAGCAAAAAATCCGTTATCATGGTACAATAGCGGTGGCCATTGACGGTTACGTTCTGACCGGACTCATTTTGAAAGAAATATGGACCAATGATTCCACCAGCCCATAAACCACACCAAACTGTGCATTTATGTGGCTGTAGTGGTAGCTGTTGCAGCTCTTTAAGCTGTTCATCAGCCCAAATACGGCAATTCTGCTTATTGACGTATCCATTGAGCCGAAAATGCGCCTCATCACTGAACAAAAGTTCGCGAAGAAACAGCGGATTTTCATTGAGCTGATTCTCGTAATTCAGCTGATCAATTTGGATACGTTGTTGCGATGTAAGTCTTTCCATGATGATTTGTCAAACAAAACTGATAAAAATTACATTACAGTTTGTCAGGAGTCACGCTTGAGCTGTCAAAAAAGCCTATTGAAAATCAATCCTCATAATGAATCACCTTGTATATTTTTGCTATGAAGATGCTCCTTTAATTTGATGGAAATATATAATTCAAGTATATGTTGCATCAAGCAAACAAAACAGATAGCTAATAAACTTTTACCAAATTGCTTTCTATAACTTTCGTCGGCACTTAATATAAAAAGAAAATTCATGGCATCTGTCACTTATCAGCACCTTAGCCCTAATTTTGTCCAAATATACCTTTCGAACCCTGTGGCTTCAGTAAGTCATTCAGCATACGATTCGTAACTACTTCTAGGTAATGGTAACTAATTACCAAGGTAAGCACTTCCAATATAATTTCTGCATTACATTGAACACATTATGTCATAGAAGGTAATGTGTTGTGATTGTATTCTGTACTAGTTACGGAAACAGTTACATTGGAGTGCTTTCAGAAGTGATGATAGAAAATCAGTTCAGTAAGAGATATGCTGTAATACATTACAGAAGTGGTGATATGGTACGTTGATATATGGTGAAAACTACGAAAATTGTAAATAATCATCTCGAAAACGTACGAGTATGCGTGATGGAAATCAGAGTCTAATTCGGAGTGAAGTACACCAATGACGATGATTCGTTTAGTTGAAAAATAAATAAGTACAAAGTGTTTACAAAATATATAGACACAGATTTTATGGATGAAAAGAGACAAGTAAAACAGAAAATATCACTATAAAGTTAATAAATTTTATTTATCAAAACAAGGATATAACATCAAAATATTCCAGCATTATTCAAACTACACTATTTTAAACCTATATTTCAATAGATAAATCGAACACGCATTAACATCACTTGCACAATATAGCTCGCACTGTTGAAAAATACATTTTTTTCGGAACTGCGTGCAGAAGAATTGCTCAGTACTTTAATAAAAATTGTGGCTACGCAGCCTCACTTGCTCGTAGAAATAAGCAACAAGCTACCTACTGCATTACTTTTTAAGAAAGGTAATGCAGTAGGTAAGTTGCTACTTGATCGATTACTCGACAAACTTGATTACATTGTTAGTAATGGAGCTTCGTGAATAATGTAGCACTTCCAGAATCAATTCTCAAGCAACGCCTTGCCATTTTTCCTACAGGGATCAGAGTAAGCGATCAAGTAACAACTTACCCACTGCATTACCTTTCTTAAAAAGTAATGCAGTAGGTAACTTGTTACTTATTTTTACGAGCAAGTGAGGCTGCGTAGCCGCAATTTTTGTAAAAATACTGCGCAATTTTTATGAACGCAGTTTCGAATAAAATGTATTTTTCAACAGTGCGAGTTATATTGTGCAAGTGATGTTAACGCGTGTTCGATTTTTCTATTGAAATATAGGTTTAAAATAGTGTATTTTGAATAAAGCTGGAATATTTTGATTTAATATCCTTGTTTTGATAAATAAAATTTATTAACTTTATAGCGATATTTGCTGTTTTACTTGTTTTTTTTTTCATCCATGAAATCTGTGTCTATATATTTTGTAAAAACTTTGTACTTATTTATTTTTCAACTCAACGACTCAGCGTCATTGGTGTGTTACACTCCGAATTAGACTTTGATTTCCATCACGCATCAGATGATTATTTACAATTTTCGTAGTTTTCACCATATATCAACGAACCATATCACCACTTCTGTAATGTATTACAGCATATCTCTTACTGAACTGATTTTCTATCACCACTTCTGAAAGCACTCCAATGTAACTGTTTCTGTAACTAGTACAGAATACAATCACAACACATTACCTCCTATGAAATAATGAGTTAAACGTAATGCAGAAATTATATTGGAAGTGGTTACCTTGGTAATTAGTTGCCATTACCTAGAAGTAGTTACGAATCGTATGCTGAATGACTTACTGAAGTTACAGGGATTGAATCCAATTCACGTTACAGCTGAAGCGGAAAGTTTTTGTCCAAAAAAAAAAAACTATTTGAGTAGATAATGTATGAATAATGGCTGTGATATTTCAATTACACTATTTAATACTATTGACTTAAAATTTTTAATTGTCATATTTCAACTAAAAATTTTTGTACTTTTGCCATGTCAAATGCACGTCCTAATTCCAGACATTTTAACCTCCTTTCGTATTTCACAATATTTTCGGTGAATATTATTCCAATTGTTTGCAACTGACAGAAACTGCGAAATTCAGCATAATAAAACATTTTTTCATATGCATGAATGTTTCCGAAGCCCTTATTGCTTTAATGTCACTCGGCATCACTCATCGCCGTTGTTTTGTTGAATAAATGCAATTTCGCAACAAGCTCATGCATGCATCTAACCATTAACACATGTAGACATCCATTGTTGCAGCGTGTGTAAATCTTTGCATGATCTAATGTGACAAATTTTGCAGGAAAAGCACTATCACTTCATGCTAGAGAAACTTTTAGTCGTGCTAAAACGATGACATTTGCATATGTATGTTGACACAACAACCAGGAATTGAAGTTCGGTAACATTGCCTGGTCCGTGCAATAGATGATTGTTAGAAGTCGAAATTTGCATGAAATGCAAGATGGTATGCGCCATCATTCACCTCATGTAAAATGCAGTAGCACTTGTTCCCAAACTTTTGGTATATACTAGTTCCATAGCTAATCTCTTGTTACCCCAACAATACGTCATAGTGATTTCATGCACGATGAAAACTTGGTGTGAAATAATCTGACTACATTGTAATTTCGTTTTCCAGATGTTCAGGATTGATGTTTAATATGAGCTTTTTGTTTTGGTAAAATGTTAGAATCGCGAAGCTATTGAAATACAATAAAACCTCTGTCTAAACCGTTAGAAAGGCAAAATTCCCAAAAATAGCAGAAGAAGTGTGAAGAAATTTAGTGGAAATTATTTTTTTATAAATAATTTTACTTCAAATTTGCACTCTGGTAGCACAATCCCACATAATTTAAACCTGCATAATTCAAACTTAAATTTTTTTTTGGACCCGTGGTATCTTAAATCTACAAATCTGTGACATTTGTGAAGTCTACAAAAATTTCTGGACTTTCTTGATCTTGAATTTTGTGGTCACATAAAACTATATTTTCCGACTTATTATGGGATTCGCCTAGAAAATTAATGTAAACGTCGGATATCACTGCTAAATAATGTCGATATATGTACATTTCAACCGCATAATCATCACATCCATTGAATAGAAACAAACTTCGCCGTAGGATATGATTCATACAAATTTATGTATGTTTTCAGGCTTGCAAGCTTAGTATCCATCGCTATTGTACTATTCATTCTCATTATGAAAAATAACTCTGATTGACACACAGGGTTGCAGCAGATATAGCTTCAAATGTTGAAATGTAAAGTTTGTTATTCATTCGCAAATCAAATTTAGAACATATTAATTATTTATAAACCCATTTCAATAAAATAACTAAATGAGAAAGACATACCACACTGAAAAAACACATGGCGCCAGACGCCATAATTTATGGACTTCTGGCGCCATGTATATAGTCGATTTGGGGATTGTGATAAAATATAGCGCCACACGCCATAGTACATGGCGAAAAGTACATAGGAGCAGACGCTATGCTTACAGCCCTCCACACCATGTACTATAGTCCTCCACGCTATGTACTATAGTAGTACATGGCGTGTAGGACTATTGTGCATGGCATGGAGGACTATAGTACATGGTGTGGAGGACTATATTGCATGGCATGGAGGACTATATTACATGGCGTGAGGGACTATATTACATGGCGTGGGGGACTTTAGTGAAATATATTAAACGATTCTGAATCCGCTGGTAAAGTTGAATCTATCAGTTAAATCTATCATTCGGACAGGTGTCATTATGTTCAAAATCAATAACAGGTAGCAATATCACAGTAAACATCAATACGATTTCATGAGATCATTGACTTACATTGTCATGTATGGATATACACAGACGCCACTTGCTGATATTTATGCATCCCCTCACACAGTATGGCTGCGAGTTATAATTGCAGTAACAACTGAAGCCATTTTACATGGCTCATGGTACTATGTCATATAGCGTGTGGGGCCATAATTTCTGCGCCATGTAATTATGGCGCTGAGAGCTATACTGCATGGCTCAGGGTACTATGTACATAGCGTGTGGGACCATAAATGCTGCGCCATGTTACATGGGACCACGCGCTATGTAGATTCTTACATTATGGCGCTGGGAGCCATATTGCATGGCTCAGAGTATTATCTACATGGCGTATGGGACCATAAATAATGCGCTATGTTACATGGCTCTGGGCGCCATGTGGATTTTTTCAGTGCATAAAGAAAAATAAAAAATCTTTGAATAAAATTAGCATAACATTGAAAATGTTATGGAAGCTACCTTAATTTATCTAAAATCTGATTTAAAAGAGTAAAAGGACATGAACAGAAAGCCAAACTGTAATGTATAATTATAATTTTTAAAAGTAATTTTTGACCATTCTGGGTATATGAAAATGAAAGTAAACAACAGTACGAGCGAAAGGAGTGATGTCAGACACACTTGGAAAACAGTAAACCATGATATAATTTTCATCTTATTTTATCTTAAAAGCTTATTAGAAATCATGAGAAAGTTATAGTGATTTGATGATGCAGATTGTTGACAGAAGAATAATTAAATGTTTCGATGATTTCAGTAGCTATCGATGTTTGAGAAATACCCTGTGCCCGTGCAAACGTTTTTGCTCCCACATTCAATTGCACGTACAAACTTCTGAATACAGATTTGCTTCTATCCTTGTCGATATGTGCCCATAATTTCCAGATCTTCGACTATATTGAATAAATGACGCGTTCATCCGATTCAAATGATGTGTCCTAAGAAATCTGCTTCATGTTCGTATTTATGCTTCTGCTGAGTATACTACACTTTCAGGACTATCCGCTAGTCTGCCTGGATGTAATGCAATAAAACGAGAGAGAGCGCTTCACCGATTTCGCTAACGAATTCATGACGACGGCATCATAGTAAATCGTTTCAGGAATAAATTGGATTACAAGCAAACGTGATTTTGGCTAGAGAGCAAAAGGTTATTGCATGATTTCGGGTACACACAATTATGCCTACATATACATATAATACTTACGTGTGTTTGCTTGAATGTTTGCATACACATGTCAGCCGTTTCCAGCCGAGTCAATGTCTAAAATCGATAGTAGTGGCCTTGAATATTCACTTTTGTGTACTATAAAAGATTTGATGCTTACTAGATATTGGTTACTATTTCAAAGAACGCTATAAATAATTTGTTAGGATGTGAAATAATTCACGGTGATGTCAAGGAATAATATTTTTTTATGGAAAACGCTATTTATTTCATAAAGCATACTTTGAACAAAAAATTTATATTTTGCCGAATGGGATTTTTGCAACTGACTGAGTAATGAGCTCATCAACAGAATAAAAAAACACTAGCGCATCAGAACCACTAGAAACACTAATGTTCGAAGATAAGTGGACGAATAGTGCAGATTTTGAGTGCATATTCTACCGCACGTGCTCCTTATTACAGCCAACCTGTTTCGTAGATCATGAACCACTTGGATTTTGAGAATGCGTTGAAACTCGTAGGGCGGAAAAGCTTTCAGGGCTGCATGAATTGCATGAATTTCAATATTTAGAAAAGTAAAACACTTGTCACTTATATTATCGGATGCTTATCTTATAAAGCTTTGAAAGCAACACCTCCTATAAAATAAATCATGAAAATGCTCAGTGCCGGAAAAACTTTACCATCATATTTGAAAATTTTTAATTCAAATAATCTGACCTCATTTCAATAACGCTATATGAAAGTGTGTTTTGTTTGTTTTAATGTTTTGTTTATTCATTCAATGATGAAAATTTTGATATGAAAATAATATTTTTATAATAAAGTGCAATCATTTTTATTGAATGTGGGGGATTATTTAATTCAAATAAGATTCGTTTTTTGTTTAAGACTGTTTCAACTTTTGATTTAAATTTGATTCTATAAGATTTTAAGTGGTGAAATTTTTCTGAGTGTAGTAGTTAGATTTTGGGCGAACTTACTTTCGCCACGCGTACGTCGCGAATCGAATCATACCGTTTTTATCACAAGATCAATGAAATTTAAGATTAATTTCGTTGACAAGAATAGAATAAAGCAGAGGAATACAAAGAATTGTTGCCTACGATTTCCATCTGAAGAAGACCTCTGTGGGTTGGGTGCCGAGAATGTTAACCGACAAGCAAAAGGAGAAACAAGTCGACGTTTCGAGGGTGAATTTCGAAAAGTTCCAGGCAGATCTGGAAAAATTTTTGTTACGCTCCGTAACCATCCACCATTTTGATCCAAAAACCAAACAGCAATCGATGACCTAAGCGACTCTCTTCACCGATGCTGAAGAAATTCAAGGTGTCCATTTCGGTAGAGAAGGTTATGAATCAAGTTTTTGGGACGCTGAAGGAATCACTATGCTGGAATATTTGAAAAAGGAAGCCACAATATCAGGCTCTTACTACGTAGACCAAATAAGAAGATTGCGGAAGGCTGTTGTGAAAAAAACGCGGCAAACTGCGAACCGAAGTATTGTTTGATCAAGACAACGCACCCGTTTAGAAGGCTGCAGTTGCGATCGCTGCAATTCAAGAAACAAGATTCAGGCTGCTTGAACATCCGCTCTATTTGCGAGATCTAGCTCCCAGTGACTTCTACTTATTTCCTCGGCTCAAGGAATTTGAAGATGAAAGCGAAGTGATGGCCGCTGTTAAGGCGTTTTGGGAGAGTTAAGAAGAAAAAATTCTAAGAGTATCCTGGGTTTGCAAAAAATGGACTAAATGTATTAATTCGACTATAATGAAAAATAAAATTTTGTTTTAAGTTTAATCACCTTGGTTTATATTGATTATCATTACTTTTGGATCAGCCCTCACAAATTCAGCATGCTCTGAGAAAAATTCAGCCCGAACAAAATTCACAGTAGTACCTGATTTACACTAGATTTATCATAAATCAGGTTGCTTTGATATGTCAAAAGCCGAGGCAAACGTATGGTAAATCAGGTAGATTTGTAGTCGATTTAGCTCTTAATCGATCAGCTGATCGGAATCACATGACTACGATTTCGGTGTGAACGGGCTATTATCTTTTAGAACCTCAAATTCTTCTTTTTCCAAAACCACTCTTTCATTCAAATACTTTTCTTATATCCGAAATCTGCTCGTTCTTTTTAACAACATTTACGCCAATGACCCATTGCATCCTTCCTGCCCCAAAATTTCAAAGCACTGGTGATATGGGTATCTTGCTGGTATTATGTGTACTAGGCACATTTTACTTAAGCATGCTGGTATCGTGTATGGAGCCGATTAGTTACTCTCGTTATCGCAGAAAATGATTTTTTTTTCAATATTATCAAAAATATTTTATCTAGCTTTGATTTCCTTTGAAGTTTGAGGTTCAACTAGCGTTTACGAGGAAATGATACTGTTGTTTCCTGTTTGAGAAAAATGTGCTTCAAAAAAACGAACAAACCGATTCAAAAATTTTCTAGGAAAAAAAATATTTCAATTTCTGCGTTCACACCAACTTCAGTATTATGTTCGATTTTTTCATATGCGCCTTAAAGTTTCGTTCAGCTATCTTATTTGTTAAAAAGTTATTAGCCTTTGATTTCTTTTTCAGTGTAACTCTTTTTTTTTGAATGTAAATTGTTCATATCTAAGGCTACAGACCAAAACAAAAGAGCGAAAAAGGAAGGCGTCAAACGTTCACGATTTTTTCAAAACTCAGAAAACACAAGATGTAAAATATTTCTGTTCAGGTTAGTGCGAATGCGTCAAAACATTGGCTCACGCAAACGTATGACATCTTGGCATTACATATTTATATCCACTTTTCATTTGATTTGATTCGGCAGTGGTGCATATGCTAACAAATTTTACACATTGTTTCTTCTCTTATCAATGTTTTCTTCCTTTTATCGATACTATTTGCTATTATACTATTTATGCTATTAAAAAAACTCAATTCCATTAAAACTTCTAGTAGCGTTTTTGCTCTCCAGAACAAAACTTTTCTCGGCCTCGAAATTTCTAATGAGTATTAGGTTCAAAAACCTTTCCCCAATCCACTCATAAAATTGGGTCTAACAGTCCCATTGCACTTTTAGATTTTTTTCGAAATTTTCGAATTTGTACGTTTCTCGTTCTAAACTTTTCAATCCCTCGGTACTCGACAAGTCAATGAAGAAGCAATTCAACTTCGAATGCTACTTTGTTTGAATTCACCAATTACTCTCTAAGGACGTGAAGAGTTTTCTGTCATGAAGAAATTTGAACTGAAACTTAGAACTCGAAAAATTTACTATTTCCAGCCAAATGCTTAAGCTGCTTTATACTCGTACGTTGTGATAAATTAAATTATAGAAGATGTAGAACTAAAGAGACCTTTTAGATTTTAATTGAAAATATCTATTATCTGCTAACTTGAATATGCTGATTCAACTTTCAAGTATCTACCCCTTTTTAGAATTATTAAACTCCTTACTGCTCGTAAATTTCTCAGGCAGATTCTAGTCGTAAAACGGAGCAAAAGAATTTCACTTTATACATTTCGCAAGTAAACACCTCCATGCACCAAACAGTGCTTGTACTATTGTTCTCACCAAAAACTTATGCATTCTGAATGTCCGTTACAGCAGACTGAACAAAAACCCAATTTTCCGCCTTAACGAAACCAAATAGTAGGGACAAAGGCCTGAGCTTAAGGTACAGATGGCATTACGCAGTGCACTGAGCAAATCTATTCGAGAGTCAAACTATATGTACGTACTGGAGGGATGAAGTGTGTGCTCCAAACTCTGCATCTGACCATTTGGTCTGATAAAACTTTAAAAAAAGTTTTTCAGTTTCCACAAGTCAACTTGAAGCCTTATACATATGTGTGACTGATAGCATTTTGTGGATAGCTTATCAGTTTGTATAATTTACGAACAGACACTGCACACTTCTCTCATCAAGGATAACTTTTCACAAACGAGCTGGGCCGTGACAAAATTAGCTGTCACTGCTTGAGCAGCAAGAGCGAAATGGAATTGTTCTACTAAAGTCTGCGCTAATTCACATACGATACCTTTGGTATTAACTTGAGACCATATTTTTTGGGACAAGTGAGTAGAACTATCTAAATGCAGTTACATACGGATTTTTTCTGTAATACTTTGAGCAAATTTGATTTAAATTGGTTTTTTACGGCCATATCAATGATCATATGTAAAGATGGCAAAACCAGTCGCATTGAACTCGAAAGTTAAACCCAATTTACTTCACTCTCCTTCTGAGTCTGTGCAGCTCATTCAGATCCAAAGCAATCTAAGTATTGCAACATGCAACTGCACAACATGAAACTGCAAGCAATATACTCGTAATGTTGGTCGGTTGAAGCCTTTGGAAATCATTTTCTTTTTGTTTTCTGGTCATCTTATATACGATGCGGATATCCTCTCCATGGCTCCGGATATTGCACTTTTATGCCAATACTCGTACTGTTACTTAGTCTATGCAAACGTACTGTACCGTACCTTTGCCGAAGGCCAAAACATATTTCACTGTGGTTGGTTATACGAGCGTATAAAACCACTTCACGTTTTCATGCTATAAAAAAATTTGCGGTCATGATGGTTGTACTATTTCATGCGGAAGCGATGCTTCTTTTATGTGCAAAAGAATGTTGAAAGTATGACGTAAAAGGACAACATAAAAATGTCAAGTGAATTAACTGGATTCACTTTGTATAGGAAAGAGGGAGTTAGGAATATTTGGGAATACGTGAGGATTGAGGATTCTTTGAATTTGTTTAGTAGCAATATGTGACAGTGAGCAGGGATAAAGTATTTATAAATCTTAAATTCAAATTGAATATAAGTTAGGATGTTTTCCAGCTACTGGAATTATAATTTATATTACTGAGTATATTCGTAGGTCTTGGTTTAGTCTTTTTTCCTACGAAACAGAAGATTTCGGTTGCACCAGCGCGCAATCATAGAGAGATCCTACTACTATAAATAATTAAAAAAATCATCAGCAAAGTCAGGGAACGAGGAAGTTAATTGACATAGAACAGAAAGGCACTTACCCAAATACACTTTCCCTAAACATCTAAGCCACTAGTATCCATTGTTGCCAGATTGGGGTACTTTCCCCCAAATTTAAGGCAAAATTTGCGCTCTGGGGGATTTTTTAGGGATTTATATTCATGGAGGATTTTTCGGGGGAAACTCAGTGTCGATAAGTTTGAGTTTCAAAAATGCATTAGCTATGAAACTGCAGTTGACACAACCAGTATGTTTCCACAAAAACTCCACAAATCTCCACACAAACGCAAATTTAGAATATGTAGAATATTCTTCCGAGCGAAATATTGATACTTCATGTCAGTAAGCGTTTGGATTTGAAAATTGAGCTGTGCCAGTGTTTTGAATACAATAGATAATACATAAATCGATCGAAAACTAAAATATTTGACATTTAAACTGTCTGTATTCATCAGAGTTTCCACTTTTATTCATGGTCGAAATTATCACTCTAAAGAAACCGCTACAAAAGTCCAACCGTTGCATCGTGTATTTGCTGCCTAACAGAAATCACTACTAGAAGATACTGAATTACAAAACATAATATAATCACAACACATTGGTGTAGCGATTTTTGTATTAATTGGTAAATCCTCAATATCGATAAGTGGACTTCCTGGAAGAAACTAAGCCAAACCAGAGTCCAATTTGATAGAAAAATCAAACTTAAAATAATTAATTTTTGAGATATATATTTTTGAATTTGCATTTAGGATGGATCATGCCAGCATCAAGGGATGATGCAAACGTCCAATGCAGGCCCACAAAAATTTGCTTTTACTTGCAAACAGGCGAAAAGAATCCAGTAAAAAAAAAACTCTAGCGCACCTGAACCGCTAGAAATACTAATGTTCGAAGAACAGTAGAAGAATCGTGCAGGTTTTGAGTGCATATTCCACCACATGAGCTGCTTATTACGGCCAAACTGTTTCAAACGCCTCGTTCTTCTTTGGTCTCAAGAATGCATTATAACTCATATGGTGGAAGGTTTCAGATATTACCACTGGCATGAATTTCAACGTTTATGAGAGCGAAACACGGGTTAATTATATTCGTTATCAGTTGCTTATTTCACAAAATTTCGAAAGCAGCATCTCGTATAACACCAATGAAGAAAATGCGCAGTGCCTGTAGCACTGTAACTGAAGTTGGTGTTTAGGGCTGCGATCCGAAAAATTTGCAGAACTTTGAGAATTGAAACATCGGTTATTTATTTTCATTGTAAATGTTTCCGGTATGAAGACTAACTATACTAACTATAATACCGACTCGTGCTGCCAACCTTTCGCCAGTATCAAAGCCAAAAATATATCACATCTGCTTCACGTTGTTATATTACATTCGAAGTTATAGGAGTATAAAGAAATTTAGGATTACCTGCAGCGAGTTTTTTCAAATAATGGAAAGCTTAATATTTGCTGTTTATTGTCACTACAATATCATTACCAATTGAAAATTCTACGATAAAACCGCTTAATAAAGATATTGCAAACAAACACAAAACCAACAATAGCTGGCAACTCTATCGTGGCCTCTCAACTAAATTTGGCCTGAATAATGCTTTTAGTAGGTTCCATTAATTGTATGAAATTCGTACTGATTTCATGACTGCACTGGAAGTTATAGGGCAAAAAGTTTTATTTTCCTGAGCGAATTTTCAAATCCAAATACACAAAAATTACCATAGCTGGCAGCACCAATCGAATTTTTCAACCAAATTTCTATCAAACAGAGTTTAGAAAAAGGTTCAGCTACTGTGTCAATTTCATGAAAATCTGGTAACTTATTCACATTTCATAGGGCAAAAAGCATTTTTTTTTCTTTGTAATTTTTCAAGATGGCACCACTGGCACAGAGTTGCCCACAATTCAAAATCGCTTCTATCAGACCTGGTCCTACTTAATTCCAATGCATTCTGTAAATTTCAATGGTATCTGATAATTGATTCGTGAGTTCCCGTGAACTGAAGTTTTTGATGCTTAAAATATAGGTTGACTGGGAGAGGGTTACCGTTCTTGTCCGACATGAAATTTCCAAAGTTTTACTTTGAACGTGTAGATAAAGCATAAGATTTGTATACAGATTGGTTTTATTGTAAGAAACGGACAATTTTTGGAAATTCGATGGTTTGATGTTTTCACTTCCAAATTTTTATTTTTTCAAATTTAAGACACCAAAATTATCAAAGCTGACAGCTCCAACCGAATTTTTCAACCAAATTTCTACCAAACGTGGTATTAAATAAGGTTCAGCTACTGTGTGAATTTCGCCAAAATCGAACGATTCAATCAGAATTTATAGGGCTAAAAGCAATTATCTCTTTTAGTGATTTTTCAAGATGGCACCACTGGCACAGAATCACCCGCATTTCAAAATCACTTCTATCAAACCTGGTCCTATATAGGACCAATACATTCTGCAAATTTCATTTAATTCTGCTCATTGGATCGTGAGTTTCCGTGAACAGAAGTTTTTGATGCTAAAAATATAGGTAAATTGGGCAAGGGTTACCAGCCGTGCCCGTAATACCATATCTTTTTTTTTTGTTTATGTAAACAAAGCACAAAATTTACATATGAGTGGCATTTTTTTGAAAAAGCGGCAGTTTTTCAAGAGAGACAATGATTTGAAAGTTTTCACTTTCAGTGCCTGCCCTAGCTACACAAACTTAAAATAATTAATTTTTGAGATATATATTTTTGAATTTGCATTTAGGATGGATCATGCCAGCATCAAGGGATGATGCAAACGTCCAATGCAGGCCCACAAAAATTTGCTTTTACTTGCAAACAGGCGAAAAGAATCCAGTAAAAAAAAAACTCTAGCGCACCTGAACCGCTAGAAATACTAATGTTCGAAGAACAGTAGAAGAATCGTGCAGGTTTTGAGTGCATATTCCACCACATGAGCTGCTTATTACGGCCAAACTGTTTCAAACGCCTCGTTCTTCTTTGGTCTCAAGAATGCATTATAACTCATATGGTGGAAGGTTTCAGATATTACCACTGGCATGAATTTCAACGTTTATGAGAGCGAAACACGGGTTAATTATATTCGTTATCAGTTGCTTATTTCACAAAATTTCGAAAGCAGCATCTCGTATAACACCAATGAAGAAAATGCGCAGTGCCTGTAGCACTGTAACTGAAGTTGGTGTTTAGGGCTGCGATCCGAAAAATTTGCAGAACTTTGAGAATTGAAACATCGGTTATTTATTTTCATTGTAAATGTTTCCGGTATGAAGACTAACTATACTAACTATAATACCGACTCGTGCTGCCAACCTTTCGCCAGTATCAAAGCCAAAAATATATCACATCTGCTTCACGTTGTTATATTACATTCGAAGTTATAGGAGTATAAAGAAATTTAGGATTACCTGCAGCGAGTTTTTTCAAATAATGGAAAGCTTAATATTTGCTGTTTATTGTCACTACAATATCATTACCAATTGAAAATTCTACGATAAAACCGCTTAATAAAGATATTGCAAACAAACACAAAACCAACAATAGCTGGCAACTCTATCGTGGCCTCTCAACCAAATTTGGCCTGAATAATGCTTTTAGTAGGTTCCATTAATTGTATGAAATTCGTACTGATTTCATGACTGCACTGGAAGTTATAGGGCAAAAAGTTTTATTTTCCTGAGCGAATTTTCAAATCCAAATACACAAAAATTACCATAGCTGGCAGCACCAATCGAATTTTTCAACCAAATTTCTATCAAACAGAGTTTAGAAAAAGGTTCAGCTACTGTGTCAATTTCATGAAAATCTGGTAACTTATTCACATTTCATAGGGCAAAAAGCATTTTTTTTTCTTTGTAATTTTTCAAGATGGCACCACTGGCACAGAGTTGCCCACAATTCAAAATCGCTTCTATCAGACCTGGTCCTACTTAATTCCAATGCATTCTGTAAATTTCAATGGTATCTGATAATTGATTCGTGAGTTCCCGTGAACTGAAGTTTTTGATGCTTAAAATATAGGTTGACTGGGAGAGGGTTACCGTTCTTGTCCGACATGAAATTTCCAAAGTTTTACTTTGAACGTGTAGATAAAGCATAAGATTTGTATACAGATTGGTTTTATTGTAAGAAACGGACAATTTTTGGAAATTCGATGGTTTGATGTTTTCACTTCCAAATTTTTATTTTTTCAAATTTAAGACACCAAAATTATCAAAGCTGACAGCTCCAACCGAATTTTTCAACCAAATTTCTACCAAACGTGGTATTAAATAAGGTTCAGCTACTGTGTGAATTTCGCCAAAATCGAACGATTCAATCAGAATTTATAGGGCTAAAAGCAATTATCTCTTTTAGTGATTTTTCAAGATGGCACCACTGGCACAGAATCACCCGCATTTCAAAATCACTTCTATCAAACCTGGTCCTATATAGGACCAATACATTCTGCAAATTTCATTTAATTCTGCTCATTGGATCGTGAGTTTCCGTGAACAGAAGTTTTTGATGCTAAAAATATAGGTAAATTGGGCAAGGGTTACCAGCCGTGCCCGTAATACCATATCTTTTTTTTTGTTTATGTAAACAAAGCACAAAATTTACATATGAGTGGCATTTTTTTGAAAAAGCGGCAGTTTTTCAAGAGAGACAATGATTTGAAAGTTTTCACTTTCAGTGCCTGCCCTAGCTACAGGGTTACCAGCACGCTCATCAAAAACTACGAAAATCTACAACTAAACAATATTAATATGTCCTAAAAATTTCGTAATGATTGAATAACTCGGTCAAAAGTTATCGCAATTTAAATATTTTCAAGTTTTCCCGTTCTGTTTTTAGGCACCAAGCGCACACATGGGGTTAAAAAATTCCAAAACATTATCCGATTCACATGTAAAACACGTTCAAAATTTATTTCGTCAACTGTATTTTTGCAAAAATTATTTGTGTACGAAATAATAGGTATATTAAAAATATCACTAAAATGGCCGCCGGCGCCAAAGGGTTAAAGATTATTAACTTTTTGTGAGAAGTTGATATATATATATATCAACATCAAAAAGTTTCAGTGATATAATCTCGGGAATGCGCCATCCGATTGAGCTGAAACTTTTAGGATACATTAGTGTATATGCAGAATAGGTCCAAGTCTCACTAAATGTCAATTATCTTTAACCCTTTGGCGCCGGAGGCCATTTTAGTGATATTTTTAATATACCTATTATTCCGTACGCAAATAATTTTTGCAAAAATAAAATTCACAAAATAAATTTCGAACGTGTTTTACATGTGAATCGGATAATGTTTTGGAATTTTTTAATCAGCATGTTCTGTAAATTTCATAGTGATCGGATTATCGGGTCGTCAGTTCTCTAAACAGAAGTTTTGAGTGCTAAAAATAGAGGTAATTTGGTAATGGGCTGCCGTTCCTCTGGAACTCGAAATAAGAAGTTATGACGTATCAAAATTCTATAAAAAAAAAGCCTACTTTTAGGCGTTCACCGGCTCAAAACATCTAAGTTTTTTTATCAAATTGGCAGCTTTGAAGCAAATGCGAATCGCATCGATTGGTTTTTCAAAACGATTTGTTTGTGTGCTCCTGTCATGCAATTGGCATTTCGCATTTGCGTTGATGAAATATTGGCCATAAAAGAATACGTACTTGTGTGTTCGATTCTTGGTTCCAAATTACCGTATTGGTGATCTTCGCTGGACTTTTCGTTGGAACTAAAGATGGTAATGGTGAGTTTGGTATGTTGAGTGTAGGTTGCTGGTTCTCGAGAGGGTTCACGACAATTTCCGTAGAGGATAACATGTGAAAGGGCTTACAATTTGCAATTCTTTGTTTTTGCCTAGTCATTGAAGTTGTCCGGTTTTAACAAGGAGTGCTACTGGCGATATGAAATGGGTCTAGTACGACAGTAATAAGCGCACCATTTAATGGCTTTCTACAAATTTACTGGCCGCACCCACTTCTAAACCATCTCCTAGTTTAAATGACGTGTTATTGTGCGTTTCCATTAGATCCATTACAAAGCAAATTGTTGGTTAAACGGCTAGGACTTTTGGCTTAAGTGGGCACCGATAGGTGAGCAAGCAGGACAGGGTTGAAGTAATGCGAGAGTAAATTACGGTTCGGACCTCTTTTTTTCTTATTAAAATTTTATATAGACCGAGTAAATTTTTCATTTCCAACAAAAAATCCATTTCGGATATCAAAAACATCGGACGGCAGATCACGCTCGTATTCCATTAGCTTTTGGGCGTCATACATAATTAATAGGCACAAGTAAAGGAAGTACGAACTGTAAGATCAAGCGGAGAGTATCAGCACAATTTAACACGCAAGAAATGAGAAAATACTTTTCCAAAACAAGGCGTAAACGAAACGACTAAGACAAAGATACTAATGTAAGAATTGAATTTTGAGATTTGAGGGAATTTAAGAATTGAATTTTTGAATTTTGAGATTTGTCGCTTAGATTTGATTGCTGAAAACAAACGAAAAGTTGGAACATTTGGTCTGGGTGTATCATTTTATGCACCATTTCAATAAAGATAAAGTGTTAGCGAATATTCTGAATGGATGGATTCCTTTACCACTATATTTATCTTAAAAGTATATTAAGTTTATGTCCAAAATATTATATATCTCATGGGATCACCCACCACGATTACAAATCAAGTATATCTCAACGATAATATATTTTTAGTTCAAAATTTCATAAAACAATTTACGGTAAGGCACTCAATTGAAAGCAAAACCGATTCACAACCTTGAAACACATAATCCAGACCTTGAGGCAAAATTATTACATGGATGTTGAAGTCTTGTCACAAATCGCTCGTTATGGAGACTCTTTGGCTTCGTTTAGCAACAGTGTGGCAAGCCTCCAACAATGTTTGCCTAAGGGAAGCGATGAGTAAGCTCACTGTATAATATCTAGCCAGGCCAAGCAAAATTAGTAAGAGCCGGCAGCGACAAGTGTATTATCCAGGTACACATGACGTGCGCTCCCTATCCTAGCAGGATTCGAAATTGAAAATCGATTGGCACAGTTCTCTGTAAACACAACATTACAAGGAATAGGAAAAATAAACGAAGCGATAAACGTGTTTCTGGTGTGGTCAGTAATCGAATTCCTTTGAGTGAAAGTATGTGTGGTCGGTTGCTCTCTGTAATATTTTTCCTGCCCTGAGGCAGAGAGTTTTATTTACATGATACCAAGCTGTGTTGATATAGCTAACATTTTTCACCATAACGATATTGTTTATTCTCCAAGCAACGTGTTGATGAAAACTTAGCTAGGTAGTCTGTTTCATACTATTCCAGATACTGCAAATTAATCTAGTATCAAATATCAAAATTCACAGCAACAATTTCAGAACTTACAAATATTACCGATTCTCTCAAGGCTATTAAAAGCACTCTAGGAAATTTTTAATGTACAATTGCAACTAATAAAAGTTTCCAAACTAACCGAGATTTTCATTAAAACTTTAGTTTCATCAGCTCGAACACCTGAAGGAGTCTCGTACTGTCGGCAAAACGAACGCCAAGCGACAAGCTGTTGTGCAAAGCTGTGATTATCTCTGACTTCTGAGTGAAGTTGAAATTATAAGCAGCATCATGTGCATGGAGATAATGAAATTTAGAAAATTTAACTTTTATTTGATTTCTTGAAACCAGTCGGTTTTCATTCGCAGAAAAGATTGAAACGTACGAATAAATGAAAAAAGTTCATAATTCATTTCAAAATTCGTCTTAATTTTCGTATCATATAAAGAATTGCATTAAAATGAAATGATTCATTTTATGGATTGAGATACAGAAATAGTTTGGCTATGCTTGTTTTTACTAATGTTGGAAGAGCATTAGTATTAAAATCGATTTGGCCAAAAATTCATATTTACACATTCAAACACGCACACACACACACACACACACACATATTTATATATATATATATATATATATATATATATATATATATATATATATATATATATATATATATATATATATATATATATATATATATATATATATATATATATATATATATATATATATATATATATATATATATATACAGTGGCTCACAAAAGTCAACATACAGCATGTAAAAACACGAAAATGGTACAGTGGAAAAGGAGAGAATGCACTGAAAACGTAAAAGTAGCTTAATTGGCATTAAAAATAAGTTTCATAACATAACAACAAAGAAAATCTGAACACAGAAAGAAATAAGCCACGAAAACTAAAAAAATTCATCCATCGAAAGTCAGCATACACTACGAGCCATGTTTCGAAAAGAACGAGAATGACCAAAAAACGTGAGCTCAATACTTCGTCGGCCCTCCACCAGCCTTAATAACAGCTTCTAAACGCCTTCGCATCGAACGAACGAGATTTCCGGTAATTTCGGGTGGAATATTTATCCAAGCACACAGCAGAGCAGATTTCAGGGTCTCTTTGCTAGTAATAGTTGCTCTTACGGCTGGCTCACGAATTCTGCAATCAAATTCCTTCCATAAATGCTCTACAGGGTTTAAATCGAGAGAATGAGGTGGACTGTGAAGCTGATGAGGGACGTTATACAGCAAATATTCCTTGACACTTCTAGCTGTATGTTTTGGATTATTGTCCTGCTGAAAGATCCAACTTGGCTGTAGGCCTAATTTCTGCACAGAAGGTATCAAGTCGCCTCGCAATATGTTCAAATACATGTATTGATCCATAGTATCATCAATAAAATGTTATTGCCCCACACCAGCGGCCGAGATACAACCCCATATGAGGACTGACCCTCCACCGTATTTCACTGTAGGACGCAAATTCTTCTTTGCCAATGCTTCGTTCCGCTTCCTCCACACGTATCCGCGCCCGTCAGAGCCATAAATATTATACTTGCTCCCGTCACTAAACAGAACTTGATTCCAAAAACTGTCGTCCTTATTAAGATGCAGGCGAGCGAAGTCAAGCCTCTTCTTTTCATTAACTGGAGAAATGAAAGGTTTTCTGTGTGGAACTCTACCATTATAACCCTGATTACGCAAAACTCTACGTATTGTTTCTGGACTCACTTGCTTCTCTGTTGCCTTTGCAAGTGCAGTGGCCATTGCCGGAGCACTTTTTTGTGGCTCCTTACTTATTTTCCGTAACAAGTCTCTCTCATCTCTCTTACTTAAGGATTTCGGTCTACCTGTTCATTGTTTATTTTCTATTCTCCCTTCCGTTTTCGCTTTCCGTATGATCGTTTGCACCGTTGCCCGACTTCTTCAAACTATTTTAGCAATTTCGCCATACGACTTCCCTTCCACTCGTTCACTAGGGATGATTTTTCGCACGTCCAAACTCGTTTCCTTCCGTGTACTCATTTTTAAGTATTAAAGGCTCCCAAATCACTTTACTTTGATCGACTTGCAATGTACTAATGCTTATTTTTGTAGATGAACACGGTAGCAATCTTTATCGCAGTATGACTCATCGCTTAGACTGATTCTTTTGAATTTTTTGTGGTGTTTGCTGACTTTTGCTTCCTCACTTTCAGCGTATTTTCTCGTTATTTACTATGAATATGTGTATGTATATGTATGTTCTTATTAATTCTGTGTAAAATAGATTACAATGTCTCTGATATTCCTTTTAAGTTGGTTTTTCACCCGTCTTTTAATTTTCTTTCTACCTATATATTGCCAATTCCGCGTTTTTAAGCGGTGTATGCTGACTTTCGTGAGCAACTGTATATATGTCATCAAAATTACATCATCAAAACACAATCAAAATTTAGTGACTATTTTTTGAGTTGAGCTGAAATTTTCAAGATATATTAGTGTATGTGTAGAATAGGTACAGGTTTCACCAATTGCTAATTATCCTTAATCCTTTGGTGCTGACGGCCATTTTAGTGATATTTTCAATATGCCTATTATTTTGTCAAAAAATAGTTTTTGAAAAAACAAAGTATGCAAAATGAATTCCGAAAGTTTTGGAAATTTTCAATCTTGTGTATGAACTAGGTGCCTAAAGTATGATTGAGAAAATTTGAAATTTTTTGAAATACGATAAGTTTTGACCACCGAAATAAGCGAAATAAGAGAAAATGGATTAGAATCGAACGAGAGAAATGGTCCAATTTTCAACGTTCTGCTCATTAGTGTGAAAATAAGGTACGGGTGTGTGCCTTCCACAGTTCATACGGTAACTCCAATGTAAAACTACAAGATATCGGTATTTTGAACGTCGTTTGACACTTCTTTTTCCGAAGCCGGTGGGTGTTTTTTGTAAATGAAATTAACTATGATTTCATTCAAAAAGAAGACGAAATTGATGCCAAAGGTTACTTTCACTTACTCGAAATACTATATCCCCCGCAAAGCACTTATGTGGCTACTATTGCAGCCTGGAACGCGGCACTTAATTCTCGCACTAAATTGAAATTCAACTGCTAGCTTATTTGGGAAACCGACACAGATTATCGCGCAATCACGTAGATTTATGTTTCTATGGTACACGCCGAACAATTTCAACATTTTCTGTGAGAAATTTTGCTTTAAAGTCAATGTTTTGATTCACCGACATTAACTAAACTAACATTGACATTCCTTTTCGTGTTGCCGATTGCACGCTTTTACTCCGATCTGATATTAATCACATTTTTCGTAAATAAGAGATAAAATTCGGGCTTTTTGGCTGTGACTGCGGTAGAAAGAGGTGCATTGAGCGGAACTCTTGTGAGAGAGCAATGTTGTGCGTGTATTAAAAAAGGCTAACTCACGTATGGGTACACGGATAGCCATTTCGTATCCATTTTCTTTAATATCTGTGCTTTTGACAGAGCTATTGAATCATTACGAAATTTATAGAACATATTAATGTTACTAAATTGTAGACTCATATAGTTTTGTATGAACGTGCAGGTAGCCCTATAGCTAAGGCAGGTGTTGAAAGTAAAGACTTTCAAATCATCAACTCTCCTGAAAAATGTATGCTTTTAAGAGAAAAAGCAACCCATATTCAAATCTTTAGCATTATTTACATACTGAAAGTAAAACTTTTGAAATTCCATATCGAATAAGAACGGTAACCTTTCCTCAATTTACTGATATTTTTAACATGAAAAACGTATGTTCTCGTTAACTCACGGTTTGATAATCAGATACAGTTGAAATTAACAGATTGTTTTGGTCTTAAGTAGGACCAGGTCTAATACCACGTTTACATACATGGCAAATGTTGGCGAGCCGAGTGGGTAAATGGTCCTCTTGCTTATTCTCGGCAATTTTTTTTACATACGAAGATATGGAGGAAGTAATTTCAAAAGTTCCTCGACGAAACGTTCGCCATATGTGTAAACCAGTCATAAGAGAAACGATTTTGAAACGCGGGCAATTCTGTGCCAGAGGTGCCATCTTGACAAATTAGCTTGGAGCTGGCAGCTATGGTAATTTTGGTGTCTTAAATTTTAACGTGAGGCAGATGTGACATATTTTTGATTTCGATGCTAGCAAAGGGTACCAATAAATACTAACATTAAGTATTCACATCGCGAACATTATAAGTAAACAAAGTCATCGAAATTAAATTGGCTTAGGATCTATTTTTACTTTCGGTGTATTGGTTTAAAGTAGGAGAAATAGCTTGTTGTAGATTATACACTCAAAATCTGCACAAATCCTCTACTTTTCTTCGAACATTAGTGTTTCTAGCGGTTCTGATGCACTTGTTTCAATCTTATTTGATACTTTATAGCTTATTGCATATTTTTGCTGCACTATCATGGACAATTTTAATAGATTTTTTTTTCAATCTTTACTTACCTTTTCTACCGTTCTAGAAACCAATTCTGTGCCAGTGGTGCTATCTTGAAAAATCACTTAGTAAAATAACTGTTTTTGGCCTTATAAATTCTATTTCAGTCATCAGATTTTGACGAAATTAGCTTGGAGCTGCCAGCAATGGTAATTTATGTGTCTTAAATTTTGAAAATTCGCTCAGGAAAATAAAATTCTTTGCCTTATAGCCTCAAGTGCAGTCATGGAATCAAAACGAAACTCATATGGCAAATCAAAATTATTGTAGACAATCCTCAGCAGAAATTTAGTTGGAAAAACTTTGATAGGGTTGCCAGCTATGGTTGTTTTTGTAGTTTTTTTTGCATGTCTTTAGTAAGCAATTTTATTATAAAATTTTAAAATCATTGTGATCTTGTAGTGCAAACAAACCAAAAATATTATGATCTAGAAAATTTGAAAACTTTTGCGGGGGAATACACATTTTTGAGCAACCGATAACGGAAATTATAGAAAAAAAATGTTACACTCTACGTTAGACAATCTCTAAGGCTATTAAGAGTTCGTACGTATGAAAAAAATTATAATGCGGTGAAATTTTTTCTCTCTCGATCCTTTCGAGCGCAATTCGGATAGAATAACCATTGTAAGGAAATAATGCAAAATAAACAATTCTTTTGTGTATTCGAAATTCGTTTTCTTCTTATTTTTAAATTTTATATTTATAAAATTATATATTTACAATTCACATTCATAAAATTAAATATTCATAGCTCATAATCAAACTATATATGTTTAACTTTCGAATACCCCTCGAGAGCATAAGGATATATGAATCAAGCACTTTTCTTTCTTTAGTCTGAGTCTTTCTCTTGTAGATGGATATAGTAGGGTTAAGTAGTAATATAGTGTAAAAAATGCATGCGCACTTTCATTATTTTCCTTCTTAGCATTGTCTTACTGCACAAGACGCTGCAAATTCTACAACGCTGCACAAGATGCTTCAAATTCTAAGCTAATACCTTTTGACTTCCTCTTCACTTACGTTGCTTATGTATCTATATTTTCGAATCTGGGTTTCGAATTTTGATCAATTTTTTGAATTTCCGAATCTTTTTTTTATTTTTTGATAGTCCTTGTGTAGTGTCCATGATTTTTGCTGAACGACGTGCATCTCGTAGGGAGATATCGATATATTTGGTTGTCCAATTGATTTAGATACCTGAACATAAGGGTTTTCAGGGAAACTGTGAGGCCGATAAGCTAGCAAAACATAGATAATTACTGGCGGAGGTCTCTTGCTCCTTCTCCATAGGTATACCGATGAAATCGGTCAAATAAGCCTTCAGGCAAAAATATTTTGAAAACGCTAAGAATTCCTGGGCAGATGAATCAAACTGTGCGATACCAAGACAGTCCTGGGTATCCGTGGATGCGCATTTCAGCAGGCAGCTATTAAACTTAACTCGAAGCGCTTTGCGTTGCACTGCGTGTGCTTTTACGGGCCATTGCTTCATGAGGCGGCTTTCGCAACGATAACGTAGAATTTAACGATTTCTGTCGGAGTTGCGGCTCTCAGGACGAGGATGAATACGTTCTCCATCTGATGCGTCAGTAAGAACGTTGGCGCCACTTGGTGGACCCTTTTTCTCATACCTAACCGAACTGTCCCAGATCAATTTAGAGGGGATAGTCTGGTTTATTTAAGGAAGCAAATGGTTTCCTGAGTTCAGTGAGTAGAAGAGAGTCACTAATTATTGTGGCATCGCAACGAGCCTCTCTTGTGCCTTTGTGTGTCGGTCGTCAGGCCCCTTTACATCGGCAGCCACTTCAAATTACCTAGCTACCTATGTAAAAGTAACATCAGTCTAACTATTTGTTGCTGAAATAGTGTTTGTAATGAAAAGTATAATCTACACAACATGAGGGCACCAACAAAATTTGTTATATGGCTCGCTAATTTTGATTTATATACAAGCCAAAATATCATTGGCGATGATTAATTTGTCTTAGTAAAGATCGTTTTAACTATTCGAGGGCTTAAAGAGATATTATCGGAAAGAACTAATGTTTTCCTAGCAAACCGAAATTACAAAACAAGCAAAATAATATTTTCTTTTACTAGTTGCTAACAATTGCTGATTGAGTAAAAGTAGAGTGATCTGACTACCACCCTTTACCGGCTTTGTACGGTGAAACTACAGAGACAAGTAAAATTAATATGAAATATATGTGATGCAATGCTGCTTTTTGCCTAATGAATGCTCGATGCACTCTTTCCATCCGCTCTCATCACCACAAAATCCAAAACTTCGAAGAAACTCGTTTTTGAGCTCTAAAAGGCGATGATGTGTAGATTAAAGTAAAGGCACATCCGTACTTCAACTTCACACCAACAAGTGGAACATAAAAAATTGTACAACTTCTCACGTCTGATTTCCGATCCATTTTCTCTCATATATACGGTTGAATCCGGCAGATTTCAAACAATAAACTTTTTCGAATGGGAAATGTCAAAGTCCCACGATATAATTTACTTATGATTTTGCTCAGGTAGCTTTCCATAGTAAAATATCTCAAAGCCCAGTCTGTTATCATTACAGAGCTGAACTTTGAACACTCGTTTACTCATGTTTCATAAATAATACATACAAATTGTTTGCGCCCAACGTGGGCAAGTAGTTCGTAAAGGTTTGGAGAAGCTATCATTTCTTCATGGTGAAAAAATTATTTACAATCATTTTTCTTAATGTTAAGTTGGAAATTATTTACAACCGTTTCTCTTTTACAACAACGCGTTGAATCTATGATATAACGGTGAATCTATGATCTCACGACTATGGATCGAAATTACCAGACATTATTCGATGGACAGAAGAAGACTAACTCAAACGAACATTTAATGACCAGCCTCGAAATTCTTACTTACTAGATAATCCAAAATTAATAATTAGAAAAATTCATTTTGGAAAATTCCAGTAAAAACCAGAAATAATTGTTCTTTAACTGCAAAAATAGTTGTGTAGATTTATTAGGTCAAAAATGTACAAGATATTATCAATAAGCATTTATATTGTCGTTTTATGAATTGATAATATTAGATATAACGCCACAACTTCATCAGGAGGCCCAAACAAGAACTAAGTTTTACAGACCGGATATTTATACTCAAGAAAATTATAATTTCAATTAGAGCAAACATTGAAACGAAATAAGTTTTTTACGGCATTGTATGGTATTTAAAAGTTTATAAGTTCATATCAAACTTATTACTTACGTAATGCTTTCTTTGTAAGTAGCTAAACACGGATAAGTTTTTGTTTTTTTATCAAAACTTCATCTTAATTTGGCTCCTTACTTGCTCTGGCAGGTTGTTCACGTTTCTTTTATCTGAAGGATGCATTGAAAACTGGCTCTCTTAGCATAAACGTTCTATCTGCATTTTTCTCATTTTTGAGTTAACAACGGATTTGAAAATTGCATATTTATTTATTTAGTTCACCAAACAAGGTATACATTTACTTATAAATAAGATGAAAATAAAAATATAAATGGAAATTACAATTTAATGTATCAAAACCAAACATATAAATAATAGGTAAAAAATACACAGAATGCAATACAATTAAATAAATTAACATTCTGTAAATAAATATGACAGCAATATTACATGTAGGGCACAACATTATTTAATACAAAAACGAAATTAAATTAAATATTTTATTAGTCATGAAAAGGGTACCAGGCCGGTAGACTAGAGAGAGTAGGATAAGAAAGCCTTGGCAATTCTATTTTTAAAGGACGCTTTTGAAATTGTGGGGAAAAATGTTGGCTCATGCTGTTAAATATCTTTCCTGTATGTAGTCAACATTGACAGCGTCTCTAATGACATCGAAACTGAAGCAGGCAGATAACATTAATCTTCCGAATGTAAGTGGTGACAAATTCAGAAGTCTAAGGCGAGATTCATATGATGGTAAATAGCTAAAATCTCAAGGATGGTAAAGACCTCTAATGCTGCCTCCTCACTGTGGACCATCATTGGCCACTGCAATGGTCGCAATAATCGCCACAATTATGATCACCATCACAAATTTTCCTCCACACACTGGGCCGCTAGATGGCAAAATAATGATTTTTCGGTTGCGCATAATCCTCGGCCATCCGCATTTCCATGCTTCGCCACTGTCGGCCACTGCAAGCCATCGCCCGTCTACACAATGGGCCACATGATGGCCCACAGTGAGGAGGCAGCATAAAAGCGAATAGCAAGAATTGCTTTTGAACAGATTCAAATATGTGGCTGTGAATTTCGAAACCCGGGTTCCAGGTAATGCAAGCATACTCAAGAAGAGGGCGAACGAGCGCGGTTTATAGCAATTTTGTAACCCACTGGCTATGAAACTCCCTGGCTCGTCGCTTAATGAAGCCACATCATTTCCTTGCTTGAGAGATAAATTTGTCGTAATGAAAATAAAAGAGGAGCTTTTCATCCAGCACCACACCGAGGTCTAATATATTGTTAACCGTACTCAGTGCCGTATTGCTTAAAAGATAAGTATGATGTACGAGCGTACTTTTTTTAGAGAAGCTAATCACATGACATTTTGCGACATTGAGAGGTAGGTTGTTCACGCAGCAGCAAAGATTCAACGAATTTAGTTTTAGTTGAAAAAAGTTAGCATCTAATGGCGACTTTATAGTATGAAATTTTTTTAGATCATCCACATTAAGTAGATGAGGTACATCAGATAAAACCTCCGACAGGTCTGATATAAAAATACTAAAAAGCAAAGGGCTAAGATGGCTACTTTGAGGTACTCCAGAGCTGACATGTTTTTTTTTAGCGATAGGCTCTTGACATTTCACATATTGTGAGCGGTTCTGGAGGGAAGAGCTAAGCCATCTTAGTAAAGATACTACAATTCTGAACTGCTGCAGCTTGGAAATCGAAATGGAGCTGCTAACACGATCAAACGCTTTTCTGAAGTTAGTGTAGACTGCGTCAATTTGACCACCTTTTTCCATTGCAGAACATAGGAAACCAACATCATTAGGTTGGTAGTGGTTGAACGATCTTTCCTAAAACCACGCTGCTGTTCGTTAAGTCGAGCATTGACCAGAGGGGATAGCTTATCACATATGATTTTTTCAAATAGTTTAGGAATAGTTGATAAAATGGCGATACCTCTATAATTTTGAATTGATCTTCTATCACCATTTTCGAATATTGGTGTAACGTAAGAGGTTTTCCAATACGATGAAAGTACCCAAAAGAAAAAGATGTATTGAATATGATGTGGAGATGAGATATTAACTGTGCGACACATTTAATAAGAACAGTCGGAAGAAGAAGATCCGGTCCAGGGCCTTTGTTACTATCAAGCTCCAAGGTAGCTTTAAAAATATCATCTCTTGAAATAGTTATAGCCTCAGCAAAAATTGTTCTAGATATTCTAGGGAGGTGAAAGGATGATGGAGTACTGGCAGGGCTTTAAAGTTATCTGCGAACTAATTACAATTTTTTTGAGGAGAAGAAGACGTTGAGATTCTATTGCACATAAAAGAAGGGTAACTGGTTGTTTTCCGCTTCATATTCACAAAGTCATGAAACATTTCGGGTTTGCGAATTTTATTATCACCGGTAGTTTCAATGAATCTGTCATATGCTTCTTGAGACTTTTCCTGGAATTCTTTAGCCACTGCCTTTCATTCTTCTTTGATACGATGACTAGAGTCGACATTATTTTTAATTGATTTGTGAAGCTTATTTCTATGGTTTTTCAGACGTCTAAGAGTCTTGTCAAGCCAAGGCTCAGAAAGTTTATCTTTTCTCGTAATTTTAGGGACATTTCTTTCGCCCACGTCAAACAGTATCTTGCAGAAAAAATTTACATTTTCGTCAAGAGATTGAGATGTAAGCATATCTGTCCAATCGACATTGTCAAGAGAGTGGTGAATGTTATCATAATCAGCATTACGGAAATCATATACAATAGTATTATTGTAAGTTTGAAAGATATTAGAATCTGTAGTGGGTAAATCAATAGTTAGAGCGGAATGGTGTAAGCTATTAGAGAAAAGATTCTCCGCGTCGATAGTCGGGCTAACCACTACTTTGTCACAAACGTTTGTAAACATAAGTTCTAACCAATTACCATGATACATTGAAGACAAGGTAGTCTATTCCGAGCACCAAAGCTCGTTCGTTCTGCGCTGGTGACAAAAATGAGTGATTTGCCTTTAAGCCAATGTAAAATTCGGCAACTTTAAGGAGGGCGTTTGGGGTGTCAATGAGGAGATATCCCAATTTTGATGATGAGGTTTGAAGTGTTGATATGTTGTTTTAGATGTCCTTGAAAACCTTGAAGAAAAAGCACAAAGCACAATAACGCAAAACTCAATAGCTTATTTTTGCGAGAAAGCTTTTAAATGCACTCACTAAAACGATTCGTTTCGAGTTTTTTGTGGGTACGACGCTAGTTGTATGTACGCGCGAAGTTTGGATGAAGATTTTTCCAACCCAACACAACACAATATATGCAGAAAACGAGCCAATTAAAATGTGCTGCAGGCTATTCAATAGCATTAGCGAGAAATTTTCCTCTACGATCACCAAATCAACGTTATTTCATCAAGGATCTCCCTTTCTAGTCTCCCCCATCGCCCACCATACTAACATATATGTATTGTATATTCAATTAAAATTAAAATTTGATATTTAATTTGTTAGTCATTTATTTGTCATTTGTCATTTATTTATTACTTTATTTGCTGTCTGTTTATAACTAATTTATTTATGCACTATTTATTAGTCTTGTATTTATATACAGTTAGTTTTATTTTTATTTTGTTTCGTAATTGTATGCATGTACTATTTTATATCATTCTTTTTGTACACGTACACCTTGCTTGGTGAAATAAATAAAAAAAATATAGATAAATGAATGATATCCCAATAATTTTATGCTGAAACAATTTATGCGAGGCTGAGTCAACAATTTTGCTTGAGAGCGTGCTACTTACAGGAAGTAAAACACCACCTCCTCTTGTTTGGCCAGTGGAGACATCATCACGGTCATTTTTGAATACTGAATATGGGGGTCGTTTAACCAAGTTTTGGTTAAACGACCCCCATATTCAGTATTCAAAAATGACCGTAGAGTTTATTTAATTTGCTCCTCATACCATTGCAATCGTGGTAAAAAATGCTGAGGCCATTGGAAGAGCATAGCTTGTTAGAAGCGATACCTAACATTATACCGGAGCTTTCGTAAGGAATTAGAACTGTTATTGAGAGAGTGGAAGGCGAGGGATTATTAATAGAAAACGCCCTGCAGCTATACGTCAGAGTATGAGGAGATGTGTCCGTAGACGAACATCTGGGTGCAGAATCACGAATATTCTGAAGTGAAATATTTACAGAATCAGTGACGGAGACTTCCCAAATGGGTATATTTTTAGTACGAAGATTAGTGGGAGTTTTCTGGATGGTTGGTAATTTGCGTACAGTACAATTTTTGTTTTCATTGGCAGTATTACCTTTATTCATAAAATTAATGCTGCTGCTGGTTGATTTCCAAGGAGAAAACTTGATGCTTTTCTATTCATAACTTCTGCTGCTTCCATCCACGTGGGTAAAAAGCCAGGCGTAACTCTCGGAGATCCAGACTTTATAGTGCTTAGGTGCTCCATTGCTTTGTTGAAGAAAGTGCTGAATACGGAACCCGTTGATACGAAAATATCTCTTGATGAGCCTTCCAAGCCGAGAGACGTTGGTAGAATTAATGACTCTTTCGACGAAAAATGGCATTTTTTTCTGTTGGAAAATAAATGGTCATGTTGAGAATTGTAGTGACCTGAGTTGGATTATTTGATTTTTTCGATGCGTTTTAGCCAATCATCTTCTGATCAATATGTACCGAACTTAAAAATAGTTTTCGAAGATTCTTATCCTAGTGATTGAAGCTGTAATGTCCGTGGAGAAGAACCTGCATGAGTTTCCATGTTCGTTAACAGCTGTTTAATGGGCGAGGTTGCTGCATCACTAGTTGCGATATCCTTTGTCGCGTAAACGTTCGAAGGGCTGTTTATATTGGCATTTGCCGATTCTTCGTAAATTGACTGCTCGTACATAATTGGATTTAACGTCCCAAGTTCCATATAAAGCTTTTTTTGGTTCTTTTCAATGCTTTCCAATTTATTGCCTATTTATTTATCACTGGCGTGAATATTTTCGAAGAGTTTATTCGACAACTGGTCAATCTGTGTTGTCATAAGTGTCGTTATTTTGTCATCAATTATTTTGAGCAAGCCTCTATCGTTCACTTGGCAATTAGAGGTAATTGAGAGGTAATAGAGAGGTAATAGAGAGGTAATTGATCAAGCTAGTTGAGTCAAATTATCTGTAAGCTCACCAGATCTATCAGTATTTCTTTTGGTGGCTTTGGAAAGATCATCTAAAGCAGTCGTTATAAACTCGATTTGATTGTTGATTTCAGTGAGTATTTCGTTAGTTTGTGCATGTGTATGTGTAGGTATTTTTCAGCGTTGAGCGAACCAATGTAGCCTGCTTTGTTATATTACATACTTTTTCATTTGTTTTTCCGTATGTGAGCAATCCAAATATATAACATTATTCATCATTTACATCATTCTACAAAAGTCGAAAAACCTATCTTTTGTGGAAGTATGTTAAAATCAATATTGAAAAATGTACTGTTCATATATCCCCAGTACAAATCAAAAGACAATTCAGGGAATATCACGAAAGTAATAAAATGTAGATAGAACGTTTGTGCTTAGTAGGGCAGTATACTCCAATGACTGTGATTATGGCTACAATCACTGTTATTCAATTGAACTTGCGAATCAATTACAAAAGGAACGTTGAAGTCTGGTTTTGAGTCAATTGATCTGGAAATTAAGTTGCGTACATTTTTCTCAATTAGAGTTTTTAAACTATAGAAGACGGAAATAAAGTGCTACTATAGATAAATATAAATCCATTCAAATACCAATAACCTATAATACTTTCAGAACTATGCAGAACTTTTTAAAAAAAAACATCTCTGTGCATGAATTCCGCTAGCTTCACTTCCATACGAATTCAAAACCTTTGTTCCTCACTGTCTCTCGAGTCATTAAGTAGTATTACAAGGATCCAGCAGTGAACTAATTTCAACGCAAAGCATCGACAATAGAGCACTCGACAAAAGTCAATAACGTCGATTATATTGTTTGTGCGGAAACGTGCCAGTATCAGCATCAACTTGTCCCTAGTACAAATATTATGTATATTGGCATTGTAATGGTACGGTTTTTTTTTTTATAAATCTGAAACGAAACGGAAGCCACGACACAACCAACGGATCTCTATTCTATTGCTATTGTGAATCCTGGCACCTGGCCAGCTTCCATTTCAAGCGGCAACGTAACTGCAGAGCTGTAGTATGTATGCAGATTTATGGCTTTTGCGCTTAAATGGAGGTCCGTTTGAACAATCATAGCTTTTTATGAGGCACTGACTGGAATGTGGAAGTTTATCTTGAATTGCTTTTTTTGTGAATTAAGTAAGACCATTCAAATGCGTTTGACAGCAACAATCATGCTAAATGGAACCAGCTAATAGGCACTTTAATAGTAAGACGAATGGTTTTTGCAGTTCGGTGCATCTTCGGTTTAGCTTAATAAAATGAATTGGTCATTTTAAATACCACATGAGTCAACTCTTTTCCAAACATACTTTTTTGTTGCGAAAGCTTCCTCCAGCATAGACCCGAAATGTGGTAATATCTACGTAAGACAGCACATTTCTTCCTCTTCAAATAATAACATAACAACATAAGTCAGTGATTTAAGCAGGCACATGGCCCCAAAAATTTAAACAAAACTAGATATATAGATTTTAGCGGTATATTGTGCATTGATATGTTAAAAACACTTTAAGCTATTTCGTGTGATGACCAGATGAGCAAAAGTGTAAAATAATGAATATGATTTTCAAATGTACATAAAATGTCTCATATGCCTCTTCTTCCAACTTTCTATCATGCCTTACTATCTGCGCTACGAGCAACTTTTGATTAATTTGTGGGGAAAAATGGTCATTATATTATTATATATTTGCCTTGAAATTATAAGCCCTGCGAAAGTCTGTTTTTTTTGTACTTATGTATTTTTTCTCAATGGTTTAAAAATGTTGATGAATCAGTTTTTTTTCTGTGTTTTCAAGTTTTCAAGTAAATAGACTCAAATTGCTGAAAAGTTGAGTAGTGATATATTTAGGTTTTTTTTCAAAGACAAAAGAAAAATTGAGGAAACTGAAAATCGTTCAATTGTTTGATATATAGCAAATCACATAAAAAAAAAAACGAGATAAAAATATTCATTTAGAAAGACCAGTCACCCCGTTAGCTGCCTTGTGGCGATATGTATGTTTGAGAGATTGCTTGACTTAGCACAACTCAGAACCAGACCAAATTCTGGAACCAAGATGGCCAAGGTCCAGCAAAGGTGGATGGCTGATGCCATTTAAGAGGCAAATTCAAAATAAAAGAATTGTCCCGAGAGCAGGGTGCCCTAGAAATGGCCATGAAGGCCCCTCGTCCACATTAGCGGAGCACCCTTTAACCAAACCCGACGGATGCTGGGGTGCCGCTTTGCTAGTTCGCTGCGGCTGAGGTTGGTTCATGAAATAATGGAGATGGTTTGCTCTGAAGAGAAAACGGGATACTACGTATTATTTCATCCGTCATAATAACGTAGCCGCAAACTGGTATATAAAAATACCCAAGGGACAAAAGGGGGCATAGTTCCGTTAAGGAAACCACCCATGGCTCTGCAACATAGGCTGACTAAGCAGACCCAGTGCTCGTGACAACGCACGGAGCCAGAAAATTGAAAAATCTAAAAAGGAAATAGCGGGAAAAACGCTGCCTCTCTCTTCAGAGTAACCCGGGTGAGGCAGACAGCCCCGGGCCCCCGATGGTTGCGGAGCCCTGACTCCGATGGTCTGGGGTCCTCCACCCACCGATACTGGCCATTATCCAACAATCAAAATCTAAAGCAAAAACAATAAAACCTAATATGATTGGCCAGTATTCCCCCTTTAAAGAATGCTGTAAATCCGCAAAAACACTACATTGTTGGCCAGCCAGGCCTGAAACGGACCCTGAAACAAGAAAAAACTTCCCGGGCTTTCGCCCAATAAGAAGGTCTCGGTTCCAAACTTTAACAATTCATTATTATTGTCTCCAGACTGTTGAAGCTATTAATAATTCTTCGATTTAAATCTTTATATAAGCAAAAATAAGTTCTTATTCTACTTCACTATAACACGCTCCGGTCACCAGTTTAAACAAATCAAAATTATAGTCTCCAGACCGTTCCGACTAATCTATTCAATCGTATGTATGTCAACAAATTATCATTTGTTCACCATGTACTACATGATAGGTTCGTGTCATTAAAAGTTCGAAAACAAATCCCTATCATTCGAGGGCTTCCTTATCTTAGTTCCTATTCAGTTTTCAATCATAGCATTAACAAGGATGCAATTTCATGTAGCTACAGTTCACCGACTACTTGTTAAAATATAATAGTAGAAATTATCTTATAATTATGCATAATCATAAAATATGAAGTGAAACGTCGGTGCAATATACATTTTTAATAGTTTATCTTAAAATCTAAGGGATATCCAATATTGGTTGATAATGCCCCGAAGCTATTTCGGTTTAAATAACTCTTCATTTTTTTTCACATAAATCCAAATCTATTCGATTTTATAAAGCTAATTCTGGAAATTTATTTAAATATATACTATCGACAGAAAAAGAAACATATTCTTAGCTATAAAATGACTAACTTAAAAGCATGAAAAAAAATATGTAATTTTATTTCGATTGAAGAGAGAATGAAGACTATGCTTGTTTCCACTCTATTTAAGTAAATTCATCACATTAAATTAATAAATAAGTATGTGATCAGTCTGACTTTGAGTCATGATCAAGCTTTAGGATTTTGTATTAGCAAATAGCTTAGGCTGAAAAAAAAACCCGTAAATGGATTTTGATAATGATCACCAAACACGTTTAAATCAAATAAATGCAAGCTAGCTTCAATGAGATTAACAGACTAGGTCGTCAAGGCAAAAACACATTATTTTTTTTTTGCTGCACTATTATTCTAGTTGTTTTCTATTATTTTCTTCTATCTATCGATCAAAAGTAGTAGGTTGTATGTAGGATTGAATGCAAACTATATTTGGTGCTCGGAGTAGCAATAATGAAAGTTGGTAATATAAATAGAATATACACGATGCAATTATTTCAGTTTCCAGGTTTCTATATAAATAGTTATTTTGTCGGAGAAGTTTGAGTGGTTTCAACATAAGCATTGAGCTCGTATCAATTGCATTGGATAAATATCTATATATATATATATATATATATATATATATATATATATATATATATATATATATATATATATATATATATATATATATATATATATATATATATATATATATATATATATATATATATATATATATATATATATATATATATATATATATATATATATATATATCTATATATAGCTTTGCGGCTGCGCACCGCACCGCAGCCGCACCGCAACCGCACCGCAACCGCACCGCAACCGCAACCGCACCGCAGCCGCACCGCAACCGCACCGCAACCACACCGCAATCGCACCGCAACCGCACCGCAGCCGCTTCGCAACCGCACCGCAGCCGCACCGCAACCGCACCGCAACCGCACCGCAACCGCAGCCGCACCGCAACCGCACAGCAGCCGCACCGCAGCCGCACCGCAACCGCACCGCAACCGCACCGCAACCGCAACCGCACCGCAGCCGCACCGCAACCGCACCGCAACCACACCGCAATCGCACCGCAACCGCACCGCAGCCGCTTCGCAACCGCACCGCAGCCGCACCGCAACCGCACCGCAACCGCACCGCAACCGCAGCCGCACCGCAACCGCACCGCAGCCGCACCGCAACCGCACCGCAACTTCACCGCAACCGCACCGCAACCGCACCGCAGCCGCACCGCAGCCGCACCGCAACCGCACCGCAACCGCACCGCAACCGCACAGCAACCGCACCGCAACCGCACCGCAACCGCACCGCAGCCGCACCGCAACCGCACCGCAGCCGCACCGCAACCGCACCGCAACCGCAGCCGCACCGCAACCGCACCGCAGCCGCACCGCAACCGCACCGCAGCCGCACCGCAACCGCACCGCAACCGCACCGCAACCGCACCGCAACCGCACCGCAACCGCACCGCAACCGCACCGCAACCGCACCGCAGCCGCACCGCAACCACAGCCGCAACCGCACCGCAACCGCACCGCAACCACACCGCAACCGCACCGCAACCGCAGCCGCACCGCAACCGCACCGCAGCCGCACCGCAACCGCACCGCAGCCGCACCGCAACCGCAGTCGCAACCGCACCGCAACCGCAGCCGCACCGCAACCGCACCGCAGCCGCACCGCAACCGCACCGCAGCCGCACCGCAACCGCAGCCGCAACCGCACCGCAACCGCAGCCGCACCGCAACCGCACCGCAGCCGCATCGCAGCCGCATCGCAACCGCACCGCAACCGCACCGCAGCCGCACCGCAACCGCACCGCAACCGCACCGCAACCGCACCGCAACCGCACCGCAACCGCACCGCAACCGCACCGCAGCCGCACCGCAACCGCAGCCGCAACCGCACCGCAACCGCACCGCAACCGCACCGCAACCGCAGCCGCACCGCAACCGCACCGCAGCCGCAACCGGACCGCAACCGCAGCCGCACCGCAACCGCACCGCAGCCGCACCGCAACCGCACCGCATCCGCACCGCAACCGCACCGCAACCGCACCGCAGCCGCACCGCAACCGCAACCGCACCGCAACCGCACCGCAACCGCACCGCAGCCGCACCGCAACCGCACCGCAACCGCACCGCAACCGCACCGCAGCCGCACCGCAACCGCACCGCAACCGCACCGCAACCGCACCGCAACCGCACCGCAACCGCACCGCAGCCGCACCGCAACCGCACCGCAACCGCACCGCAGCCGCACCGCAACCGCACCGCAGCCGCACCGCAACCGCACCGCAACCGCAGCCGCACCGCAACCGCACCGCAGCCGCACCGCAACCGCACCGCAGCCGCACCGCAACCGCACCGCAACCGCACCGCAACCGCACCGCAACCGCACCGCAACCGCACCGCAGCCGCACCGCAACCACAGCCGCAACCGCACCGCAACCGCACCGCAACCACACCGCAACCGCACCGCAACCGCAGCCGCACCGCAACCGCACCGCAGCCGCACCGCAACCGCAGTCGCAACCGCACCGCAACCGCAGCCGCACCGCAACCGCACCGCAGCCGCACCGCAACCGCACCGCAGCCGCACCGCAGCCGCACCGCAACCGCAGCCGCAACCGCACCGCAACCGCAGCCGCACCGCAACCGCACCGCAGCCGCATCGCAGCCGCACCGCAACCGCACCGCAACCGCACCGCAGCCGCACCGCAACCGCACCGCAACCGCACCGCAACCGCACCGCAACCGCACCGCAACCGCACCGCAACCGCACCGCAGCCGCACCGCAACCGCAGCCGCAACCGCACCGCAACCGCACCGCAACCGCACCGCAACCGCAGCCGCACCGCAACCGCACCGCAGCCGCAACCGGACCGCAACCGCAGCCGCACCGCAACCGCACCGCAGCCGCACCGCAACCGCAACCGCAGCCGCACCGCAACCGCACCGCAACCGCACCGCAGCCGCACCGCAACCGCACCGCAACCGCACCGCAACCGCACCGCAGGCGGACCGCAACCGCACCGCAACCGCACCGCAACCGCACCGCAACCGCACCGCAACCGCACCGCAACCGCACCGCAGCCGTACCGCAACCGCACCGCAGCCGCACCGCAACCACAGCCGCAACCGCACCGCAACCGCACCGCAACCACACCGCAACCGCACCGCAACCGCAGCCGCACCGCAACCGCACCGCAGCCGCACCGCAACCGCACCGCAGCCGCACCGCAACCGCAGCCGCAACCGCACCGCAACCGCACCGCAGCCGCACCGCAACCGCACCGCAGCCGCACCGCAACCGCAACCGCAACCGCACCGCAACCGCAGCCGCACCGCAACCCAACCGCAGCCGCACCGCAGCCGCACCGCAACCGCACCGCGGCTGCGGTGCGGTTGCGGTGCGGCTGCGGTGCGGTTGCGGTGCGGCTGCGGTTGCGGTGCGGTTGCGGTGCGGTTGCTGTGCGGCTGCAGTGCGGTTGCGGTGCGGTTGCTGTGCGGCTGCAGTGCGGTTGCGGTGCGGCTGCGGTGCGGTTGCGGTGCGGCTGCGGTTGCGGTGCGGTTGCGGTGCGGTTGCGGTGCGGCTGCGGTGCGGCTGCGGTGCGGTTGCGGTGCGGTTGCGGTGAAGTTGCGGTGCGGTAGCGGTGAAGTTGCGGTGCGGTTGCGGTGCGGTTGCGGTGCGGTTGCGGTGCGGTTGCGGTGCGGTTGCGGCTGCGGTTGCGGTGCGGTTGCGGTGTGGTTGCGGTGCGGTTGCGGTGTGGTTGCGGTGCGGTTGCGGTGCGGTTGCGGTGCGGCTGCGGTGCGGCTGCGGTGCGGTTGCGGTGCGGCTGCGGTGCGGTTGCGGTGCGGCTGCGGTTGCGGTGCGGTTGCGGTGCGGTTGCGGTGCGGCTGCGGTGCGGTTGCGGTGCGGTTGCGGTGCGGCTGCGGTGCGGTTGCGGTGCGGCTGCGGTTGCGGTGCGGCTGCGGTGCGGCTGCGGTGCGGTTGCGGTGCGGTTGCGGTGCGGTTGCGGTGCGGTTGCGGTGCGGTTGCGGTGCGGTTGCGGTGCGGCTGCGGTGCGGCTGCGGTGCGGTTGCGGTGTGGCTGCGGTTGCGGTGCGGTTGCGGCTGCGGTTGCGGTGCGGCTGCGGTGCGGTTGCGGTGCGGCTGCGGTGCGGTTGCGGTGCGGCTGCGGTTGCGGTGCGGTTGCGGCTGCGGTTGCGGTGCGGCTGCGGTGCGGTTGCGGTGCGGCTGCGGTGCGGTTGCGGTGCGGCTGCGGTTGCGGTGCGGTTGCGGTGTGGTTGCGGTGCGGTTGCGGTGCGGTTGCGGCTGTGGTTGCGGTGCGGCTGCGGTGCGGTTGCGGTGCGGTTGCGGTGCGGTTGCGGTGCGGCTGCGGTGCGGTTGCGGTGCGGTTGCGGTGCGGTTGCGGTGCGGCTGCGGTTGCGGTGCGGCTGCGGTGCGGCTGCGGTGCGGTTGCGGTGCGGTTGCGGTGCGGTTGCGGTGCGGTTGCGGTGCGGTTGCGGTGCGGCTGCGGTGCGGTTGCGGTGCGGCTGCGGTGCGGCTGCGGTGCGGTTGCGGTGCGGTTGCGGTGCGGTTGCGGTGCGGTTGCGGTGCGGCTGCGGTGTGGTTGCGGTGCGGCTGCGGTTGCGGTGAGGTTGCGGTGCGGTTGCGGTGTGGTTGCGGTGCGGCTGCGGTGCGGTTGCGGTGCGGCTGCGGTTGCGGTGCGGCTGCGGTTGCGGTGCGGCTGCGGTGCGGCTGCGGTGCGGTTGCGGTGCGGTTGCGGTGCGGTTGCGGTGCGGTTGCGGTGCGGTTGCGGTGCGGCTGCGGTGCGGTTGCGGTGCGGCTGCGGTGCGGCTGCGGTGCGGTTGCGGTGCGGTTGCGGTGCGGTTGCGGTGCGGTTGCGGTGCGGCTGCGGTGCGGTTGCGGTGCGGTTGCGGTGCGGTTGCGGCTGTGGTTGCGGTGCGGCTGCGGTGCGGTTGCGGTGCGGTTGCGGTGCGGTTGCGGTGCGGCTGCGGTGCGGTTGCGGTGCGGTTGCGGTGCGGTTGCGGTGCGGTTGCGGTGCGGCTGCGGTTGCGGTGCGGCTGCGGTGCGGCTGCGGTGCGGTTGCGGTGCGGTTGCGGTGCGGTTGCGGTGCGGCTGCGGTGCGGTTGCGGTGCGGTTGCGGTGCGGTTGCGGCTGTGGTTGCGGTGCGGCTGCGGTGCGGTTGCGGTGCGGTTGCGGTGCGGTTGCGGTGCGGTTGCGGTGCGGCTGCGGTTGCGGTGCGGTTGCGGTGCGGTTGCGGTGCGGTTGCGGTGCGGCTGCGGTTGCGGTGCGGCTGCGGTGCGGCTGCGGTGCGGTTGCGGTGCGGTTGCGGCTGTGGTTGCGGTGCGGCTGCGGTGCGGTTGCGGTGCGGTTGCGGCTGTGGTTGCGGTGCGGCTGCGGTGCGGTTGCGGTGCGGTTGCGGTGCGGTTGCGTTGCGGCTGCGGTGCGGTTGCGGTGCGGTTGCGGTGCGGTTGCGGCTGTGGTTGCGGCTGTGGTTGCGGTGCGGCTGCGGTGCGGTTGCGGTGCGGTTGCGGTGCGGTTGCGGTGCGGCTGCGGTGCGGTTGCGGTGCGGTTGCGGTGCGGCTGCGGTGCGGTTGCGGTGCGGTTGCGGTGCGGTTGCGGCTGTGGTTGCGGTGCGGTTGCGGTGCGGTTGCGGTGCGGCTGCGGTGCGGTTGCGGTGCGGTTGCGGTGCGGTTGCGGTGCGGTTGCGGTGCGGCTGCGGTTGCGGTGCGGCTGCGGTGCGGCTGCGGTGCGGTTGCGGTGCGGTTGCGGCTGTGGTTGCGGTGCGGTTGCGGTGCGGTTGCGGTGCGGTTGCGGCTGTGGTTGCGGTGCGGCTGCGGTGCGGTTGCGGTGCGGTTGCGGTGCGGTTGCGGTGCGGCTGCGGTGCGGTTGCGGTGCGGTTGCGGTGCGGTTGCGGTGCGGTTGCGGTGCGGTTGCGGTGCGGTTGCGGTGCGGCTGCGGTTGCGGTGCGGCTGCGGTGCGGCTGCGGTGCGGTTGCGGTGCGGTTGCGGCTGTGGTTGCGGTGCGGCTGCGGTGCGGTTGCGGTGCGGTTGCGGCTGTGGTTGCGGTGCGGCTGCGGTGCGGTTGCGGTGCGGTTGCGGTGCGGTTGCGGTGCGGCTGCGGTGCGGTTGCGGTGCGGTTGCGGTGCGGTTGCGGCTGTGGTTGCGGTGCGGCTGCGGTGCGGTTGCGGTGCGGTTGCGGTGCGGTTGCGGTGCGGTTGCGGTGCGGCTGCGGTGCGGTTGCGGTGCGGTTGCGGTGCGGTTGCGGCTGTGGTTGCGGTGCGGCTGCGGTGCGGTTGCGGTGCGGTTGCGGTGCGGTTGCGGTGCGGCTGCGGTGCGGTTGCGGTGCGGTTGCGGTGCGGTTGCGGTGCGGTTGCGGTGCGGCTGCGGTTGCGGTGCGGCTGCGGTGCGGCTGCGGTGCGGTTGCGGTGCGGCTGCGGTGCGGCTGCGGTGCGGTTGCGGTGCGGTTGCGGTGCGGTTGCGGTGCGGTTGCGGTGCGGTTGCGGTGCGGTTGCGGTGCGGCTGCGGTGCGGCTGCGGTGCGGTTGCGGTGCGGTTGCGGTGCGGTTGCGGTGCGGTTGCGGTGCGGCTGCGGTGTGGTTGCGGTGCGGCTGCGGTTGCGGTGAGGTTGCGGTGCGGTTGCGGTGTGGTTGCGGTGCGGCTGCGGTGCGGTTGCGGTGCGGCTGCGGTTGCGGTGCGGCTGCGGTTGCGGTGCGGCTGCGGTGCGGCTGCGGTGCGGTTGCGGTGCGGTTGCGGTGCGGTTGCGGTGCGGTTGCGGTGCGGTTGCGGTGTGGTTGCGGTGCGGTTGCGGTGCGGTTGCGGCTGTGGTTGCGGTGCGGCTGCGGTGCGGTTGCGGTGCGGTTGCGGTGCGGTTGCGGTGCGGCTGCGGTGCGGTTGCGGTGCGGTTGCGGTGCGGTTGCGGTGCGGTTGCGGTGCGGTTGCGGTGCGGCTGCGGTTGCGGTGCGGCTGCGGTGCGGTTGCGGTGCGGTTGCGGTGCGGTTGCGGTGTGGTTGCGGTGCGGTTGCGGTGCGGTTGCGGTGCGGTTGCGGTGCGGCTGCGGTTGCGGTGCGGCTGCGGTGCGGTTGCGGTGCGGCTGCGGTTGCGGTGCGGTTGCGGCTGCGGTTGCGGTGCGGCTGCGGTGCGGTTGCGGTGCGGCTGCGGTGCGGTTGCGGTGCGGCTGCGGTTGCGGTGCGGTTGCGGCTGCGGTTGCGGTGCGGCTGCGGTGCGGTTGCGGTGCGGCTGCGGTGCGGTTGCGGTGCGGCTGCGGTTGCGGTGCGGTTGCGGTGTGGTTGCGGTGCGGTTGCGGTGCGGTTGCGGCTGTGGTTGTGGTGCGGCTGCGGTGCGGTTGCGGTGCGGTTGCGGTGCGGTTGCGGTGCGGTTGCGGTGCGGCTGCGGTGCGGTTGCGGTGCGGTTGCGGTGCGGTTGCGGTGCGGCTGCGGTGCGGTTGCGGTGCGGTTGCGGTGCGGTTGCGGTGCGGTTGCGGTGCGGCTGCGGTTGCGGTGCGGCTGCGGTGCGGCTGCGGTGCGGTTGCGGTGCGGTTGCGGTGCGGTTGCGGTGCGGTTGCGGTGCGGTTGCGGTGCGGCTGCGGTGCGGTTGCGGTGCGGCTGCGGTGCGGCTGCGGTGCGGTTGCGGTGCGGTTGCGGTGCGGTTGCGGTGCGGTTGCGGTGCGGCTGCGGTGTGGTTGCGGTGCGGCTGCGGTTGCGGTGAGGTTGCGGTGCGGTTGCGGTGTGGTTGCGGTGCGGCTGCGGTGCGGTTGCGGTGCGGCTGCGGTTGCGGTGCGGTTGCGGTGCGGTTGCGGTGCGGCTGCGTTGCGGTTGCGGTGCGGCTGCGGTGCGGCTGCGGTGCGGTTGCGGTGCGGTTGCGGTGCGGTTGCGGTGCGGTTGCGGTGCGGTTGCGGTGCGGCTGCGGTGCGGCTGCGGTGCGGTTGCGGTGCGGTTGCGGTGAAGTTGCGGTGCGGCTGCGGTGCGGTTGCGGTGCGGTTGCGGTGCGGCTGCGGTGCGGTTGCGGTGCGGCTGCGGTTGCGGTGCGGTTGCGGTGCGGTTGCGGTGCGGCTGCGGTGCGGTTGCGGTGCGGTTACGGTGCGGTTACGGTACGGTGCGGCTGCGGTGCGGTTGCGGTGCGGCTGCGGTTGCGGTGCGGTTGCGGTGCGGTTGCGGTGCGGCTGCGGTGCGGTTGCGGTGCGGTTACGGTGCGGTTGCGGTGATGCGGTGCGGTTGCGGTGCGGTTGCGGTGAAGTTGCGGTGTGGTTGTGGTGCGGCTGCGGTGCGGCTGCGGTGCGGCTGCGGTGCGGCTGCGGTGCGGCTGCGGTTGCGGTTGCGGTGCGGCTGCGGTGCGGTTGTGAAGTTTGGGTGCGGTTGCGGTGCGGCTGCGGTGCGGCTGCGGCTGCGGTTGCGGTTGCGGTGCGGCTGCGGTGCGGTTGCGGTGCGGCTGCGGTTGCGGTGCGGCTGCGGTGCGGCTGCGGTGCGGCTGCGGTGCGGCTGCGTTGCGGGTGCGGTGCGGCTGTGTTGCGGCTGCGGTGCGGCTGCGGTGCGGTTGCGGTGCGGCTGCGGTGCAGTTGCGGTGCGGCTGCGGTGCGGCTGCGGTGCGGCTGCGGTGCGGCTGCGTTGCGGGTGCGGTGCGGCTGTGTTGCGGCTGCGGTGCGGCTGCGGTGCGGTTGCGGTGCGGCTGCGGTGCGGTTGCGGTGCGGCTGCGGTGCGGTTGCGGTGCGGTTGCGGTGCGGTTGCGGTGCGGTTGCGGTGCGGGTGCGGTGCGGTTGCGGTGCGGCTGCGGTTGCGGTGCGGTTGCGGTGCGGTTGCGGTGCGGCTGCGGTGCGGTGCGGTTACGGTGCGGTTGCGGTGCGGCTGCGGTGCGGTTGCGGTGCGGTTGCGGTGCGGCTGCGGTGCGGTTGCGGTGCGGCTGCGGTTGCGGTTGCGGTGCGGCTGCGGTGCGGTTGCGGTGCGGCTGCGGTTGCGGTGCGGTTGCGGTTGCGGTGCGGCTGCCGTGCGGTTGCGGTGCGGCTGCGGTGCGGTTGCGGTGCCGTTGCGGTGCGGTTGCGGTGCGGTTGCGGTGCGGTTGCGGTGCGGTTGCGGTGTGGTTGCGGTGCGGCTGCGGTGCGGCTGCGGTTGCGGTGCGGTTGCGGTGCGGTTGCGGTGCGGTTGCGGTGCGGCTGCGGTGCGGTTACGGTGCGGTTGCGGTGCGGCTGCGGTGCGGTTGCGGTGCGGTTGCGGTGCGGCTGCGGTGCGGTTGCGGTGCGGCTGCGGTTGCGGTTGCGGTGCGGCTGCGGTGCGGTTGCGGTGCGGTTGCGGTGCGGTTGCGGTGCGGTGCGGTTGCGGTGCGGCTGCGGTGCGGTTGCGGTGCGGCTGCGGTTGCGGTGCGGTTACGGTGCGGTTGCGGTGCGGCTGCGGTGCGGTTGCGGTGCGGTTGCGGTGCGGCTGCGGTGCGGTTGCGGTGCGGCTGCGGTTGCGGTTGCGGTGCGGCTGCGGTGCGGTTGCGGTGCGGCTGCGGTGCGGTTGCGGTGCGGCTGCGGTTGCGGTGCGGTTGCGGTGCGGTTGCGGTGCGGCTGCGGTGCGGTGCGGTTACGGTGCGGTTGCGGTGCGGCTGCGGTGCGGTTGCGGTGCGGCTGCGGTGCGGTTGCGGTGCGGCTGCGGTGTGGTTGCGGTGCGGCTGCGGTGCGGCTGCGGTGCGGTTGCGGTGCGGTTGCGGTGAAGTTGCGGTGCGGCTGCGGTGCGGTTGCGGTGCGGTTGCGGTGCGGCTGCGGTTGCGGTGCGGTTGCGGTGCGGTTGCGGTGCGGCTGCGGTGCGGTTGCGGTGCGGTTGCGGTGCGGTTGCGGTGCGGCTGCGGTGCGGCTGCGGTGCGGCTGCGGTGCGGCTGCGGTGCGGCTGCGGTGCGGCTGCGGTGCGGTTGCGGTGCGGCTGCGGTTGCGGTGCGGCTGCGGTGCGGCTGCGGTGCGGCTGCGGTGCGGCTGCGGTGCGGCTGCGGTGCGGCTGCGGTGCGGCTGCGGTGCGGCTGTGGTGCGGCTGCGGTGCGGCTGCGGTGCGGTTGCGGTGCGGCTGCGGTTGCGGTGCGGCTGCGGTGCGGCTGCGGTGCGGTTGCAGTGCGGCTGCGGTGCGCCTGCGGTGCAGCTGCGGTGCGGTTGCGGTGCAGCTGCGGTTGCGGTGCGGCTGCGGTGCGGTTGCGGTGTGGTATGCGGTGTGGTATGCGGTACGGTAAGCGTTACGGTTTTGCGGTATGGTATGCGGTATGGTATGCGTTACGGTAAGCGGTACGTGGTACGGTATGTGGTACTGTATGCGGTACGGTAAGCGGTACGGTATGTGGTACGGTAAGCGGTATGGAAAAATAGGCAGCAATAAGCTGATGCGAATATTTAGTACAATTTTCCAGGAGGAATTTATTACTGAATTGACTTATTTGTGCATAGTATTTATTTATTTAAGTTCCCTTTTTAAATATATATGTGTATATACATATATTAGTAGAATACAACTTAAAGCTTTTTGCTGCTGAATTAGTCTGGAATAAAAAACTGTTTCGAATTTCCAATATAAGTAAGTACTGATCATTGCAGACTAGCTCCACTTGCATTGATTCCAACGAGCCGCCACGGCTTCTAGTCTTCTTCTTACCCCCGTCCCACACATAACCAGAAACATTTCCGGAAATATTTCCGACAATATTTCTCTTGCCAGTCCCACACTTGACTGGAAAGTTCATTCATCGTTAGCGTGCATCAAACCTCAAATCAGAGCTGCCGCTTTTGAAGCTGCATATTTGGTCAATATTAAAAAGCAAGACGGCTCAATGTGACCATCTATGCAGCTCCATTCTATTTTTACCATATGTATCACAGCCATACCTAGCTACAATACTATTTTCGGCCCTTCAAAAGCTCCCTTATCACCCAAATAATGCAAGTTTCATATAACTTGCGCTCACAACGGCAGCTCTGTGCCGAAATTTCGTCACACCCATGTGACTTTCCGACACTTTCCGACGATCAGTCGGAAAGTTGAACAGCTGATCGCTTTGCTATGGACTTATTGCGCAGTGGACTTTCCGCGACTTTCCGCTCGACGATGGGAAAGTCTCGGAAAGTCACATGGGTGTGACGTAATTTCGGCACTGTGCTGCCGTTGTGAGCGCAAGTATTATGAAACTCCTACGATCGCGAACCCCTTCTCCCTCACCCACCAAAACTTACTTCCCGGCGCCATTGTCTCATGGCTGCCAACAATGCCTCCTAGAAGTACGGGCCGTCAGGCTACGTTATCGTTGTCGCTGTGACGTCATGGCGATAGGCTATTTTGACATTTCCACGAGGCAGTGCCGACACACACGGAGATTTCACTTGCAGCTTTGTAGCTAAAATATGAATAAAACGTTAGTTTTTTGTGCGTGGATGCGTTGTAGTGTTAATATTTAGTCATAACTTGCATTTTGTGTCAATCAATTGTATCGAAGGTGAATCGACACAAAACACCACATAACCTAAGAACAACTGATGAACATTTCGTGGCGAAATTTTCCAATTATACCGCGCGCACCGCATTAATTTGTGTTTTAGCTGTTCACTAGCACTTTTTTGAAGATCTCACTTTATTTTCACTTCACTCACTTTACCACAACCTTTACAAATAACAATTTCCCGCGGACGTCCCATAAGACTACGTGTGTTTTCCGCGACATTTTGGCCTAATGCTGTGACGTCATCGTTCTGCATTACGGCCCGTACTTCTGGGCAGTGCTGCCATTTTAGCATTTTGAATGCTAGATCTAGCATTATTTTTTCGAAAACGGCATTCGAAATTCGGAGTTAGGATCTAGCATTATTTTTAGCATTTAAATTTAGATTTTGGAATAATCTGGCATTCATTTATTTACAATCTCGCCCATCAAATTTTTCTCAATATTAGCTCTGTTCGTGTACTTTCAGTCGCGTTCATGAAAGGAAACTTCCTGAATCATGTGGTGGCGGCAATTCATGAAAAATACAAAAACGCGCTCATGGCATTTTCTTAGAAGTGACAACCAGAAGTGACAGTTGTCTGATTTTGAAATAATGATAGTGATTATAAAGTCTAAAATATAAAGATTATATAGTCATCTTTATTGCTTTAAATAAGGTAACGTTCCATTAAATGGCGGTGATGCTAAAAATCAGTGATACGATCCCATCCACTTCAGACTCCCAGGAGCCTCGGGCATCTTCAAGTTCAAGTTGACCAAAGTATGTGCATTCTAGTTAGATATTTTTCCCTGAATAATGTGAATCAATTGTTTTGTTAGGGCTTCAAATGCAAGCAATCGCACGAATATCGCTGGAGAAAAATCTTCGATATCCGACACTAATACTTTTTCTTCACTTAAAAATAAATAATTGTTGCTGTTTTGATTGTAAGATTTCAAACGATGTTTTGAAAAATATTGGTAGAAATGATCTTTACACAAGAGAAAAAGATTTAGATATAATTGATATGTCTGTAATTGATATAGAATCATTTTAAGATGTAAATTTTAAACTTCTAATTTGTTTTTGTTATACATACGAGGGTTGATCAATAAGTAATGATAATGAATATAAACCAAAGTGATTAAACTTAAAAGAAACATTTGTTTTTCAACATTGCCTTCTAAAAAGTTAAAACATTTACTCCAATTTTCTTTCCAAACCCAGGATACCCTTAGAAATAATTCTTTATCTGGACTCTCCCGAAATGCCTCAACAGCGGCCATAACTTCCCTATCATCTTCAAATTTCTTTCTCCGAAGGTGTTGTTTAAGCCGAGGAAAGAGGTAAAAGCCACTGCGAGCTAGATCTGGCGAATAGGGTGAGTGCTCAAGCAGTTCGAATCCTGTTTTTTTAATTGTATCCATCGCAACTGCAGCCTTGTGAGCTGGTGCGTTATTTTGAAGAAACAAAACTCCGGCTCGCAGTTTGCTGCGTCTTGCTGTGCTTCTCGCAATCTTCTTATTTGGTCAGCTTAGTAAGAGTCTGATATAGTGGCTTCCTTTTCCAAATATTCCACCATAATAATTTCTTCAGCGTCCCAAAAAACTGATGCCATAGCCTTTCCTGCCAAACTTGACACTTTGAATTTCTTCTGCGTCGATGAAGAGGGTCGCTTCCAGGTCATTGATTGCATTTTTGTTTCTGGATCAAAATGGTGGATTCAGATCTCATCCATGGTGACGAAATGTGACAAAAAATTCTCCTGATCTGCCTGGAACTTTTTGAGATCCATCCTTGAAATGTCGACTCGTTTCTTCTTATGCTCGTCCGTTAATATTATCGGCACCCAACGCGCAGAGACCTTCTTCATATGTAATTTTTTGGCAAAGATTTTTCCAATACTACTATATGAGAACCCTAAGACCTCAACTACATACCTGAGGGTCACTCTTTGATCTGCCAACACGATATCTTCTACTTTTTTCACGTTGTCTTCAGTGAGGGATGTGGATGGACGTCCTTCGCGCTGTTCATCTTCAGTAGATGCTCTTGCCAGCTTAAATTCCTTGGCCTAGCGTGCAACGGTGGAATATGGAGGAGCAGAGTCCCCTAATGTTTCCACCATGTCGCCGTGTATGCCTCTGGTAGACAGTTTTTTCAAACAGAGGTACTTAATGATAGCTCTAATCTCGTTTTTCTCCATTTTGATGTTTTCTCTTCGACTGTTCGTAAATTGTGGCCTATTGGTATGTTTTTTTCATGCTGACTTAGTGAGTATATGTAGTTGTAAAAATATTTTTTTTTTTTAATTTTATGCGAACTGGAAATAACCGATTATCATTGCTTATTGATCAACGCTCATATAAATATACATATTGTTTTCATATTGAACCATGTTTATTTCTATTAAATAAGAAAGCATTATTTAGCATTATAATTTTACAAGATCTAGCATTATTTAGCATTAAATAAAATTGAATCTAGCATTATTGGAATTGTTTTTGCGGGATGATTAAAATTGAAAAATTTTATTTACATTGAAAATTTTTTATTTGACAAAGTGGTTTTGAAAGCATGCACTGATTCTCATCAGACACCAGCACGCAGTGCATACTTGACTGGTGTGACCACTTGCAGTTGGAAATCATTAATTGTTATTTACGCTGGTTGTGACAAATTTTAACATCTCCGACTTATATCCATGGAAATAATTTACTCATAAAGGTTATTGATTTGTGATCACGGTTCCCTTCTTGTCTATAATCGCATAGACAACGTATATCGTCTCTAAAGCTTATCAAAGCAGAGAATAATTGATACGGGAAACTCGATCGTTTTGCGGAATAAGTATTATGGTTCCAAAAAAATAAATGGCAGCACTGTCTAGGAGGCATTGCCTGCAATATAAGATGGCAGTTGCAGTCATAACTGAATGTACAGCTGCGATTACGCTCAGTTTCTCGCCTGCGTTTCGACTAGGGACTGGCAATGATACCAGTTCCCTTACTGTGACTGAAAAGTAATCGTGACGATACATAAAAAACTCTAGCGCACCTGAACCGCTAGAAACACTAATGTTCGAAGAACAGTAGAAGAATCGTGCAGGTTTTGAGTGCATATTCCACCACATGTGCTGTTTATTACGGCCAAACTGTTTCAAATGCCACGTTTTACTTTCGTCTTAAGAATGCATTATAACTCATATGGTGCAAGGTTTCAGATATGACCACTGGCATGAATTTAAACGTTTATGAGAGCAAAACACGGGTTAATTATATTCGTTATCAGTTGCTTATTTCACAAAATTTTGAAAGCAGCATCTCAAATAACATCAATGAAGAAAATGCTCAGTGCCTGCAGCACTGTAACTGAAGTTGGTGTTTGGGGCTGCGATCCGAAAAATTTGCAGAACTTTGCGAATTGTAACATCGGTTATTTATTTTCATTGTAAATGTTTCCGGTATGTATACTAACTGTAAGCATTTATTGATACAGAAGTAGCGCAACCGACTCGTGCTGGCAACCTTTCGCCAGTATCAAAGCCAAGAATGTATCAAATCTGCTTCACGTTGTTTAATTACATTCGAAGTTATAGGAGTACAAAGAAATTTAGGGTTACCTGCAGCGAGTTTTTTCAAATGATCGAAAGCTTAATATTTGCTGTTTATTGTCACTACAATATCATTACCAATTGAAAATTCTACGATAAAACCGCTTAATAAAGATATTGCAATTAAACACAAAACCAACAATAGCTGGCAACCCTATCGTGGCTTTTCAACCAAATTTGGCCTGAATAATGATTATGACAGGTTTCATTAATTGTATGAGATTCGTATTGATTTCATGACTGCACTGGAAGTTATAGGGCAAAAAGTTTTATTTTCCTGAGCGAATTTTCAAAACCAAAGACACAAAAATTACCATAGCTGGTAGCACCAATCAAATTTTTCAACCAAATTTCCACCAAACAGAGATTAGAGTTAGGTTTAGCTTCTGTGTCAATTTCATGAAAATCTGGTAACTTATTCACATTTCATAGGGCAAAAAGCAGTTTTTTTTCTTTGTAATTTTTCAAGATGGCACCACTGGCACAGACTTGCCCACAATTCAAAATCGCTTCTATCAAATCTGGTCTTACTTAAGTCCAATGCGCATTCTGTTAATTTTAGCTGTATCTGATTATTGGTTCGTGAGTTTCCGTGAACAGAAGTCTTTGATGCTAAAAATATAGGTTAACTGGGAGAGGGTTACCGTTCTTGTCCGACATGAAATTTCCAAAGTTTTATTTTGAACGTGTAGATAAAACATAAGATTTATATACAGATTGGTTTTATTGTAAGAAACGGACATTTTTGTAAATATTCGATGGTTTGAATGTTTTCACTTCCAAATTTTTTTTTTCAAAATGAAGACACCAAAATTATCATAGCTGGCAGCTCCAACCGAATTTTTCAACCAAATTTCTACCAAACGTGGCTTAAAGTAAGGTCCAGCAATTGTGTAAGTTTCGTCAAAATCGAACGATTCAATCAGAATTTATAGGGCTAAAAACAGTTATCTTTTTTAGTGGTTTTTCAAGATGGCACCACTGGCACAGAATCGCCCGCATTTCAAAATCACTTCTATCAGACCTGGTCCTATTCAAGGCCAATACATGCTGTGAATTTCAAATAATTTTGCCCATCGGATCGTGAGTTTCCGTGAACAGAAGTTTTTGATGCTAAAAATATAGGTAAATTGGGCAAGGGTTACCAGGCGTGCCCGTTATACCATATCTTTTTGTTTTTTTGGTTATGTAAACAAAGCACAAGATTTACATATGAAAGGCTTATTTTTGAAGAAACGGCATTTTTTCAAGAGAGACGATGATTTGGAGGTTTTCACTTTCAGTGCCTGCCCTAGCTACAGGGTTGCTAGCACACTCATTAAAAGCTACACAAATGTACAACTAAATAATACTAATACGTCCTGAAAATTTCGTAATGATTGAATAGCTTTGTCAAAAGTTATCGAAATTTAAAAATTTTCAAAAATTTCCCGTCATCTTTTTAGGCACCCAGCGCACACATAGGGTTAAAAAATTCCAAAACATTATCTGATTCATATGTAAAACACGTTTGAAATTTATTTTGTTAACTTTATTTTTGCGAAAATCATTTGTGCACGAAATAATAGGTATATTAAAAATATCACTTAAATGCCCGCCGGCGCGAAAAGGTTAACAATAACTGACATATAAAGAGACCTGGACCTATTCTGCATATACACCAATGTATCCTGAAAGTTTCAGCTCAATCAAATGGCGCGATCCCGAGATTATCTCACTGAAATTTTTTGATGATATATATATATATATATATATATATATATATATATATATATATATATATATATATATATATATATATATATATATATATATATATATATATATATATATATATATATATATATATATATATATATATATATATATATATATATATATATATATATATATATATATATATATATGGAAATATGAATTTTTGGCCGAATCGATTTTAATACTAATGTTCTTCGAACATTAGTAAAAATATATGAATTTAACCGTCCTAACGTTTAGGTATGGTCCATATTCATTTGGATCCCGAATCTCTTTGAAAAAGCTTGAGTATTGAAGATACTGGAATATGGTTGCACGATCACAAAAGGACTCAGAGCTTTGCAATTATGAAATTGTTCGTAACTTTTTTTTTTTTAGATATTTATCATACCTGGTTATCAGTGGCGTGGATCCCGAATCTCTTTGAAAAAGCTTGAGTATTGAAGATACTGGAATATGGTTGCACGATCACAAAAGGACTCAGAGCTTTGCAATTATGAAATTGTTCGTAACTTTTTTTTTTTTTAGATATTTATCATACCTGGTTATCAGTGGCGTGGCGTTCATGGAAGCAAGGGAAGTATTGCTTCCCTTACATTTTACTGATAAATATTTTAAATTGATTTATTTATAAATCGCGAAAAACAATCATGTATAGGAATTTTCTAAATAAATTTTCCCAAAAACGAATAGTGAACATCTCGCACGGCTAATGTAGTAACACCACCGAATGAAAATACTGAGAGAACAAGACGGGTGGAAGTAACGAAAAAATTGCATCTACGAGCTTTGATTTCACTTCTTGTGGACAGCATTGTGACGTTATTCAAAAAAAATATGCTTGTACTGGCTATTTGGAAGCAATGAAGAAATTGCTTCTTAGGCAAAATTCTCGTCTCAAGCGAGAAACTGAGAAGGAAGCCGCTTACGTATGGTTGCTGTGAAGCTTATTGTCACGTACCCAATATAATTTGCTGTGCGTATTTTTTTTTTGAATGAGAATGTTTGCTCTAGTACCTACACACGATGTGCATTTTTGAATGAATTTGAACTACAAGATGTTTCATGGTTAGAGACTGCTTGAATGTAGTTCGGTAGTGAAATTTGTGCTATATTTAATATATAAATTTGGTGAAGGTATTTTTAATTGGTGAAGGTATTTATTTCACTAATAGTTTACAGTATTGTTGTAATTAAATTGATTTGAATTGTTTAGAATTGAGTGCGCAGAATTACTTTCTGGAATCGCACGAATTTTTAGTTTTATACTTAAAATAGTGAGAGTGCAATCAAAAGGTGACTGTATTTATTTGTTCCGTAAATAACATGGGTTATAATTGCATAATGAGTGACTTTTTTAAATTTCCTTTTGGATCTCGATCTTTTGCGGATAAAAAGGACATTATTGAAAAAGGTCGACCGAAACCGAATTTGGAAATTATCTCTATAACAAAGATATGCACTTGGCATTCTACTTGCGAAATCTGTTTGACTCGATTTTATTAGAAAACTGAACTCATAATGTTTTATTCTAACGCAAATTAACAGAGAAAATCTTTTCAAGATATTTTTGAATATTCTACCCACAATAAATCAGAAAATAGTTTAAAGCAATTTTATGAATTAGTTTGTTTAGTTTTAACATTACAAGTAACGAGTGCAATAGAGAGTGTAACAAGAGCGTCCGCATAGCGCAGTTTTTCTTGCTTAAAAACGATTAAACCTTATCTCAGGAATAGTAGAGATGAACAGTGACTATGTGACTTGGCAATACTGTGCACTGAAAAAGTTTTCTTAAAATCATGTTTGAGCGAGTAAAGTTTTTATCAAGACGTTATAGATGAATTTGCAAAAACAAAACAAAGGCAAATTGCATTAAATTTAAAATAGAAGTATGCATGAATTTTCTCATTAAATTTAATTTATAATAGATTTTTTTTCAAACTATCACTTTATTTATTTTAAATTTACTAGATTTTTTTTAAATATAAAAATATATGTTTTTCGTTATGGGAATGTTGTTATTTTTTATAAGTACTAGAATATTGAAATTTTTCTTTATGCGTATAAACATTTAATTTGCATAATCTCTGTGGTTGTTATTGTTGCCGTAGCTATATTTGCAAATACTTTATTTACATAGCTTGCTGTTGCAACAACGCTAATTTATATGTTTGCCAATATATAATTTTTGCAAATATCTATTTAAAGAGAAAATAATTATATATATTGGTAGCATGCGAATTAGTACTGATAACAATACAGTATAAGTACTCTCACGTCCATGTTCGTAATTCATGGAAGCTTTTGTATTAGCAATGTTAAAAGTAGCTAACAAGAGGGGTTCCATTAATACGTAACAAATTTGAAGAAAACATAGCCAAAGTTAGTCATCGAAATGAACTAATTGCTTCCCTACGGTAAACTATCACGCCACGCCACTGCTGGTTATGGGTTGGCGATTAAAAGCTGCAATTCAAATAAACCAATATAAAACATGGGTTCCGTATCCAGCTTTACTCGTAAGATTACGTATTTCTGACTTATTTTGCTGTCAACATCAAATTTCTACTTACCTTTTCATATATGGCGAAAAACTCTGCAGTAACTATTTGTCTGTGTCTGTCATAGTAAATACTACAGGGTTAAAAATTTCGTCTATATGTATACGATATTTTTATTCATATAAATCCATTACAATTATGAATGAAAGCTATCAAAATGGAAGTTATCCATGTATTAAGCCAAATTGATTCTTCTTATAAGAGGTTCATATGAAATCAGTATATGCGTTACTATTATAAAGTTTATAGATGCACAGTATAAAAGTCGTGCATAAATCCTTTTATTGTTTTTATACCAAAATAAAGATACATATTGATCACAAATATTTATAAGGTACATAATAAAGAGTTTATGCATGAACCAATAAATACCAATTGTGATAATATGCATCGTATTTTGGACTTACGTTTTTCATTCATGTGACGTAAAATTATAACAAAAAACCTATGTACTGTGAAAAAAAACAGATATATTGATTCAGAAGGAGTATAGTCTTGACATATATTCATTATGTCTTCTTTACAGCATATGCATTATTAGATCGTTTAGAAGTTACTAATGGAAAGACATCATGTTTCGAAAATTCATCAATTAATAATCATTAATAGCTACGATTTCATTATTTTTTGAGCTGATAATCTCAAAAGATTTCATAACTCTCATAACTCTCATTTCATAACTTCATAGCATCAATGCATTTTATTTGTAATATTGGGCACAAAAACATTATTTCGTCTCTAATTTTAATGATATATTTAATTTGATGCAATATTCGCTTACTAAACAAATCAACATCATAATCAAAACGTAAAACTAGGGACGGTTTATAATGTATAAATAATTCAATACAAGAAACAAAAAAGGATTCATTTTCGAAAACATTAAGTTGCTGAAATATTTGAATATATTTATTTATAAACAAATTATCCTCTTTTGATAGTTTTCCAATTTTAAGAATTTTATTCAATGTTTTGTTCATCCAAATGTATGCAAATCGCTGTTGATGCCGTTTCGCTAAATATTTTTACTCAAAATATTATAGTTTACCGTTAAATTATTACATCTTATTATATCTACTTCTTATCTTATTATACTTCTTAATTAATAGAATCTTTTATACTTCTTAATCAATATTCTTCAATCGCATTTTGTAATCTACTGCAAATGTATTTTACAGTCACTAGAATGTTTGCTGTATTCATTTGAAAAATAAACTTTTGTGAGAATATAAAAAAGAGCTTCAAATTTTTATCATATTTTATATGAAACAGAAAGTGTAGTTTGAAAACAAGGTCTATAGCTTGAAGAACATTATATTCAATAGCAAGAGGTATTACACTTGAATCAATGATTGCAAAATATTGCTCAATGTGCAATTTGCTGCTCCCGGCTGCAACGGCAAATGGTGTCAGCCTTTAGAGTCCCTTGTGTACTCTTCAATGGGCACTCCAATCTGTGAAATATATTTGTTGTATATTGTTAGTTGTATGTTAATATGTAAATTAACGGTGAATTTGGTTAAATACTTACTTTTTTAAATTTGATAAGCTTATTTACAGCCTGCTCATCACTGAGTCTGCTTTATGTTACTCGTCCAGATGGCGAAGGTGGTAACAGCCGTATTAAATTTAATATGGTCCAAGTTGTAGGGTTCCACTCTATAAACGATAATACACAATAATTTCAAAATTAATTATCAAAAGCGTTACCCAAATCATGATGGACTTTAGTTTGCAGAATATGTTTTCCTGATTTCTTCACTATAAAAAAAATGAGCTTCTGATATTTTTTCCATTCAGAAGTGAGAGACAATGTACTTTGAAAACGCAAGCCGAAGTCATATAATATCTATAAATAAACGTAAAATGGCTTAAACAAACCAAAAAACCTAAAGCAGTTACTAATTCCGGACAAAGGAAGAAATAGTTGCAATCTCTGGAAATATTGAAAGAAACTGACTCAATTTCTTTCGCTCTCAATTCAGCAGTAACTGAAAGTATGTCCTTTCGTGCGGAAGTGTCGCATTTTTTAGGTCGTTGAGGTGTTTCATAGTCTCCGAATTTTGAGCTATAATGTGGTCAGGCGGAGAATCTTCTAATTCACAGCAAGTTTTGAACTCCGTTTCAAGTTTTTTTTTCTTGAACCTATCATTTTTAAGTTTCGTTTGCAAGTATCCAGTGTTCTCGTTATTAACCAATAAGCCCTTTAAATATATTTCTGAAATTGTTATATATAAAGAAAATATCAACCTCTCGAGCTCATTTTCATTGCTAGACTTTAGTGTTGGGAAAATATTCACGGATGTTCGAGCTGCGGCTATCAATTGATCTCGTGCGGGATTGAATCCAAACAGCTCTTCTACAAGGAAAGCTGTATAAGCTATGACTTTTCTTCTACCGGAATCCGTTAAAGATTGTTTTTTTAAGTATTCATCATATAGATTCCTATCATCAGTTTTTCTTAGTATGTGGCATTTCAAAGCGTTTTAAAGAAATTTAGACTAAGTAATTATTCTTGATTAATACAAATTTATACTTCTTCTGTTAATATAAGACTTTGTCCAACTTCGACATATACTTTTCGCAGAGGAACTTCCTTGGGTGTATGACCAATATCCTCTCTTGGGATATCTTGTAATTTTTTTTTGATAGCTGTGAGATCCGTGTATTGCTTTAGTTTAACACGAAATAATGTGTGAGGATGATGCCCATACAAATTAAGATATTCCATGAAAACCTCTTGATGCAGCTCAGCGCCAATTGCCGATTCAAACCCTTCAAAATCCTCAGTTTGAATATTGCATTGCTGCAGAGCTGTTGGAATTAAAATATTATTTTACTGCAGAGTGAACCGAAAAAAACTCAAATTTTACAAATAGGTTCATCTACAACAACTAAAAAGATATTCCGAAAGACTGTTACTATTTGAACGATTTACTTATATGATAGATTATTTAGAGGCAAATTCAAATCAATCTTTAATTTTACTAGCGCTCTTAAAATCTATCTGGTACATTTAAGGAAATAATCGATTACTTATGATCTTCTTCTAAACGGCCTATTTTTATGAGTAGCTGGAAATATTCTTGATCGAATCCTTGCTTATTAATCAATATATTCCACTATTTTTAACCAGTATCTATAGTTTTATCTTTTTACAAACATAAATTGATTTTTATCAAGCAAACTAATTATATTTTTTAATGGACCAGCAACATTCCATGTAATAAGAAAATGCTATAAAAAATCACACAAAAATAACAAAAATATAGGCCAGTCATTTAATATTTTATCTGCCAAATAAATTCAAGTGAAGTTTTTTGAAGATCGCTCCGACAAGGAGAATCGCAAAGTGGATCGTAGACGAGTGTAGGTCCTTAGGGAAGTTAAGCGATAGAACAGTCAAAAATCGTGACGAGGTGATAGAACAACTTGAAAGAGTGGCAGCAATAGGGGAAGATGAGTAAGTTGTATTATTTGATGTCAAGGCTCTATTCCCAAGCGTGCCGGTAAAACAAGCACTCTCGTTCTTTGAAGACTGGCTATTAGAGAAGAATAGTTCACCGGAAGGGAGGAAGAGGGCTAAAGACTATTTGAAACTTGCCTCGGTTTGCATGAATGAAAGTTACTTTACTTTCAGGGGAAAATACTTCAAAGCTATGAAAGGTGTTGCCATGGGAAATCCTTTATCCCCACTAATGAGCGAGATATTTATGGACAGACTGGAGAAGAAACTTTATGATGAAGGTTGCCTTCCTCGTGTCTGGATTAGATATGTGGACGACACTCTAGCTATCGTAAAAAAGAATGCTTTTGCAGAAACTTTGAAAAAGTTGAACCAAGCATATAAAGATATCAAATTTACAATAGTCGAAAACAATAGGAAACTACCATTCTTGGATTTAATGGTTTTACGGAAAGAAGGTTTTCTTAGGTTTAATATCTACCGGAAGCCCACACACACCCAGAGAACAACACCTAACACGTCTGATCATTGGCATTCCCAAAAAATGGCGCCCTACAACTCGATGATCCACCGACTATTAACAGTACCCATGGATCAGGAAAGTTTTCACTCAGAAGTGGAATATATTAAAGACACCGCGAGAAAATAATTGGAAACCTTGTCAAAAAGAAGAAGGACAAAATACAGCGTGATCTGTTAACGACGCTCTTTACACAAGAAAAAAAAACTAAATTCGAGATTATCATCATACGTATTCTCTTCAAGCACACGCACAATTTTCACTTTGTTTCTCACTTCTACTGTCACTAAAAATCCCGGGTATATTTTAAGCACGCAGCTAACTACACAAAATTTTAGCTGAAATGCTTTCCGTCGACTGAAACATGCGTGCAGTTTCTGATGAAATATATGCGTTATTGCGTCTGTTAAGGTGTAACGTAAGTTACCACCTTAGCTGTATCCGTTGGCACATTAACCGAGATACACGAAGATTCTAATGTCCTCGGCACTTTAACCGATACACTAGCTAGTTTTAAAACAGAAGAAATCTGCTTTAAGGAACAACTAACTGATTAGGATAAAATATTGACGGCACTTGAACCGTAACAAATTATCAATAATCTGTTGTTGATCTATTTGTTGCAACAACGGCACTTAAACCGTGATGCTACTTTCCAAACACCTCAAGTGAATACACAAAAGATCGATTGTAAAGTGATTTATTTTCCTTAGCATAGTCTAATTTATAGTACAATGAAAATCTTACTTTCTACAATGTAAGCATAACTCACTGACACGAATTTTATACATAGTTACAAAAAATGCAGGTAAGTAGCACACTATATCAACAATAATAACTCGTGAACATGACTTAATCATAACATTTGCAAACTTATTAAAACGCAACAATTGATGACAACTTGAATTACTTTACGTACATATGTTATGTAAACAAAAACGAACTTATTCTTTGTAACCTATTTATGATTTAACATTGAACATGACATATTTATTAATAATCAATCATATGTAAGCAAACTTAATGTAGAACATTGAACATTGCATATTTATTAATATTTAAACATGAGCAAGTGAACTTAATATTAAACAGCGTCTTCGATTTTCAAGTGATTTTCATTTGCCCATTTTGTACTATTCTCATATGAATTTCATACAATCTTGGTCATGAAAGAATTGTTAAACGAAAGAGTCATTTTCATACGAACAAAGTATGAATACTATAAGATAATTTATCAAAGGTATATTATGTTGGCATAGAAACAATAAAATAACTTTATGCGCCATAGCATTATACATTTTTAGAATTAAAAGTACACAAATCATCTTATTTGCCTAATATATAACTGAGCAAGGTTTAAATTTCATACAACCTTTAGTATGCATATCGGTTATATCACAGCTGGTATACAAATTTACACCAAATTTTCGAACAGTGTAGAAAACAGATTTAGCCTCATTCATTATTTTGCCGGTAGTGTTACCTTATTACAGTTTAATTTCATTAAGAAACGCAAGCAACAAAAATATTCCATTAACTCTTCGTCATAATCGAGGAATTAACTTATAACTTACTGCTGTGCGGTAAGCTGTTGTACAAAACTTTTATTTTTTATACTTTCTGCATGTACATCATAGTCAATGGAGCACTAAAAAGTAGGCAGCCATTTGTTTGCTCACCATTTTGACTCTTTCTATCGCTCTTAGAGCATGCTCAGCCTGACTTACAGCTCGGGCCTGCAAACGACGTCTTGGACTATCTTAACCGTACAATAAAAATATAGCACTTTTACAACCATCTTAACCTTATGATTGCTTGAGTACGCGGTACATTATATATCTATTTGCCGCGCTTCGTACGCATAACGTAACATTTTACTACTTAAGTGCAAACCAAAAATCCATCAAAAATCGCACTTGTCCATAAATGTCGTTTTATCAAAAGCTGCTAGCTTTTAGCCCGAAGCAACCGTAGCCCAGGTATCGATTAACTGCTGTATTCTAAATGTATTTCACAACTCTTGGCGGTATTTCTCACCGAAATTGTTTCCCTGCTTGCACATAAAATATTTATGAGCAGGATGTTCCGGTTCTGTGCCAACAATCTGGATTTCGTCTACCAAACTGCTTTCTTTGCAGTGACTACTTGTCGGACGTATGATGACGAAAATGACGAAGACAACGACGCGGACAACGCTCTTGGCAAGCTAGAAGCGGATATAAATTTCAATAATACCTTTATGCTTGTAGATTGACATGGCAGGTATGTTCCCTTAAGAACCTTTTGGAAGGACGTAAGAAAAATGTTGTTGGAACAGTCGTCGACCGAACCGTATCGATTATGGTTTCGCAAGCTGTAGCAGCTCCCCAGTCTGTCGTTATTCGCTTACCAAACTTTTACTTTGCTATCCACAAAAAAATCCAGATGCAAGAATTGCTGAGAAAATTCAACAAGGATATCGTGTTTGGAAAAAATATGCGGCATGAGCACAGCAATCAATTATGGATTGAAAAATGGACACGAGTGGTTTTTATGAGTTTTTGGAGGAACTGGCAGATCTGATTTGAAACGTTGTCAATAATTAAGCTTACATTTTTTAATATTCTCTAAACAAAAAAGCCTTTGCTATCAATGGTATCAAACTGATTTGCAATGTCAACAAGTGAATGAAGCTAAAAACGAAGTATTATCAGTTGTGAAACTTTAACTCGAACTCTCCATTTAAGTAGCACTATTCCAAGTTTGACTGATAAAATTAAATAATTACCAATTATTGTCAAGGCAGAGAATCCTTTAGGAAATCCATTACTATACATTTCCCATTTTATCAGAAAATTGCATAGATCTCAAACATTCTATAAATATCAAACGATACTATTCAACAGTCTAAAGCTGAAAATTTCAGATACAATTTTTAGGAAGCACCTCTTCAAAGCAGGAAAATTATCCCTCTTTGCTCCTTCTCTTCCCTCAACACCTAATTATCAAGCTGAATGGCTCGGACTAATGGCGTCAATTCCATGAATATATATGGTGTCATTACGTGTCATAAATATAACGATACTGCTTGTCGTGCAGGTTCAGCATCCTTTTTCGTTTAATCTGCTCACCATGTTGACCATGTTCAAGACCCAATTCCCGGCTCCAAGCATATTGAGTTGGGTTCGCTTGGATGACAGGGTCGTCCTGGTAATTTGATTACATTGAAAATGATCCAATCTTGGCAATTTAAAAATGATTAGGCTCTTCGAATCAACGATTTGATTTAAGGTTAAAACACATCGGCAGTTTAAATATTAATCGCAGGAGAGGATTCGGTGATTTGCTTTGAGATATTTGGTTAATGCTGAATATACAATATTTTGCTAGACCTAAAATTTTTTTAAGTAGTGATTGGGATTTAATGTCTCCAACTTTGAAAGCTCTTCTCATGGTTTTTGGTTCAATGGGGAAGTATTAGCTACGGAGCTATTTTTCAAGTAGGCTTAGTTTTCTTTTGATTTATTTATTCCAATTGATTAACTTATTCGGCAAATTGCATCTGATTCAAATTTTCTAGTTACCAGAGCCATATTTTGCAGCTTGAAGCTCAATATCCCCTTAAGAGGCAGATCGAAATATTGACATTTTGTGCCGGTTGTCAATATTTTGAGAATAATTAGTCAAATTCGAATCAAAAAGTGTCTTAATGTCGTCACCAAAACCTTCCGTTTTGTATAAAATATCACAGACTAAGAGTTAATTATCAACTGCAGCTAAAATTTTCAAAACTCCAGATGAAAATTAGATTATTTGAATAAAACCTAGCTGATTTGCATTTTTAAAAGCTTGGTTTTATTCTTGCTGGTTAGTTTTATTTCAATAGCAGTTTACTCAGTTCAGGAACATATAACCTTTGTATATATACTGTGTTTGAAATAGCAAAATGTGATTTTACTGTTACAAATAAGTCTGCAAATTAGGAAAGTATTGTTGTGTTTTGCCACTGAAATCATGATTTGTGGATTCGTTTACTAAGACTAAACACTCCTTTATTCCTGCAATAATTGTTACCACTAGATCGCTCTAATAAAATTGTGTACACACTTTAATTATCGCGCTGCTAACAAAATCACTCGCGTTAGAATTGACTCGTTTTTAGATTAACCCTCCTGAGAACACACAATTCGCCTTTCTCAACACATTCGCTTCGCAAAAATCGTTTTATAAGACTGATCTAGCTAAGACATTTTGCTGGGGATATTTATACTTTACTTGGGCATTTCCAAAATGTAAATCCATGCTTCTATGCTATTTTTGATTCCGTTCACCTTATGCTAGCCTATGTAGCATAAACGCCTTAAATGCATTTTAGTAATTGCTGAGTTATTTGAAGATCTGTGTTTTTGTGAGTGCTCCAGATATATGAAAAGTGCATTTTTTAACTATTGATTTTTTACATACTTTCTCAGAAGATAAGATTTTCATCAACGTTTTTGTGTATGGTAGAATGATGTAATAAGCCCTAACCAAACATGAGTCTTTGAACATAAGTAAGTGCCAAAACCGACCGGTTTATAAGCGCAAAAGGCAAAAGGCACGTGTGAACATAAGTGCCCATACAGTGCATGATCGAACATATATCAAGTCGTATCTCATCACCACCTTATACATACACGGACAGCTCATAGCAACAATGGAGCAAAACGTTGCCCAAGGTGCATGCCACGTTTCTGGTTGCTCGGAAATTTGTGTTTGGGTGCAACATATGCTTTGCATGGTTTGCCTCGCCACATGTGCATCACCGCGTAACCAAACTCATGACTGGTTGTTTTTAAATCCGGTTTTAACTCAAAAATGAAAAACTCCCATTTTGAATCTGTTATTATCTAAGACAGAGCATATTTACTAATAAATAGCCCGGAAAGCGCAATATTTCCCGATATGAGAGAAGGGTATCATGTGGAGGATTGAAAGATCAGCTGGGGCCTGATCTGCGAGGCCGGGAGGCCGCGCTATATAAGTACGTTTTTCCACTTGCAAAAGTGAGAGAAGCATATTCTCGGACCTGACATGTCAACCAATGAGAAGTGGGAGCTTGCTGTTGTGCGTATGATCCCATCAAGAAATAGTAAGCACAGCGAACATTCACTCGCAACAAACAACATTGTCTGTAGTGGATAGCATAAACGTAACGAGGATGTTGTTTTTATTCTCCAAATATTAGGTATGTTTCCGTACTACGATTAATTGCGATTAAACACGATTAATTTCAATGAAGCCGTTCCCGTACTCCGTTTTACTGAAAACTGAAAATTTTCCCTCTTTCAGCAAGTACGATGAAATTTCAGTAGGGTCTGAGCTACTGAAAAATACTGAAAAGTGTCAAACGGTGTGGCGCTAGTAAATATTTTCAAATATGCTCGGCAAGCAACATATTTTTTGCGTAATGTTGCTATGAAGGTCGAATGTTTTCGAATTTCAATTGGTCATAAGATTTGACATAAACAAGGGATCATCGTGGAATTAATAGAGCGTATTGACGTTGACTAAAATTATACACACATGAGTTTCCCAAACTGTGTGGGCAGCCCTGTACCTACGACAGGCAAGTGAAAAATAATCTTTCAAATCATCGATCCTCATGAAAAACTTTTGTTTTTTGACAAAAAAATTGATCAACTCTAACCTTTGACCTCCATATCAATTTGATATTTTAAAAATTTCGAGTTGCACAAGAACGGCTACCCATCACCGAATTACCTCTATTTTCAGCATTTGAAACTTCTGTTCACGTGAACTGACGACCGGATGACCCGATCATTATGAAATTTACATAGCATGTTTGTATTAACTAGGACCAATTTCGATATAAAAGATTTTGAAATGAAGACAGACCTGTGGAAGTGGTGCCATCTTAAAAAATCACTGCGAAAAAAACTGCTTTTTAGCCTGTAACTTCCGATCCAACCAACAAATTTTAATGATATTTGCACAATACTTGAACCTTATTGTAAGCCACTAAAATAAAGCTGCCAATTATGGAGGTTTTTGCTCAGAAAAATTAAGCTTTTCTCCCTATAATTTTCTATCTAGTCATGAAATAAAAACATCACCGTAACATCATGAAAAGGGTGCCAGCCATGGGTGCCATGTTAATCTATGTAATTTTTGGCACTTCTTTACAAAGCGATGTTGCCATTAAATATTCAAATAGGAATAATCCTGCAATGAAAATTAACAACAATATTAACTTACGAAAATTTGAAAAGTTTTGAGGGTGGTAGCCCTTAAATTCTATCCACCCTCATAACTTCCAGCGCAGTTATTCAATCAAAGCAAAATTTACAGGGTAGGTTTAACTTACCAGCACCAGACATTATCGTAAATACTGCAACAACAAATGCTTCCATTACATATTCATTTCCAATAAAAATAAAGAACCAATGATTAAATTTTCAGAGTTTTGAAATTTTTTTTTGGATGACAGCGTCAAACATCTTTTAATAACTGAAATGTTTGAAGTTGTCCTCGGATGAAAACGAAATTCAAAAAAAAGGTTGATATTACCTCGACCTTATTGCTGCTTTATTGGAAAAGTGCTGCCAGCGCTGAGGATTTTTATTACTTATTTTTTGGTTGAGAAATGGTTTTTGTTGCTATGGGTAAGAAATGGTTTATATGATACTACAAAAAAGTGGATTACGTCTTTCCACACTTTTTGGTCACTCAAAACAATTTCTTCGAAAATCCGTTTTTCAAAAAAATTTACTTACATATTTTGCTCTTTGTATGTAACTATTGGAGCTCTGGCTACCATACTAGATTTAAATATAACCTCAGACTTGATGTTGCTAGAAAGAACCGAAAACATAAAGATCCCATTAGTTTAGCTATGCAATATAAACAACAATATATTATCTCGTTAGATCTTATCTCGTTTTTAAAAAGCTGTTGAAGAACCACATAAGAACTATGAAAATCAAGACTACAAGCCGTTTATTACTAGTTTTGAACAAAATTAAAGCCATTAAAACGTATGCATCCCTCATTCTAGCACTCTATTTTTGTCTGGGAATCAGTTCCTCTCAATTTTTTTCTACAAAATACTGCAACTCATATTTATAATATGAAAGAACTTCTTCTTCTTCTTTGTATGCTTTTCTTTTTGATTTCTACAAACATTCCATCAACCAAATATATCTAACCTCCATTTTTTTTTTGAGCGAAATGTGTTGAGCGTGTGATTTGGGATTCTTTTTCCATTCTATTTCCTTTCGGAGGATGATGATAATCTTATTATTTTTTTCTTGACCAAGCAGCTTACAGCTGCTAGGAAGTAGATGCTCTGCGATGAAACTAACCACATTGTTGTTGCTGTGAAAGATCGAACAAATCTTTCTTTTTTCAAGTATACAACACAACCGAATGACTTTATAAAAAATACTTGTCAGCCATGTAAACATAAAAATCGTTCTCATTGAATTTTTCAACTTAAAATTGTTGTTCAATTTCAATTTTTAACACATTTACACATGACGAAGACACGTGAAGTGTTTGGATGCCAAGCAATAAATACAATTTTCTATACATTGAATACTAAGAGCATGAGAAAATGCATTTCGTTATAGTTTAAACAAGAAACGAAAACTCTTTTTCAATCTCAATGTACTTACGCTCGTTCTTTGTCTAAACAATAAAACACTACAGCATCCATTGAAGAATGAATAAAATCAACAGACGCAAGAATATCACGAAAAGTGAATATACCCACACAATCATCTTTAACATTCTTCAAAACATAAATCAAAAACCTTACAACCTAACTCCAAAGACGATTGGACTCTGTAAAAAAGTTCAAGACAGACCGAACAGTAAATATCCCCGGGATATGGAACGGTAGCTAAACAAAGTCGTTCATTCTCGTTGAAGTTGAACACCCACTGTTTGCTGGTCTCATCCGGCTTAAATCCCTTCAAAATCCTTGTTTTTGTTCATTCAATGCGCCTCGCTACAAATTGCATACAACATATGTACCCACATTTACATTGCCCAAAAGCTTCTTTGATCCTAGGATGCATTTATGTTCTATAGTCATTTATGTACATATACTACAATATAGTCAAAATGTAGCAGCCTCACTCAAAACGCTCAGGAGGAAACTCAAACCCTTCTAGATACGTTCATGGACAGTGGTGTGTTTGCAACATTTTCGTGTTAAGCTAAGCGAGCTAGGGTAGTTAAAGTTTTGAAATGCCAGTTTTACAGTGACCCATATTCGTGAAATTGGCACTGTCACGCATTCCTTGTTAATGGACTTGTAAACTGTCGTCGTAGTAGGAAAGTGCATGTTCAGATCACGCTGGGAAATATTTCATTTCCGTCATCTGGAGAATATTTCGGGGAAATTCAAGTGAAGTTTTTTTTCCTCTGATGACAATATGGAGTCCTGTTTTTGTGGGCATAGGAGTGAACACTTTGTAGCGTTGCAAAAGTGAGCTTCGATGAGCAATTAGCAAATTATTGGTATGAATAATAGTCACAGTCGCACATAAAGTCACACGAAAGTCATCGTAGTGATAATAATCACAGTCGCACATAAAGTCGAATAACATCAAATATAGGAAATATTTTGAAGCACCTTCAGAGCACATAGATAAACATGAGGATAAAAATTAACTGGCATTGTCTTTTGGTGCAATCGTGGAATGGTTCAGTTCTCTATTTAAGCAAATAAAACAATTTAGTTTTGAATTTCTCAGAACGCCTTAACTTATGATGTATCGAAGGTTTGCGAAAAAATAGTTCCTGATAAGATTATGAAATCAGACTGAAATTTGCTGAAACACTACTTACTGAAAATAAATAGGTAGCGGGAAATCGGTTAAGGTGTAATCATATGACCACCAGAGATATTTTTGCTACCTGAAAACGAACGAGCATCACCATGAAGCCCAGTATTACCAAAGCAAATGTCTAAACTTTTTACCTACCTTCTTACCTTTATACTCCTTCTAGTTCTATTCCTTCTCTGCACTAATTTAAAAAACGACGGACTAATAATCATGTGCAGTAGATGCCATGCAACAAATTAACCACATCCATATATCACCTTAATAACGAGCTTCTTGTAGGCAAACCTATATTCATTCAACCTTTGCCACAACTACTTCACTAAGCTTACTTTCATCAGCATTGTTTCTCCTACGCACTTAATCACACACTGTGGACCTTTTCATATATGTATACATTTCGAAAAACTCTGATGCTTTGACATTATGATGGTTCATATTCCATTTTTATCTTCATAGCGGGTACAATTCGTCTCAGTAATGTAGCAAGGATCAAAATAATCTAATAGCAGTCACACGAAAGTCATCGTAGTGATAATAATCACAGTCGCATTGTTATCAAAAAGTTGCCTTTAGTGCCTTTTTTCCCGCCTCTTGTGCTCGTCGGAGTTAACGTTCTTTTCTATTCCTTTATTCAAAGAGGGTGTAGTATGCCCAACGAAAATGCTACAAAATGAAATGAAGTTCAAGTGGAGGCAGGATCATGAATTAACTGTTCACAACCGAATGATTCATATGAACTATGCATGTTTGGCAAAAAGGATACTAAATTCGCAATAGATTCTCGGGATACGTAATTGAAGGAAATCTCAACAAAACTTGCCGATGAGCAGTACTGCTGCAATTTTTAACAACACAGGCTGTTTTGTAAGTTTTCCCTAAAAAGTTCTTACACCATTTGCCCATACATTCTTATCTGACAGACTACAACTAGAACCAATCTTATTATCTATTTTCGATTTGATAAAATTTTTCGTGTGTGAATCGACTGAACGACAAGAAGAGCTAAGCTGATGACAGTGGCGATGAAGATGAGTATTGTGATGAGTCGACATGTGAATAATGTGTTGCTTGGAGTGGTCTCGGTGGTTAACTGTGTTCGTTTCTCAAAAGCGAACATGAAAGCAAAAGTTCCTATTTGTTTCCCATCCTGACCTTTTTGTGGTCGCTTTAGAAGTTCTAAAGATTTGGTTTGGGAGGGAATTTGTTTGCTCAATGGTGGCTATATGTTGAACGACTAGAAAACAATACTGCCCTGATTCACATTAGTGATGGGCGTTTCTGTTGTTTTCAGAAAACGAAAACGAACTGTTTTTTTTTAAAAAACAACTGTTTTTTTATAAAACAGTTTGAATTAACGAAAAGGAACAACTCTTATGCTGTACGACAATATATATATTTGAAATATAGTTCAAATAAGAAACATCGTTCATAGTTTGAATAATCTTCAATTAGTTCAGTGCAATGGATTTTTACTTATTATATGTTTCTAATACACATTTTATGTATTATGTCTTCCTATCACCAACGTAAACATTCATTGCTGCTTCCAAACTGAATTGATACTTGTAAGGTACCTATTTTCCATTATATAAAAAAAATATATTCTATTATTAATTTTTCTGTTGGTCAGTTTTTTCAAGTATTGCCATTCAAAAACATGATCATTTAGATGTCAGACGAGTTCTTCTATCACTTATCAGGTTCCCTGCCTTCGAAAAATCCTTTCGCATGGAACGGACGTCGCAACGATGTTACACTTCGTTCTGAATATTTCAGACAAATTTGGATACAACTGCCGATGTTTTTTTCCATCAGCCCAACGGACCGCTATGCATGCCTTTTTCATCAAGACGTGGTAGAATATCGTCTTTTAAATAACGGTTCACTTCTTTCTCAGCCCTTGTTTTTGGATCCGTCTGCGTTTTTATCTGCCATTATCTCGTTTAACACACACCATGCACTCATTTTTCCATGTAAAGGATCAGATTGAATCGCCACGGAAGTAGACGGTCCTTCAACATTAAACATGCACCCACTAGGGGGCAAAACCTCTTCCGTAAGGCTGGACCTGAGACCAAGGGGCACCTTACCTCCCGCGGTTTCGTTAATTTTACAACCCCGGTAGGGTTGGAGACACACTCGTGGCGACCTCCAGTCACGAGGAGGGCGTCAGCACACCTAGAGACGCCAACTGGTGATCCAAATAGGATCTCAACCTTTTCCTCCTTGGCACTTTTAGTGCTACTTTAAGTTTTGCCGGTGGATTTCATTTTGCCGTATCTTCGAAACTAGGCCGCTTTTTCCCCGAATTCATGCTAGACCAAAAAAAAATTTTTGGAAAAAATTGACGTTTTTGCCCAAATTCCCCTATAAAAAAATTGTTTTGCCCTTTAAATATCATTATTGTACTCCCCGACCACTTCCAATCATCGAAAGCGCCGTAAAGTTAGTTTTTGCCAAACTATGGCCAAAAAACCCCTTACTCCCCTACAAAACCGAAATTTTTGTATCACAGCAATAGGTCTTGGCCCGTTATGTCCCAAACCACTCTAACCCAAAATTGGCCGATTTTGTCCGATTTCAGCTCCTTTTAACCTAAAAACGTTTTGAATATTTAAATAAAATACTTGCAAGTACGAAAACGCTCGCAAGTACGAAAAAATTGTTTTCCGCAGCTAAACAGTTTTCCACTGCCAAACAGTTCGTTTTAACAAACGAAAAACGGTTCGTTTAAAAAAACGAAAAACGATGAAAAACGATTCGTTTTAAAAAAAAACGAAAAACGATTCGTTTAAAAAAAAACAGTACGTTTTAGAAAAACGGTTCGTTTGAAAAAAACGAAAAACGATTCGTTTTAAAAAAAACAGTTCGTTTTAAAAAAACGATTCGTTTGAGAAAAACGAAAAACGATTCGTTTGAAAAAAAAACAGTTCGTTTTAAAAAAACGATTCGTTTGAGAAAAACGAAAAACAATTCGTTTGAAAAAAACAGTTCGTTTAAAAAAAAAACTCTAGCGCACCTGAACCGCTAGAAAACTAATTTTCGAAGAAATTGTCTTTGAGTGACAAAAAAGTGTGGAAAGACGTAATACACTGTTTTTTAGAATCATATCAACCATTCCTTATCCAAAGCAACAAAACTCAACTATAACACATATAATTCAGTGCTGGCAACACTTTCCGAACAAAGCAGCAATAAGTTTACCATAACAAGCTCATACTCAAATCAACGTATCCTTTGAATTTCGTTCTCTTCGCAGGATTTCATCGAAAGTTTCAGCGGTTGAACGTTGTTTGAGGCTGCCATCCAAAAAATGTTCAAAACTCGAAAAATTTAAAAAACAATTCTTTATTTTTATTGCAAATTCTTTGCATATGAGAACGTTGTTTGAAGCATCTGTTGGTGCAATATTTACGGAAATGGCTAATGCTGGTTAGCCTGTGTCAACAGCAAAGCATAATACATACCAAATCTGCTTCACGTTAAGTTAAACCCAACCAGTAAATTTCGATTCGATTGAATCACTGCGCTGGAAGTTATACGGGTGAAAAGAATTTTAGGGTTACCACCCTCAAAACTTATCAATTTTTTAAAGCGTTAATATTTCTTGTTAATTTTCATTGCAGGATCATTTCCATTTGGAAATTTAATGACATAATCGCTCAGTAAAAAAATTAAACAAAATCACAAAAATTGTCATAGCTGGCAGCCCTTTCATAATTTTGGTACGAAATTTCTACGACATTTGGTTCACATTAAAGTCCATTTACTGCGTGAACTTCGTTCTGATCTCTACACTGGACCGGAAGTTATAGGGAAAAAAGCTTTATTTTGCTGAGCAAATTTGCAAGATTTAGGGGACAAAAATCACCATAGCTGGCAACTCTATTCTAATTTTACAGCCAAATTATCATCAAATGTTACATAGAGTAAGGTCCAAGTACTGGATGAATCTTGTCAAAATCTGATGGCTGAATCGGATGTTGTAGGCCAAAAACCTGTTTTTTTCTCAGTGATTTTTCAAGATGGTACCACTAGCACAGGGTTGCCCGCATTTCCAAATCACTTCTATCAGACCTGGTCCTAGCTAATACCAATATGTTCTGTAAATTTCACTATGATCGGATAATCCGGTCGTCAGTTCTCGTGAACAGAACTTTCGAGTGCTGAAAATAGAGGTAATTTGGTGATGGGTTGCCGTTCTTGTGCAAATCGGAATTTTGAATATTTCAATTTGACATGATGGACAAAGGTTAAAATTTATCAGTGATTTGTTTTTTTTTGTCAAAAATCAAAAATTTTTCAGGAAGGTCAATGATTTGAAGGTTTTTTTTTTCAAGAGCCTGCCGTAGCTGCAGGGTTACCCGCACTATCTTGAAAATCAACGTGTGCTAAATTTTAGTCAACATTAATACGCTCTGCAAATTTCAGGACGATCCATTGCTTTTCTTAGAAGTAATGACAAATCAAAATTTGAAAAAAAATCCTTGCCTACTTTTAGGCACCCTGCACCCACACACGGCTCAAAATTTCCAATTATTTATCATAGACGAGCTTAAAACATAATTAGTTTTCATTCCCAATACATTTCTTTAACAAAAATTTACACTGCTTGGATATATAGGAGTACCTCAAAATTCACTAAAACGCTCGCCACCGCCAAAAGGTTTAGAGTATCTGAATTTGAGAAAGTTGTGGACCTACCTACTATATACATCTACGTTCTCCGAAAATTTCAGCTCAATCGGATCGGCCACTCCAGAGATTACTTCTATTAACCGATTTGCTGATATATATATATATATATATATATATATATACATATATATATATATATATATATATATATATATATATATATATATATATATATATATATATATATATATATATATATATATATATATATATATATATATATATATATATATAAATAAAGAAATATGAATTTTCGGCGAAACGAGTTTAATACTATTGTTCTTCGAACATTAGTAAAAACGATTCGTTTGAGAAAAACGAAAAACGATTCGTTTGAAAAAAACAGTTCGTTTTAAAAAAACGATTCGTTTTAGAAAAAGAAAAACGATTGGCTTTAGAAAAACTATTCGCTGTAGAATAGTTGGAATAATTGGTTTTAGAAATACTATTCGTTGTAGAAAAATGGCTCGTTTTAGAAAAACTGTTTGTCGCTATTTGGAAAAACTGTTCGTTCGTTTTTTGCCGCCAAACGTTTTTTCAAACTGTTTGGCGTTTTTGCGCCCATCACTAATTCACATAAACGTTCTATCTACATTCTAGTACTTTTGAGATATTCTATGATTTGTGTTTTGATTTGTACTACAGATATATGAAGAGAGCGTTTTTCAATATTGATTTTAACATACTTTCACAAAAGATAGGTTTTTCAAATTTCGCAGAATGATGTAATAGAGTGTGCATTTTCTGAATCCGTTGTTAACTCAAAAATTACATAAATGTATATGGAACGTTTATGCGAATCAGGGCAAAATAGAGAATTCTGTTTGTGCGCTTGTGGAGTCGGAAATGAGTAGAAGTCATGAAGATTTTCAAAGATGAATAAATATGGTAAGCTTTTTCCCTTAAATTTGGCTTTCAATTACGTAGCAGAGCTACCATTGCCATTTGCAAACTTTGAAAGAAAAATTGTTCAATGTGATGCATGTATCGAAGCGTAGTCAGAGTTTCTTCAAAATTTTCTGTTTCAGTACGACGTTTATGAATACTGATTTGTAATAGTTGGTATCCCACTGTCCCATCTGTCGGTGTCCAATCGTTCGAATGGCAATGAAAAAGAACAATTTTCATGGTGTTAAGCGGTTGAAATGCTGGCAACCCTGGCGCAGAAAAGCCATTTTGAAAAATCATTACGAAAAATAAAATTTTTTTGGGCTATAACTTGCGATCCCGTAGAAAAATTTTAACGAAATTCAGACGGTACTTTAACTTTAAGCCACATTTGGTAAAATTTTTGTTGAAAAACTAGAAAAGCGCTACCAGCTTTGGAAATTTTTGTCACCTAAATTTTGTAAGTTTACTCATTAAAATAAAGCTTTTTTCCCTATAACTTCCGATGCAATCATGATATCAAAACCAAATTCATGAAATAAACGCACCTTATTGGAAGCCAAATGGTATAGGAATGTCGTAGAACAATCATGTAAGGGCTGCCAGCTATGGTAAATTTTGTAGGTTTCTGGCATATTTTTACCAAGCGATTTTATCATTAAATTTTTAAATATGAACATTCCTGCAATGAAAATTAACAACAAATATTGAGGTTTCGAATGTTTGGAAAAAAATTGCGGGTGGTAACTTCCAGCGCAATCATTCAATCGAAACGAAATTCACAGGGTGGGTTTAACTTAACGTAAAGCAGATTTGATATATTTATGGTTCTGCTGGTAATACAGGGTTGCCAGTACCACACATTTTCATTAACATTGCACCGACAGATACTTCCATTATATATTTATATGCCTAGCATTTACAATAAAAATAAGGAACCCATGTTTAAATTTTCCGAGATTTGAGATTTTTTTCGGATAGCAGCCTCAAACATCGTTTAATCGCTGAAAATTTCAATGAAATCCTCGGAAGAAAAGGAAATTCAAAGGATATGTAGACTTGTTTTTGCTTCATTCGAAAAGTGTTGCCAGTACTGAACATTATCATCATTTAATGTTATAAGGGATGGTGTCGAAAAATGGTTTTTGTTGCTTTGGGTAAGAAATGGCTGATATGATACTGTATACGAAAATCAGTTTTCAAGCGGTTCTGATGCGCTTAAATATTTATATTTTATGATCTAATACTTTCTACTTCAACCGCAACCTCTCTATGAGGGCTTTAATCGAATCAAGATGTTAGAATGCTTTCGGATGCAGAAGTTGAGGTGGTCCTAAGAGTATTCACCTTCTAGGAGGATAACGCTTTAGTACACCAAGCTCATGGAGTTTAGTGAGTAGAGCGCTGGCTCCTAATGTTTGGAGACCCTAGTTCGAGTTCAGTTTTGGACGAGGGAGCGAGCTTTAAGTTCACCTAGTTTTGAATAAGCACCTTAGTTAATTCAGCGGTAAATTGAGCTGTGGAACTAATTACACAGCTCCAAATTTGTGAATAGAGCTTTGTTGGAGGATTGTAGAATCAATTTCACTTTACATTCATGTAATAATCTTCTTTTGCTTTTGAAAATCAGTGAAAGTATTACACTGTAGACAACAATCCGAAAGAAAGTTTGTACAATCCATATACAACCGACAAACAGAAGGCCAAAATTCATTACAAATGGCAGTCTAGTATTTTTGATTTGCATCAGAAAATTTTGCCAATTTTCTGTCTAGTATTTTTGATTTGCATCAGAAAATTTTGCCAATTTTCTGAGAAAAATTGTTGGCATCTCCCACATTAAATAATATCCCTTAAACACCATTGCGCTTATGAGACCAAGCATTAACGATTCAAACAATACGTTAACGTTATTTGTGTAATTTGAAGACTGTTGATAAGCTTTGCTTAAGAAATAACTTGTTCAAACTTAAACTCAAATATGATTATTCATATTGAGTATTCATATCGCGAACATTTACAATGAAAATAATTTACGAATCTTTAAATTTTCTAAGCTCTAAAAATTTTTCGGTCCGAAATATCTTTTATTTTTTGGTCCCAAACATCTTAATGTCCCTGTAACTTTCGTCAAAATCATCGGATAAAATTGAGATCAATAGAGTTATATGATTTTGATGTGAAGCAATTGTTGGATACTTTTAGTTGCAGTTGTTGTAAAGTGGTGCCGCCACTTAGCATTTTCTTTGTTTATGTTATGCTGCTTTCAAAGTTTTGCAGTGTTTAGATTTCCAAAATCGTGAAATTCCTGCAAGTGGTAGTCTTGAAAACCTTTCCATCCTATGAGTTTAAATACATTGTTAAGATCAATGTGTTTTTGCACTCGAAACATGCTGGAGCACGTGTGGTAGAATATGCACTCAAAATCTGCACGGTTCTTCCATTGTTCATCGAACATTACTATTTCTAGCGGTTCAGGTGCGCTAGAGTTTGTTTATTTTCAATAAATTTTATATAATGCGGTTAAGAAAACTTAAGTTTCTACTTATTTTAGTTGTTTTAACATTTTACTATGATATCTGAACTCAGATTTAGTATCTTGCTATATTTTACCTCTAATTATTAATCCGATATGTTTTTGCAATACCAGCCACGTGCAGTTCTTGTTTACTAAACACATTTTTTTAACATCTTTTTTAATTTCTTTTCTTTGCAAAATGAATGCAGCGATCTTAAATTTCCCTACTAAACAAATCGATAACGTTAATTTGATCTTGTATTAAAATTTAGCCTCATGCCTGTTGAAAAAAATCTCGCATCCATCAATCCATCAAGCATGAATGTCGAAACAAAATTCATAAATAAATGCACCATTTCCTTAAACGCAGGCATTTTCCTCAAAGCTTACGCTACAAGCGAAATGAATCCTTGCACTAAGGAGAATTATTTTATTTTTGCTCTTCACCCATCAATTATTAATAATTATATTGCCGTGAAACTCAACGCTAGCTTGTAATACCGCACTGGTCTTTTGAGCAGCAACTAGTTCAATTCAATAGTCAAAGAAAAAGAGTACCGAGTTCTTGATAGTTCCCTGGAGCGTCTGTGAAGTATTCGTCGTTCCTAGCGCACAGACATTTTTCCAAGATAATCTTGTCATTTGCAGTAAGGCCATTGTATAAGGAGCTAACAGACTAAAGTCAAGATAAGACACCGCAACGACGCTAGTCTTAGCTTTCTGGAAATTATTTTGAAAAACTGAGATGCAACTGCGGAAGCTGATTTTCCTAACGCTTAGTGCTCCGAAGCAATTTTTCCTTAAGCTGTGTCCATTAATCTCCTCGGGACCCATAGGGAAAATTAATCGAATGTAGTCCGGAAGATCGTTTTCGTTGCAAATGCTCCACACTGTATGATTTGTGAAGGAAAATTACTCAATCGGACGAAAGCGTTTCGCTACCTGGAAGCAAATGCAATATGCTCTAGAATACAGGTTGACGAATGGCTGAGTTCAATGAAAGAGAGATGCTAATTTTGAAAATTTACCGTCATAAGAGTAAGAAGAGAAGTTTTCAAAGGGAGAAATCTTGATTTCTTAATTTAGAAATCAGTTAAGTGGGTTGTCATGTAAATTCTTCTTATCTATAATGGGCAGGACAATGCATAACAAAATCTTTCGCCATCAAAATTTTCATGGTATGAACATATAAACATTTCTTGTAAATTACAATCTAAGCCTAATCTTTGAAAACAACTTTGTGACCTCCCAACCAGTCTTAGGCAACTCAAGTGACAATACGCGTCAAACAGTCCCTCGAATATAGTCCATTCACTTTGTATTCACTACCCCACAAGGCCTATCATCACTTTTTCTTGTGTCTACGGTCTATTTTACAAGTGTTTTACCTTGAGTACGTACTTTGATTCATCGTCGACACTAGGACGCGTATTGAGATTTCCATCCACAAAACTGACTTCGAACACCCTCGTTTCCAGGATATCTTGATTCGGACTCGAATTTCTGCTGCTCGTCAAACCTCGAATAAATTTGAGTTGGATGACATCCTGAAAATTGCTCGTTGTAGATTTCATGCAAATAAGTACATATTACAGGTAACATATTTCCACGAAAGCGCCAAGATTTTCGAGATTTGATTTGAAAAACAAGCGCGTGTTATTGTGTCTAAGCGATTATGGCCTTAAGATGGATGAAGATATTGTGGTAGAATCGAAACGATTCTGTTGAGCCTCCAAAATATGGCATGGATTTTAAATTCCTGCAATTTTTATTGACTGAAGCTAAGTAAATATTTATTGACTGACTTTACGCGAGTAAAGATTGAAATGGAAATTAAGATTTAAAAAATGATAAAAATGATAAAAATGTTCAGTGCTGGCAACATTTGTCCAACACAGCAGCAATAAATCTACCATAACATGCTCATACTTAATCAACCAATCCTTTGAATTTTGTTTTCATCCGAGGATATTATCGAAAGTTTCAGCGATTAAACTATGTCTGGGGTTGCCATCCGAAAATTTTCAAAACTCGGAAAATTTAAATATCGGTTGCTTATTTTATTGTAAATGCTTTGCTAACGAATACAAAATGGCAGCATCTGTTGGAGTAAAATTTACGAAATTGTCTGATGCTGGCAATCATGTGCTAGCACCATAGTTGTTTCACGTTGTGTTAAACCCACCCTATGAATTTCGTTTCGATTGAATGGCTGTAAGTTATAGGAGAAAATATAGTTTAGGGGTTACCACCGTCCAAACTTTTTAAATTTTTGAATCGTAAATATTTGTTGTTAATTGTCATTCCAGGATCATTCCCATTTGGAAATTTTATGACAACATCGCTCGGTAAAGAAATGTCAATATATTACGAAATTCATCACAGCTGGCAACCCGTTCACGGTTTTTCAACGGAATTTCTACAGAATTAGAAACTCATCAAGATCCACTTATCACATGAATTTCGTTTGGATTTCGTTACTGTATCGGGAGTTTTAGGGAAAAAATCTTTATTTTCCTGAGCAAATTTACAATGTTTAGGAGGATCACACTATCCGATCGTCAGTTCTCGTACACAGAAATTTTGAGTGCTGAAAATAGAGGTAATTTGATCACGGGTTTCCGTTCTTGTTTACCGCGGAATTTTGGAAATTTTTATTTGACTTGGTGGACCAAAGTCAAGATTTATCAATAATTATTCTTATTTTCAGAAATCAAACATTTTTCAGGAGACTCGATGATTTGAAGGATTTCTTTTCAGGAGCCTGCTGTAGTTACAGAGTTGCCTGCACAGTCTCGAAGGTCCATGCGTGTTAAACTTTAGTCTACATCAATACGCTCTGAAAATTTCACAATCATCCATTGGGTTTCTTAGAAGTTATGACAAATCGAAATTTGAAAAAGAAAATCCTTGCCTACTTTTAGGCACTCAGCGCCTACATCTGGCTCAAAATTTTCAATTTTTTATCACAGGCAAACTGAAAACATAAAAGATTTTCATTCCCAATACTTTTTTCTTACAAAAATGTACACTGCCTGGAAATATAGGAGTACCTGAAAATTCACTAAAATGCCCGCTGCCGCCAAAAGGTTTAAGATATCTGAATTCTAGCAAATCATGGACCTACGTGTACTATACATCTATGTTCTCCTAAAATTTCAGCTCAATCGGATTGGCCAATCCAGAGATTATCTCCCTTAATCATTTTGCTGATATATATATATATATATATGTAAGACCAAACTTTGGTTTTTTTTTTTTCTTTTTTAATAACAAATACTTTTCATTTTGAAAATTACCTCCGTTTACCGAAACCGCCCAGTCGTCGAGGAGCCTTCACCATCTGAAAAATAAGGATAAACCTAAGTCCATTTAATTAATAAGGGTGGACAGCGTGGTGGACACGAATCAAACACTCAATACAACCTACAGGCATCAGCTTGCCGAACCAAAGTGGATCAAACACACAGCAGCGATTTCTCGCCGCCCGAACCATGATCCACTTAACACACACAAAGCTGATCCTTCGGCTGGGGACGCAAAGCAACAGTTGGCCGAACCAGGGCGGGACACACACACAGTAGCGACTCATCGCCACCCGAACCGTGACCCGTCCAACACAGGCTCAACTGCTCCCCTTCTTCTAAACTTAAAATCGGTCCACAACGCCGAACAAAATTATAATATAACACCCAAAAATTTCAACAAAACTATCACACACCTAACAAAATTAAACAAACTCAGTGAGCCTACTCACCTTAAGTCTTTTCCTATTAACACTATTTATTTATTTTTTTCCGTAAGAATTTCTCGCACTATTAACTACTGCACCGGGCAAACTATCGCACTATACTGCGCTCAACTTCTACTAGGGCTAGGACACTGTCTTGAAACTATGTAGCTCCTTAACAGATGTTACAAAACCCAGCATGTACCGAAAATTCACACCTACGAATTTTGTAATCCCTAACATATGTCACAAAACCCAACATGTAATTCAAATGCATGCATATTGGAATTCACATCTACGAATTTTCAGGATTTGACTACAGACGGAAACATCAAAGCAAAACTATATACCCATGGCATGGGCAACGTTTTATGACTCTATCCCTCATAAAACGTACACACCGAAAAAGGAAATACCATAAATTTGTCGAACAAAAACATAAGTTTAATTAGAAGAAAATGAAAAATGTTCTTTAGCCTGTTCATGAAAATTTTCTTCGTATTACAATCGGCCATCCTGGTTCCAACTCGCCCCGAGTTATGAGCTTTCCGAGCCTTGTTCATCTGGATCTGATAGCACCACACCATCTTCTCCACTGTCGCTTCCAGTTTCATCCGACAGTCCACCTGGTTCGCACCAGGGTCGCATCCGGTCAACTGCTATGATTCTTTCGTAAGTACTTTTCTTTGATGTGCGATGAGTGCCCGCCATATCGCTGATAACATATCGATCGTTGGGCAAAGTAGTTTTTACTACCATTGGTCCACTGAAGGGTGGTAGCAGCTTCTTGCTGGTATTCGGAGCTACTTCGATCTTGTCGATGAGAACAATGTCTCCTTCTCGGTACTTTCTTGGAGGCTTACGGTTTTTGTCGTAATATTTCTTCTGGTTATTTTGGGCTTGAAGTATTTTGTCAGCGGCTTTCTGTCGTTCGATCATTACATTTTCCACTACTCTTGAAGTTTTGTGTATTTCGTCAATCAATACCATGTCGCTCCCTCCTCTCGGTTTATAACCCAACAAAAGCTCACTTGGTGTTTTCCCAGTACTTTTGCTCACAATGTTGTTGAGGGAAAACTGCACACTTCGTATCTGCTCATCCCAGCGCTTTTCTTCCAAGGTGGTCGTCATTAATGCTGATAAAATACTGCGATTGAGACGCTCCACTTGGCCGTTTGCCCGTGGTGTTGCAACCGCATTCTTAATGTGTTTGATGTTATTTTGTTCGCAAAAGTTTTTAAAGGCTTTGGACGTGAAAGAACTGCCCTTATCAGATATGATTATGGTTGGCGCGCCAAGTACAGAAAACCAATCTTTGCAAAATTGGAGAACATATTTGGTTTTTGTGGATTTCACAGCTCTTAGAGAAGCAAACTTTGTAAACGAGTCGATCGCGGCTATGATGTAGCTATTGTGTCGTTTACTTTTTGGAAACGGACCAAGGTGATCAATGTGAATTACTTTCATTGGCTCCGGATCTTTTGGTATTGCATGCAAATATCCCTCCTTCTTTCCGGATTTTCTTTTATTATAAAGGCATCTAATGCAGCAAGCAATGTATTTCTCCACGTATTCGCGCATTCTTGGGAACCAATAATGTTCACAAAGTCTAAACAGGGTTTTCTCCAACGCGAAATGTCCCATTTCATCGTGGGCAGCCTTTACAACCTGTTGCCTCATTCCTCGCGGAACAACCCACTGTATACCACGAGCAGTTATGCGATAGACACGACCATCTCTTAGTGCATAATTCTTGTACACTTGCTTTTCATATTCAGTTTTCGGTGGCTTAGAGAGTATGCTCTTAACTTCTTTTATTTTTTGGTCAGTTAATTGTCCGGCCAAAACCCAGTCTGCTTCAGTTATTCCCATAACTGTTTCTTCGATCGGGTTACGACTAAGGGCATCCACATGCTTCATTCGATCACCGGGTCGATATTTTACATCAAATGTGAACTCCTGCAACTGTAGCCACCAACGTGCTATTCTAGGTATTAAGTCTTTTTTTTCGTTGGATGCTTTCAGTGCATTGCAATCCGTGATGACGACGAACTTCAGTCCCAGTAAATATGAACGGAACTTTTTCAGGGTTTCGACTACTGCCAAAGTTTCTAATTCATATGAATGAAACTTACTTTCTGGATCTCTCGTTTGCCTGCTGTAATATGCAACTGGATGTAATCGATTGTCACTTTGCATTTGAAACAGGATGCCAGCCAAACCCACTGAACTAGCGTCAGTATGAACTTCTGTTGCCGCCGTATGATCAAACAGGGCAAGTATAGGTCGCTTCGTGAGGCTATTTTTAAGTTGTTCAAATGCCTTTTGTTCCTCGTCGGTCCACCGCCACTCCACGGTCTTTTTTTGTTAGAGTTGTCAATGGCTTAGCAATTATCGCGTAGTTGCGTACAAAGTGACGAAAATAGCCGGTTAATCCTAGAAATTGCCTTATATGATGAGCCGAAGTTGGTGATGGAAATTTTTCGACAGCGACAATTTTATCGTTTCCCGGTTGTATCATTCCATCGCTTATTTCAAAACCAAGGTACGTTACTTTGGTCATCAGGAAAGAGCATTACTTCAGCTGAAGAGTCACCCCTTCTTCTCTAAAAATGTCCAAGACTCGACGAATTCCTTTTTGGGCGTCTGGTAACGTCTTCGCGTGTAGCATAACGTCATCTAAATAGACAACAGCTATATCATTGATTGGCCCGATGATGCGGTTCATGAAACGTTGAAATATTCTTGGAGCATTCGTCAAACCGAAAGGCATCCTATTGTACTCAAATTGTCCAAATGGCGTAACAAATGACGTGAAACGCTTCGAAGACTCCTCCATTGGAATTTGATGGTATCCTGATCGCAGGTCTAATGTGGTGAAATATTTCCCACCTTGCAGTCTATCAATCTGGTCATCAATTCGGGGCAACGGGTAATTATCTCGGATCGTAATTGTATTTAGTCTTCTGAAGTCGACACACATCCTTTGGTCACCGTTTTTCTTTTTGACCAACACAACGGGGGATGCATATTCAGAGTTCGACTCACTGACTATGTTATTTTCCATTAACTCTGTTACGATGTTTTTAACAGCATCTTGCTCAGCCCTTGCCATCTTGTAAGGGCGACAAAAGAACGGTTGATCAGATTGTAGTCGGATTTTCATTTCCGCAGATCTAGTGCACCCTAGCTCGGTAGTGTTTTGCGCAATACAGTCTCTATATTCCATCAATATAGCGAACAATTCGGACTTAACTTGTTCCTCAACATGACCGACAATCACTTCGTTGAAATTAATACTTTCGTATTCTCTTTCAGTTAAACTCAAAATAAGTTCTGATGCAGAGGCTTCTCGGTTACATCGCCAAGCTCTTGCTAGAATCTGATTTTTCTTGACTACGATGTCGTTTGATGAGAAGTTCGCAACTGGTATTAGAGTCGTCGAATTATTTACAACTGTAGCGACTATTTGGGGCAAATAATTTTCTCTGCCCTCTTCTGGGCGAATGCTACTTTCAATATAAACATCACCGTTGTATTTATCATCCGCTTTTGTTTTCACTAGTTTCATGTAATTCATGGGAATTAAAGTTTCTTCCATTGTTCGAAAAATTATTTTTTTCGAATCCGGAGTGATCTCTAGGTTTGGCAACAGCGAATCTTTTTCCAGAAAGAATAAATTGTTACTATCTTTCATCACAAGCACTTTAGGTAGCTCGGTGAATGTTCTTCCAATGATAATCGGGATATTCTGTTCCCCGTCCTGAACTATTGAGGCTTTGATTTCTGCCTCAATATCATCTACTTTCATTATGATATTCGCGGATCCCAAGCTAGTAGTGACTCCATTGCCATAGCCATATAGCTTAGTTTGATCGGTCGTGTCGATGGATAAGCCTAGTCGCTTTGCTTCAATAGTGTACACGAACTGCCAAAGTCCACATACGCGTTATATTTACATTTATACACATACATGCATACAACCTTTTTCTTTTCAATCCCCCGTTTCGGACAGTACGAATCCTTGTGATATCTGCTCTGGCAATGTTTGCAACGATCGTTTGTAGGTTTAGCCTGGCAGCTATCTGCGAAATGCCCTTTTAAACCACACTTAAATCAAACGGATCCGCCACTCGGATAACTAACAAAATGTTTAGGCCTGTTTTCGAACTTTTTCGTTGGCTTTATTCGATGTTGATAAGCCCCATGTGGCTTCAAACCAAACGATATCTCATTTATAGAGCTCAAAAAAAAACCAAAAGCGATTCGGGAGTCTCATGCCGTCCCGATTTAGCACCGATTTTAACCACAGTTTCCTTTAACACTCACATACACAAATACTTTCCAAAAACACTTTTTTTTTTAGAAAAATACATAACACTGTGACAGCCACTCGGCGACTAGGACGTTCGGTTTCGGATCCCACTTCTGATATTGTAAGACCAAATTTTCGATTTTTTTTTTTTTTTTAAAATAAAAAATACTTTTCATTTTGAAAATTACCTCCGTTTACCGAAACCGCCCAGTCGTCGAGGAGCCTTCACCATCTGAAAAATAAGGATAAACCTAAGTCCATTTAATTAATAAGGGTGGACAGCGTGGTGGACACGAATCAAACACTCAATACAACCTACAGGCATCAGCTTGCCGAACCAAAGTGGATCAAACACACAGCAGCGATTTCTCGCCGCCCGAACCATGATCCACTTAACACACACAAAGCTGATCCTTCGGCTGGGGACGCAAAGCAACAGTTGGCCGAACCAGGGCGGGACACACACACAGTAGCGACTCATCGCCACCCGAACCGTGACCCGTCCAACACAGGCTCAACTGCTCCCCTTCTTCTAAACTTAAAATCGGTCCACAACGCCGAACAAAATTATAATATAACACCCAAAAATTTCAACAAAACTATCACACACCTAACAAAATTAAACAAACTCAGTGAGCCTACTCACCTTAAGTCTTTTCCTATTAACACTATTTATTTATTTTTTTCCGTAAGAATTTCTCGCACTATTAACTACTGCACCGGGCAAACTATCGCACTATACTGCGCTCAACTTCTACTAGGGCTAGGACACTGTCTCGAAACTATGTAGCTCCTTAACAGATGTTACAAAACCCAGCATGTACCGAAAATTCACACCTACGAATTTTGTAATCCCTAACATATGTCACAAAACCCAACATGTAATTCAAATGCATGCATATTGGAATTCACATCTACGAATTTTCAGGATTTGACTACAGACGGAAACATCAAAGCAAAACTATATACCCATGGCATGGGCAACGTTTTATGACTCTATCCCTCATAAAACGTACACACCGAAAAAGGAAATACCATAAATTTGTCGAACAAAAACATAAGTTTATTTAGAAGAAAATGAAAAATGTTCTTTAGCCTGTTCATGAAAATTTTCTTCGTATTACATATATATATATATATATATATATATATATATATATATATATATATATATATATATATATATATATATATATATATATATATATATATGACGAATTTTCGCGAAGCGAGTTTAATACTAATTTTCTTTGAAAATTAGTAAAAATGGTTATTCCATGGTTTTTCGGACCACATTATAGTTCCCCTTACCATAAAATTGTTTCATGTTTCCCACGACCATGTTAATGATCTTAAAAAGGTTGATACATGGTTTAAAATGGTATTATGGTTTCAGCAATAAAATCCCATGGTATTTGTGTGTACGCAAGTCATTTACGCGAAAAGTTTGAGTCCAAGTGCAAGTGGAAAGATGTTTTTGATGGTTCAGTTGAAAACCATAACTTTTACTTGGGTTAATTTCAAGAGTTAAGTCGTGGTATTACAGCAAAGAGATGATTGTTATAAATTTATTCATTACTTTGACTCTTATGTAACGGTAAGCAGCATTCGAATATTCATAGCTTGTAATCATTGCTTCCAATTTATAATGAGATCACAATCTAGTATATAAATCTTCAAATGTTTCTAACCAATGCATAATATTTTATGCATGCTATGACGACCAAATAGACTTCATGTAGATTTCCCAAAAAATATGCTACATACAAAGTACATAGAACTATATTGTCTTGAACACCATATGTTTTTTGTTTCCAAGAACCATGTCTTTGTTTGAGTCAAGAACATATAAGAGTTTAGTAACCACAATCATACTTGTTTTTAATGTGTCTTTAATCATAGTTGTGTCAACCTTATTGTAAATTTGCTGCACATATTTTTATGATGAACAGAACCTTACTTTAGTTTTGACAACTGAAAACAATGATCCTTATCCTAAGTTGAACCAAATATATGGTTGCGTTGGCAACAGAATTTATAAAGGTTATTGATGACACAATTTAGTTTTTTGTGTTTGAGACAACTTTAAAAAAGTTGCTAGAAATATAACTATGGTTGTCATAACCATAATACAAATTCATTAACGTTTATTGTTGTAGTTGATGCAACCATACTATGTTTGAATCAAACATAGTCTATGATAGTGATGACTATGTTACGCCATATTACATAGTTGTTACAACTACACATCCAACCATAGTAAGGTTCTTTAAAGATATGGTTACTAAAACCATATTTTTTCTTTCAGTGGAGCACTTTTTAGGCCAGTATTAATGCTGGCGTTTTAATCACTTAATCGATGAGGTATGGAAATAATGATCTCACTGAGTTAAGTTCGAGTATTTAGATAATACATTATAGTGTGCTTCGTTAAACATTGGAAACACACGTGCCTACCTCATCTCGTTTATCAATAATCCCTTTCTCTCTATTTGACAACTTTACTTAAACTATTTAACTTCACTAGTGATATATTTATGCATATGTGATTTAGTTCTGATACAAGTTTAAATTTGAATTTAAATATATACACTTGTTATATTACTTCTTATATATTTTTAACCCAAACAAAATTTAAATGAATATAAAGCACAGTACTGCCTTACGTCGCATAAACGCTTTATCTGACATATTTTTTTCATTTTTGTGTTTACAAGAGATTGGGAAATTTCATAATCTATTACACCATTCTACAAAATATGCAGGACTTATCCATTGTGCAAATATGTTGAAATCATAAGTGAAAAATGCCTTTCTCATATACCTGCAGCACATATGGCACAGTCATTTTAGCATAAAAAAGGGGTCAGCCTCGGAATAGAGATAATAAGCTGAATTTTTGTATATACCAAAGTTGCCTCAAAAGTCTCATAAAATCTCGTGTCTGCGTCGAAAGTTATTCAAGGTTAAAGGTGATAAAAAACAGTTTTTTGCAATTATCTTGGTTTTTAGTGCTCCAAAGATGTCAACACATAGGATCGAAATTGTAGAGCATAAAATTTGCGACATATTTTATTGCTAGCATTTTTTCATGCACTCAGCCGTTTTCCCGATAGAGGGTGATAAGCGCGCAGCACTCAGCCATACGTACTGTAATGAAAGGTCAACCGTGAATACCTGTGAATACTACCTACAGTTTTGAATTATTTGTATTATTTACCAGCAAATACATTGTATTTAATAGTATTTTACCTATCTTTAAACAATGATTGTGACAATTAGTCAAGAGAATTTTTTGTCAAATCGGTGTAATAAAATGAAACTTATTGGTATGCTCATTGCAAAATTTGAGAGTGTAAATAACATTACAAAACAATGATGCTGTTGTTCTAATTATAGAAATCCAAACATGAAAGAACAGCCATCATTATAGGAGAAGACATAGGTTTACTAGTTATTTTAATTGGACGCACCCAATTACATCAAGAAGACATTTTCTTTAAAAAAGTTGGCAAAGGCAATGTCAAAACACAAATATATTCTTCAACAAGTTTTGACAAACATCCCATATCTAAAAAGCATATTTTATTTTTACATGCATTCAGTGGATGTGATACAACTTCTGCGCTGTTTAAAAAAGGAAAAAAAACGTTCATAAAAGCACTAGAACAACTTGCCAATTTCGACGAACTAGCTCAAGTTTTTCTAGAAGAAAAGTGCCCTGCCCAACAATTATACGATAATGGCATTCGGATCTTACTAGCGGTATACAATGCTCCAAAATCTGAGGATAATATCGATCATCATCAATATACTCAGTTCATTAAATCTACAAAATTTAATAGACCTGTCCAACTATCTAATCTTCCACCGACAAATGCAGCGGCCTATCAACATATAAACCGTGTCTATTACCAAGTTCAAAAATGGTTAGGGCATGATTTAGAACCCCAGGATTGGGGTTGGGTGCTCCAAAATGAGTTCCTGGAGCCAATCACAACAATATTACCACCAGCTTCCGATGAATTACTGAATACTCTATTTTGTAATTGTAAGAATGGATGTGGTGCACGGTGCCGATGTAGAAAATCGGGGCTGCAATGCACTTTAACTTGTGGCCAGTGTAAGGCTGTGGTTACGAATCAAGCGAGTAGACGGTTGTGGCGAGTGAGAGTGTACAAGAGGGTTTTTAAATGTACGCGAAGTAATGATAGTGGCTATGAAACACATGTTTCAACAAGCGCGTGTATGAGTATATTTAAGAACCCTCTTGTACACTCTCACTCGCCACAACCGTCTACTTGCTTGATTCGTAACCACAGCCTAATGGGTAAACTTGCCTCAATGCTGTTTCATTGCAAAGTGACCGTGAGCAAGAGAGTACTTTTGACCATGAAATTCAGGAAGATCTGGAAACACCAATTCAAGGCAACGAAGATGATGACAATGATACAGAAATTCCCGAACGTCCAGTAGATGACGATGAAGAAGAAGAACAGTAATACTTGTGTTATTTAAATGATTAAAGATTGATAGATTAAAAATATGGAATGTAAAATGTTGTTAAATACAATGTATTTACTGATAAATAAATATAGGTTTCACGGTTGACCTTGCATTAAAGTACATATGGCTGACTGCTGCGTGCTTACCGTCCTCTATCGGAATAACGATAAAAATGCTTACAATAAAATTTGTCACAAATTTTATGTTCTACAACTTCGATCCGATGTGTTGACATCATTGGAGCACTAAAAACCAAGATAATTGCAAAACACTGTTTTTTCTCGCCTTTGACCTTGAATAACTTTCGACGCAGACACGAACACGAAATTTTATGAGACTTTTGAGGAAACTTTGAGGACCGCAAAATGAAGGTATATAAAAAAATTCATCTTATTATCTCTCATTCCGAGGTTGATTGCTAAAATGACTGGGCTAATAGAGAAACAAAAATTTTCAAATAACTCATCAATTACTTAAAATTCAGATATGTCGATGATGCTACGTAGGACAAAGTAAGTGTATATAAAGGACTATCCATTTCATGGTTGAAAAAGTCAGCTTGAAAAAAGCACACAACATATTCAAAAAGTGATTTAATTTTTATTTCTTTGTAAAGATTGAACTTTGCCATTCTGCATGAAACACAAAGGTGCTAAAATGTTCTCCACAGGCTTTTTTAGAGGATTGAACTCTTTTGAAATACTTTGCAATTACTTTCCGATAGATTTCAGGCTATATCTCGGCCATAGCTTCACAAATATTTCCTTTCAGTTCGTCCAGAGTTTGGGAATTGTTCGTATAAACACTATATTTCGCGTACTTTGACAAAAACAAATCCAGAGGCGTTAAATCGCAGGATCTTGGAGGCCAATTCACATCAGCCAATTGCAAAGTTACACGTCCTGGAAATTTCTTCAGCAAAAGAGCTCGATTTGCCTGTGTTACGGGACTTGTTGCCACAACCTGCTGAAACCACTTATATCTTCAACATCATAATCTTCGATTTCCGCCCAAAAATAATCGGTTAACAAGCGGCCATAGCACTCAGAATTGACGGTGATGGCTCGTCCTTGATCGTTCTCAAAGCATACGGCCCAATCACGTCACCAGACCATAACGCTTAATGACATAGTGACTTTTTCCTCATGTAATGGGCTCTCTAAGATGACTTGTGGATTTTCTGAGCCCCATATTCCACAGTTCTGCTTATTAACGTAATAACCGAGTAGCTTTAAACCTTCCGAAAAATCATCGATGAAAATACTGTTGCCATCAATCAATCGTTTTAGTCAGCTCAAAATAAATCTGATCGTTTTCCGAATGCATAAATATTCAGGATAAGCTAGCATGGAAACGGAACGTGAAGAAAGCATATGAAAAATAACCTGCGGCAATCCGAAGAAGAGAATAAACGAAAATAAAAAATGAGATATTATGAACTTATTCTTCCCTGTATGAAGACACATCAAGAGAAGATTATTTATCAAGCTCCATATACCCCTTTTGTGAGCTGCTGTGCTCTTCACCTAGTGAAAAAAGAGTACCCTGAAGATAATTCTTTGTTCTGATGACTACAGTGATTGAATGTGACCGTCAGTTGTTTATTGCTTTTCTACCTATAAATAAATCATACATTTTTATTGTTTTTGATAAAACTAGCTTTTGCCTTACGGCTATTTAATATTTAATTTTAAAACAAAAAAAAAACCTAAAAGAAATGTAAGAGTTCGATGTTGACGTCAACAAATCCAAGCGAAAGTTTTTCAACAGAATCACGGTTGCTGTAAATTATCATAGATGGAAGGTTAGGAAAATTATTATACTATTAGTTTTATGCGAATTTTTATTCACAAAAGTTTCAAGCAAGAAATCCACTTAGAAATACTAGTCCTTCAGATATGATCCTAACCCCCGTCCCAGACATGACCAGAAATATTTCCGGAAATATTTCCAGAAACATTTCCAGAAATGTTTCCGACAATATTTCTCTCGCCGGCCTACACATGACCGGAAAGTTCATTCATGGTTACCGGCAATCGTAGCTCAAATCAGAGCTGCCGCTTTTGAAGCTGCATATCTTGTCAATATTGAAAAGCAAAACGGCTCAACGTGAACATCTATTAAGCTCCATTCTATTTTTGCCATATGTATCACAGCCATACCTAGCTACAATACTACTTTCGGCCCTTGAAAAGCTCCCTTTTCACCCAAATAATGCAAGTTTCATAAAACTTGCGCTCACATCGGCAGCTCAGTGCCGAACTGACGTCACACCCATGTAACTTTCCGACACTTTCCGACGATCAGTCGGAAAGTTGAACAGCTGATCGCTTTGCTATGGACTTATTGCGCAGTGGACTTTCCGCGACTTTCCGCTCGACGATGGGAAAGTCTCGGAAAGTCACATGGGTGTGACGTAGTTAAGTTCTCGTGGTCGAGTTTGATTAAAAAAACAAGTTATCACTTTCACTTCCATGTATTTTATTTTCTTAATCTATAAATTTGAGTATATAAATTCCACGTAATTTATCTTGTAGTAGTTTTTGTACAAAATTATTATGTGATCATTATATCTAATTAGAATTCGATCTTTTCGTTTTACAATAATTAGTTTTCTATTTTTCATTATTTGAATGGTTTTAACTTTGCACTTTTTGTGTTAACACGTTTACTTGATTTTTGCTTAGTTTGAGAAACACTTGGCACACACACTTCTATTTCTGATCTGCTTCGATCTGATCTGATCTTCTTGATTTTATAGGGTTAGGACTGCTGTGGTTGCAGAAATTGATCTGTGCGTATTTCGCTTTGATCTTAGAAATTTTATTTTGATAAACAAATATGTTTATCTGAAGGTTGATTTGTTTATATGAAGATTGAAGAGTATTGAATTGATATGATGGATTTGTTTATATGAAGATTGAAGAGTATTGAATTGTTATTTTGAAAGGTATTGAATTTCTTCATTCTATTGTTGGATAAAGATTTAGACCGGATGTCGGTACTTGAGGGTTAGGTGCTGATGGTGCCATAACTACGTAATTTCGGCACTGAGCTGCCGTTGTGAGCGCAAGTTTTATGAAACTTGCATTATTTTGGTGAAAAGGGAGCTTTTGAAGGGCCGAAAGTAGTATTGTAGCTAGGTATGGCTGCGATACATATGTTAAAAATAGAATGGAGCTGCATAGATGGTCACATTGAGCCGTTTTGCTTTTTAATATTGACAAGATATGCAGCTTCAAAAGCGGCAGCTCTGATTTGAGCTACGATTGCCGGTAACCATGAATGAACTTTCCGGGCAAGTGTAGGACTGACGAGAGAAATATTGTCGGAAATATTTCTGGAAATGTTTCTGGAAATATTTCCGGAAATATTTCTGGTCATGTGTGGGAGCGCCCTAAGAAAATGTAAAAGATGTTACGGAAGCGAACCTTTTTGAAAAAGACCACGAAGGCTTTTGGCGGACAAACTGAAAAATCCTAGACTTATTCTTCTAACCATTCAGCAGATGTGAATTGGTCCGAAAGTATTGCTGGAGTTGCAGGGCATAAGGCTTCGCCTAGTAAACTCTAATCGAAATCTGCGTGTCTCATCACCATTTCTAACTAATAACAAAAAAAAAATGCTGACCTTTAATACACGATAAAATAGAATTTCACGGTTTCATGCAGGCATGGAAGCAACATCGTTGAAAGTATAAATGACATTCAATAACCTCATATTTTCAATCTTTATTTCTTTTTGTATTATATTAAGTCTTTATTTTACTTAATATATGTTGAACTAATATATTATTCTATAAAAATAAATTTTCTGCACGCAAGAAATTCGTGTTTCACTGTTAACAATAGTAACTTTATTTGTATTCCTCACTCGTTAATACAGTTAATTCATTTATACTCCAGAAAGAATAGTATCGTTCTTATTCCAAGAATATATTGCACCTACACTCTATTCTTACTTTCCACAAAATCCAAAATAGGATCTAATCTGTCTCATCTTAGTTAAAAAACCTTCGCATCGAGCAACTATATTCATTCTTGTCTCCGTATTCGCTCCAGCTCCTTGTTGCATTGTCAACTTAATTTCATTACTTTGTCAAGTACAAATAAAGCAATCCACATTTATGCAGCAAACTATTCTTCTGCGCACAGCCGTACTTCAAAGATCTAGTGAAAGCAAGACACTTCGTCCTTACTTTGGGAGCACACTGAAGTGCGAAAATTTTTCCATTCCCTTCACTTTCAAACTACCTAGAAACAAGAATACCTTATTATCTTTCATTAGACGAGGAAACCTGCAGCTGTGCGTACTTCAAAACCGCCAGCAGGACTAACCCGGACAAAAGATAAACTAAAACACGTATCATGCTTTCGTGATACCGGCGAGTTGAATGACATAAGGTCATGCTTTTAATTACGGTTTTGCAAGATAAATTTGTCGAAAAGGTATTTTCCCCCGAGCTAGAACTAATTTGACATTTCCCAGGTGTCGAGTGAGATGATATGATGACGACATGCTTGTTATCATGACATTGTTAAACTATCTGCATACGTAGTCAACTAGTCAACTATGAGCAACAGTGCTTTAGATATGAAGAGCCTAATCGAGTTATGTAATTAGAATCTACTGGCAGTTGCAAATTGTTTAATAGAGTGAATGTCATTATAAATGAGTTAAGCAAGTAATTGATTGAATACTGAGAAAAAGAAGTATGTATTTAATATTCAGTAATTAACAAACAGACAGTAAGTTTAAGTAATACATATGCAATGTAATAAATTTTCCTTACAAAAAGTGCTGCAATATTAAATTTCAGTGTTATTTAAATAAATCTATCGAAAATGGATCCACTCTTACCCAAGTCAATCTGTTAAGCTTACTTGTAATTTAAAAATCAAAAGAAATTTAGCTCTCAAACATGGGTCCCTTCTATGTGAACTACGTATCGATAAGCCAGTAAAAAAATATTACACGGTGAAGAGTGCATGTTCTTTCCCACAGTCAAAATAATTCGACCACATTTCATGCTCGAAATGTACATTCAGGCTACATAACTGGCAAATGTATATCTTAATCAAGACGGTAAGTCAAAAAAGGCTTATAATGATCAAGTTATGAACCATGTATTTTTTAAGAGTGGGATTTATATAAAAAAAAACTGGGAAACTGATTTTCGAAGAAACTCTTCTTGAAAGACCAAAATATGTGAACAGACGTAATCCACTTTTTTGTAGTATCATATCAACCATTTTTTACCCTATGTAGCAAAAACCATTTCTCGACAGCATCTGAATACTAATTTTCAAACCAAACTTGGCTTAGAGTAAGTTTCAAGTACGAACTCTAGCAAATGACCACCTGTTCGTACGAAGCTCATCACAAGCGCTTTGAATTCGAGTTCACAATTCTTCTCTCGTTTCAATAGGTCTGTTATGTACAGAATTTTTCATCCCATAAGTAAAAATCAAGAGGATTTAAGTCAGGTGATCTTGGAGGTCAAGAAACAGGTTCTCCAGGTCCATTCCATCTTTCTCAGAAATTGTCGTTTAAGGAAACCCGCACAGCTCTAAAAAAGTGTGGTGGAGCACAGTCATGCATAAACCACATATTTCTTCTAATTGCCAATGGAATATTTTCTTCCAATAAATCTTCTTTGTCATTCCTGATAAATGATAAATAATTTTCTCCGTTTACGATCCCTGTATCGTACGGTCCTTATAGAAAATGTCCAACTATTCCACACCAAACGTTTATTTTAAACCCTCTTTGGTGTCTTGTTTGTAAAATTCCATGGGGATTTGAGCTAGCCCATTATTGCAAATTAAGAATATTGAAATTATCATCTCTTGTGAATGTTGCCTCGTCTGTAAATAAAATATTATGAACAAATAGTTGATATAATTGACTATTGTGTGTATACATCTGCAAAAGCCAAGCCTGGTGGAAGGATCTGACTCCTCAAAATGCTGGACTGATTGAAAATGGTAAGGATGTAGACCATCCTCGTGCAAAACTTACAAAACAGTGACGTGGGATACTCCAATTCTTACAGATACTCTTCGTGTGCCTAGCCCTGGTTCCCTCGCAAACAAACCTAAGATATTTTCATAATCTTATTGTCTAGATCCTCCTTTATCTCTAATAAGAGCTTGGAGTTTACCTCTCTCTTTGAAATTCCCATTAACGTTTCCGAACGTTCGCTGATTAGGTACTCTTCGGTTTGGAAACCTTTCCTGGTGAATCCATTTGGCCAATGCAACGTTTCTGCCTGCTTCACCATACACTTAATATATGTCCGCACATTCTCCGTGAAAAAACGACATTTAAAAAAAAATATACTCTAACCACTTCTAAGTTCTAAACACTAAGAACTTGTAAAGGTTATTTAATTGTGATCATGGTTCCCTTCTTGTCTATAAATCAGCATAGACAACGTATATCGTCTCTAAAGCTTATCAAAGCAGAAAATATTGATACGGGAAACTCGATCGTTTTGCGGAATAAAGGCTTATTCACACCAATGCGGTATGCAGTACGGTGACGGTACGATATTTGGAGGGGTAAAACACATCACATGTTATTTAGATTATTGGCATAGCTTAAGAACTACATATAGCTCGGAAAGTACGTGAATTGCGTAACAATTGCTGGAAGTTGATAGCAATATCCCAGTCCAAGTTGGAAAAAGACACAAAGTACCCCGCCAAGCAACCCTGCTACGATCAAATACGTTTCTCCTTCCCACAAGGCAATTTACATGTGCTTTGCCAAAGAGACTATTGTAACGAATGGCGATTTATGCAATATTGATTTTCTTAAAACATTTTCTGAGTATTAAAATGGTAAGCGATAAGGTAGTTAACGTGGAATACTACTTTCGATACCATTTGGCGAGTAAAATAAATATATCCGACACTTTTATGCAACTCAATACAGGGAATTTCGTTTGCTGCCAGTGAATGATCGCTGCGCTTACTGTTTCTTGATGGGATTATACGCACGCCAACACACTCTCACCTTTCAGCTAATACAGATACCTATATACATTCTCACCTGTCGTTTGAGAGTATATTTTCTCGCTTTCGCATGTGATACAGTGAACATATTTTGGTTTTATCTCTTTTTACGTGCCAGCTGATGGTAAATCCTTCACTCCCTGCCAATCTCTTCCATCAATAATCACGTACTTTCAGGTCCCTGTTATTGGTTTCCACCAATCCGGTACATGTCATGTGGTATGCGGTACGAGCTGCGATTTTATTTTGTAACGCATCAGTCACAATCTTCCCGTGTACCGCATTGTATTGTACGGCATGGATAAGGAAAATCTGACCGAGGTGTTAATAGAAAAAGTGCATCAGTATAACATTTTGTACGATCTCACCAATGTGGAATACAAAAATAACAAAAAAAAAGTTAAAGTGTGGAATGAGATCGCCTCGGAAATAGGGAATACAACCGGTAAAAAAAAACTTAAAATATTCTAATAATTTTTTCAGTGTAATACATACATATATATTAAATATATATTATTTTTAGTATAAGAAATATATTTACATTATTTCATTGGGTAATAAAATAATTCAAAAAATTTTTACGAGCTTGAAAAGCATGATTTTTCTATCTCCTGGGATCATTTTGAATTTTATCAAATGCTCTTGGTTCCACTTCAGGTTCCAAAATTTCCAAAAATATACTTTCTTGTTGCTTCGGTCGTAAAAAATTATGTAGAGCACACGCTGCCCTAATTATTTTCTGGCAGTTTTCTGGGTGTAGTTCCAATGGTCTAAGGAATACTCTCCATTTTTGTGATAGGATCCCAAAGGCGTGTTCAACGATACGTCTGGTTGCACATAAACGGTTATTGTATTTCTCTTTAAATTCATCATTGCGCGCTTGCTTGTGCGGGAAAGGACGTATTAAGTACGGCTTTAGAAGAAATTCTTCATCACCAAGCAACACAACCGGAGTAGGATCACTCTGACCTGGCAAACATTTTGGTGCAGGAAAATCGAAGCAATTTTTTTCTAGTTTTATGCATATATTTGATTCGTTTAGTATGCCTGCATCGCTATTTTTCCCATAACTACCCAAATCACTACAAAGAAATGAGTAGTCAAGTCCAACAATAGCAAGAAGATAGCATAGAAAATTTTTTTAAGTAAGAAAAGTATTGTGAACTGCTTCTTGCAGGACATTTTATGGTCACATGCTTTCCATCAATACACCCGATACAATTGGAGAATTCCCATCGCTCCTTAAATCCCTTCGCAGAGTTTTCCCATATCTGCCTATTAGGTTCAGGCATATAAATTGGCTGCAATTTTGTCCATATGACATCACAAGTCTCCTTCACAATGTGGCTGACGGTTGAAAGCCCCACTCTGTAACTATGACTGATTGTCACATATGAGTCCCCAGTGACTAAAAACCTAAAAAAAATTAGCAATAGTTTTAACACTAAAACACTTCCATTAAATTTCAATTTTTATAGGTGATTTTCTAAAAGCAAAGTGGAGAAATTTAATTAATTCATACATAAAATTTCTAAGAAGCTAAAAAACAACTACTGGACAGGCGGCAAACAGATATAAGACTTGGGCATGGTCAAAACAAATGGAATTCCTTCGGCCACATTTGAAATTTCCCAATACTTCTTCACACGTGAGTATCGAATCAGATATACACGAAGAAACAGCTTTGGATGACGGATCCAATAGTGCTAGAATATCGGAAGATACTTCCAAGAAGAATAGTGCTGATGAGTTTTTTCATCCGAGAAAAAAATCGCGAGCTTGTGAAACGTCCCATATTCAAAACAATTCTTCACTCCCAATCGCGTGTTGTCTCTTGCGGTGGAAGGTTGTAGCCGGAGAACTGCAGTAATTGTTTTTCTCCGAAGGACGGGCTTTCTCTGGAATTGACAAGACGGGAATCATCGTGTCTTGAACTGCGTGTTCGCGTCGTCGCGTTGTTTGAGGCCTTTGTGTTTAGTGTTTGTGACTGTCTTGTGAATGTTGAAAATCAAACAGACATATTGATTTCTAAATAATAATTTGTATTAAAACTGTGTGTTTAAAAACTTTCAAAATAATAAAATAAATCAAAACCAAGTGTTTAAAAATTAATCGTGTAAACGATCAATCGGATAAACGTGAATATTAATCGTGTAAACGTTGGCTGATGCCTGCTAGTCAGGAAGCCATTACTGTTTCTAGGAAATTCTAGAAGCCTTTAGCAAAAAAAAAAAATAAAAATTCTTCACTCGCAGTGGATAAAGTAATTTCATACTTAGAAAGTTCAAAAACATCTTGTAAAAATCAGGAAGAAAAATATGATGCGATTGAACATATGTTCCTTGGGTATGCGAAGACCATCAAGACATTTTCACCTAAAAGACAGTCTCAAATTAAATTGAAGATTGCGCAACTCATGTTCGAGGAAGAAGTAAAGCAACAAGAAGAAGATGAAACAAGTTTGACTTCCTATTCAGTGACTCCGTTAAACAGTCCCATAGCTCTCACTTTTGGTAATATAACCACTGTACATGATCTTTATGAAGAAGAAGAATCATCTATGCAAATAATATCAAGTGCCGACTAAAATTCAATTCCAATAAATATTATAATCTTTAATTAAGAAAAATGTATTTTGCTTCAATAAATGCTAACCACAATGAAAAATAAAGCAATGTTTGAATTAACTTACCTTAATGTGATTGCCAAACGTTCTTCAGGAGAAATAGAAAGCCTATAATTGGTGTTTTGTTTTCTTATATCTTCTTTTGTTATCTGCAACAGTTCGTCAAAGGAATTATTCGTCATACGAAAATATTTGTAAAACTGTTGTTCATCCTTTCGTAGATCTTTATAGAGAGTTGAAAATTCTCACTTATCATCATGTTCTAAATTAATATTATGAACCCATACATTTCGTCTGTAAAATTCATTCATTACTACATTATATTTATTTCAGTAATTGCCTTTACTTACTTCTTTCTAGAATCATCTTCACACAAGGCAAGTAATAAAAGAGCTCTTTTACGAACATTCAAACAAGCGCACATTATTTCACAGTTTTTACAAATTTTTGTACTTTTTATTTGGTCCACAACTTTACTTGAAATGCACCGTACTGGTGTGCAAAGCAATTGCGAAATTTTTGCGGTATTAATTACCACCGGTATACCGTACCGTTAGCGTACCGCATACCGCATTGGTGTGAATAAGCTTTAAACCTTCGAAGCCGAATCAAATTGGAATTTTTTATACTTTCTTGTCATAATTTACCACTTTGTCAAAAAAAATTTCAATGTAAATACATTTCTTTTCAATTTTAATCATCCCGCAAAAACAATTCCAACTAAGAACTTATTCGCAAGTTCCGAGTACAAATCTGAACAAGATCACTATTTTATAATGTTCTTGCGCTATTTAACTCACTGTGTAGCAATTGATATTTACTAAGATTTTTGCTTGCTTTTAAAGGATTACGACTACGCAAACCTACCTACAATTGTTGAAAAATGCCGCACCACCCGTATTAGTCTGAAAGTTGAAACTTTTCGATAGTCCTACACTGTCAATAGTAGCGATAGGACTATCAATGACGAACACTACAGCAAGGTGAGCGATGGGTATTGAGAGTTGCTTCGTAGGCAGTGTTGTCGTTGTACTCCGATCGGAGTATTTGTACTCCGTTTTCAGTTACCGTACTACTGTACTCCCTTAAATTCCAAAGTACTCCCTTTTCATTGGGAACACATTTAATGCTCATACATACTATTTTCAAATACCAAATTTGAAATATTGTTGCTTAGTACATGCCATAGAAACCTAATTTCGACGTGAACTTTTACGGCGTCCACTCTCTATTTCTAAAACGGCCCACAGACACGGAGATCTAGTCGTCGACTTGATCTCAATTGATTTGCCACAGACACAGAGAATGTAATCGCAACTTGAATTGCAATCTCATTCGAACGTTGTTTTCGTTGAGGCAACACACGTTTGGAATGGGTGTTTTCAGGTCATTTTCGTTGTAAAAAAACGGAGGACATACATTGTAAGCATTGTTAGCAAATGATGTTTTACGTAAAGTAATTTCGAACAGGTACATATACTCGGGTATATGAGGTATTTGTACTTTCTGCTTCAGGCATCTGTAGCCTAGTCATAGATCCCTCTAAATAATTTTCAATTGGCGGTCATCATAACCAGGCAGTAGTTGTTCGGGGGGCGGGGTGTATCAATGCCTCCTAGATGTTCAGGCCGTCAGGCTACGTAATCGTTCTCGCTGTGACGTCATTGCAGTAGGCCATGTTGACATTTCCACGAGGCAGTGCCGACACACACGGAGATTTCACTTGCGGTTTTTAAGCTAAAATATTATTAAAACGTTAGTTTTTTGTGCGTGGACGCGTTGTAGTGTTAATATACTTGCATTTTGTGTCAATCAATTGTATCGAAAGTGAATCGACACAAAACACCACATAACCTAAGAACATCTGATAAAAATTTCGTGGCGAATTTTTCTAATTATACCGCGCGCACCACATTAATTTGTATTTAAGCTGTTCACTAGCACTGTTCCCCGAATCTCACTTTGTTTTCACTTTACTCACTTTAACACAACCCGTACAATTAACATTTTCCCGCGAACATCCCATAAGACTATGTGTGTTTTTCGCGACATTTTGGCCTACTGCTCTGACGTCATCGTTCTGCATTACGGCCCGTACTTCTAGGAGGCATTGGGTGTATTGACTGATTTTCGACGAAAGTTATAAATTTATATGCATCATGAGCTGGCAGCAATTGTGCCTTAATAGGGTTTAAAATTATGTTTCACGTAAAGCTATTTCGAACACGTATGTACGGGTATCTAGGTATTTGTACTTTTTGGTTCAGACACATGTAGCCCTCTAAATACTTTTTACTAATGTTCGAAGAACATTAGTATTAAAATCGATTCGGCCAAAAATTCATATTTCCATATATATATATATATATATATATATATATATATATATATATATATATATATATATATATATATATATATATATATATATATATATATATATATATATATATATATATATATATATATATATATATATATATATATATATATATATATATATATATATATATATATATATATATATATATATATATATATATATATATATATATATATATATATATATATATATATATATCATCAAAAAATTTCAGTGAGATAATCTCGGGAACGCGCCATCCGATTGAGCTGAAACTTTCAGGATACATTGGTGTGTATGCAGAATAGGTCCAGGTCTCTTTAAATGTCAGTTATTGTTAACCTTTTGGCGCCGACGGCCATTTAAGTGATATTTTTAATATACCTATTATTTCGTACACAAATAATTTTCGCAAAAACAAAGTTAACGAAATAAATTTCTGACGTGTTTTACATATGAATCGGATAATGCTTTGAAATTTTTTAACCCTATGTGTGCGCTGGGTGCCTAAAAAGAGGACGGGAAAATTTAAAAACTTTTAAATTTCGATAACTTTTGACGGAGCTATTCAATCATTACGAAATTTTCAGAACGTATTTGTATTATTTAGTTGTAGATTTGTGTAGCTTTCAATGAGCGTGCTGGCAACCCTGTAGCTAGGGCAGGCACTGAAAGTGAAAACCTCCAAATCATCGCCTCTCTTGAAAAAATGCCGTTTCTTCAAAAAAAAACCACTCATATGTAAATCTTGTGCTTTGTTTACATAACCAAAAAAAAAAAAAATATGGTATAACGGGCACGCCTGGTAACCCTTGCCCAATTTACCTATATTTTTAGCATCAAAAACTTCTGTTCACGGAAACTCACGATCCGATGGGCAGAATTATTTGAAATTCACAGAATGTATTGATCTTAAATAGGACCAGCTCTGATAGAAGTGATTTTGAAATGCGGGCGATTCTGTGTCAGTGGTGCCATCTTGAAAAACCACTAAAAAAGATAACTGTTTTTAGCCCTATAAATTCTGATTGAATCGTTCGATTTTAACGAAACTCACAAAATTGCTGAACCTTACTTTAAGCCACGTTTGGTAGAAATTTGGTTGAAAAATTCGGTTGGAGCTGCCAGCTATGATAATTTTGGCGTCTTCATTTTGAAAATAAAAATTTGGATGTGAAAACATTCAAACCATCGATAAATTCAAAAAAATGTCCGTTTCTTACAATAAAACCAATCTGTATATAAATCTTATGTTATATCTACACGTTCAAAATAAAACTTTGGAAATTTCATTTCGGACAAGAACGGTAACCCTCTCCCAGTTAACCTATATTTTTAGCATCAAAAACTTCTGCTCACGGAAACTCACGAACCAATAATCAGATACAGCTAAAATTTACAGAATGCATTGGACTTAAGTAAGACCAGATTTGATAGAAGCGATTTTGAAATGTGGGCAAGTCTGTGCCAGTGGTGCCATCTTGAAAAATTACAAAGAAAAAAAACTGCTTTTTGCCCTATGAATTGTGAATAAGTTACCAGATTTTCATGAAATTGACACAATAGCTAAACCTAACTCCAATCTCTGTTTGGTGGAAATTTGGTTGAAAAATTTGATTAGTGCTGCCAGCTATGGTAATTTTTGTGTCTTTGGTTTTGAAAATTCGCTCACGAAAATAAAACTTTTTGCACTATAACTTCCAGTGCAGTCATGAAATCAATACGAATTTCATACAATTAATGGAACCTGTCATAAACATTATTCAGGCCAAATTTGGTTGAAAAGCCATGATAGGGTTGCCAGCTATTGTTGGTTTTGTGTTTAATTGCAATATCTTTATTAAGCGGTTTTATCGTAGAATTTTCAAATGGTAATAATATTGTAGTGACAATAAACAGCAAATATTAAGCTTTCGATCATTTGAAAAAATTCGCTGCAGGTAACCCTAAATTTCTTTATACTCCTATAACTTCGAATGTAATTAAACAACGTGAAGCAGATTTGATATATTCTTGGCTTTGATACTGGCGAAAGGCTGCCAGCACGAGTCGGTTGTGCTACTTTTGTATCAATAAATGCTTACATTTAGTATACATACCGGAAACATTTCCAATGAAAATAAATAACCGATGTTACAATTCGCAAAGTTCTTTTTCGGATCGCAGCCCCAAACACCAACTTCAGTTACAGTGCTACAGGCACTGAGCATTTTCTTCATTGATGTTATATGAGATGCTGCTTTCAAAATTATGTGAAATAAGCAACTGATAACGAATATAATTAACCCGTGTTTTGCTCTCATAAACGTTGAAATTCATGCCAGTGGTAATATCTGAAACCTTCCACCATATGAGTTATAATCCATTCTTGAGACCAAAGTAAAACGTGGCATTTGAAACAGTTTGGCCGTAATAAGCAGCACATGTGGTGGAATATGCACTCAAAACCTGCACGATTCTTCTACTGTTGTTCGAACATTAGTGTTTTTAGCGGTTCAGGTGCGCTAGAGTTTTTTTTTATTTGAATTTGAATCTTTCTTTATTTTTTGCGACACCATTGACTCATTCTTTGCTTCATCGCGTTAACCGTTTTTCCTGAAGTATTTCGGAAATTTCTGTGAAGAATATTTCAGCTGTTTGTTTGAAATTAATGATGAAATCAACGGTAAGTTGAGAAGATTATTGGAAACAAACTTGCAATGAACTGCTCGAATTTTCGGCTTGACTTCTGCTTGTTGTCTCACACGCAGCAATTTGTCTACATAGCTCACGTCTCCGATTTCGTCTCCGAATTTTTTCGAATATTGTAGCGGTATTTTGAAAAGACTATTATCACAGACTTGAGATAAAATGCTTTAATTTTCAGTTTCATGACACCATCATTCAGTTTCATGTCATCACCAAACACACTGGTAATTATATTTTGTTGGAACAAATACACTTTTAACAAAGCAAAGGAACGGTTGGTTTATCAGATAACTCTATTTACTAGGAAGTTTAGTTTTACCGTTTCTTTGATTAAATTGGATAAGAATAGAACTTAAGGGCTCACACCTGCGATAAATATGAAAGGCAGTGCGATTAATGATACGATGGTTAGCATAAAGTTAGATACTGACGATTCTACTTCAGGATCCAACTGCGAAACAAAACAAATTTACATTGAAAATCAAAAACGATATCAAAAGTTTCGGAAAACTTAACTGGCACAGTTTGATTTGCTTCAAGCAAAGAGTATATCTTCTACTTCAAAAGGTAGATATGAGAAAACATCCTCTTATCAACATTGCCAAAAACTGGTAAGCAAAAATGTATCAAATTTATTGCAAAATGAAAAAGTGAATCGCATAAAATTGGAGTCAGTCGTTAAAATCAACCAGAAATTCACAGACAAGCAGCAATTGAATCATTCACTAAAAAATCCAAAAATATTGAAATGAAAAAAAAATTGGAATAATTACATTTTTTTTTAAAACACAATTTACCATTCCCATTAATCACAACAATGCCCAAGATTCTGAAATTGGAAAATTGTTGAAGTGTTGAAGTGTGAATTTTAATAATGTCACTAATTTCATTTAAAAAAATGAATCGTGTGAACAAATATTCAAAATAATGACGAAACGACAGATATAAGTGCAATCAAATATTTGGTAGCATTTGTTCGATATTTTGACTTTTACTGGGGAGAAGCACACGACAGGTATTTAAGTCTTCTGGGACTCTTTATGTTTTTGTATCGTCTTTATTAATTCTTTTTAATTCCTTGGACTCTGAGCGTTAAAACTCTGCACAACTTAAAATGCTCGAATCTGGATATATTTCAATTAAAGCTCTAAAGTGAAAATTTCCAATACATAGAATTTTAGCTTGGAATGTCACAAACGAACAATAATAATTTTCCATGATGAATGCCGTCTGTCAACTAACTCATTCAAATTTTGAATACGTGCGGGAAATCACAGATTATTCTAAGCCTATTATTATGACTAAACAAAACATAATTTTTACTGCTACTTGTTTTCGCCGGCACTCTCAATGTGATGCAAAGTCAATATATTACAATTTGCCGAAGTGTTTCAACGATTTAAATATTTCTTTGAAAAACTTAGTGAAATTCGCTTCAGACGAAGCTTCGGTTATGATGGGTAATAAGCAAGGTGTCAAATCCTTCCTTAAAATAGATTTTCCAGATTTGTGTGTTATGACCTGTATATGACCAGCACCCGAAAAAAAACTGCCCCAGCACATTGAAGTCTTCGCCCGCAATATTTATATTTTTTTCCACAGTTCTAAGCGGAATACAGCCAATTTGAAGAGAGCTTTAACGTTAAAATCCGTAAGACACTATAAACATCTGCGACCAGAAAACGTTGTTTTCAAAATTTTATCTTACTACCACTTCCCATACGGACAGCTCATAGCAATAATTGAGCAAAAACTTGCCCAGTATGCATGCCACTTTTCTGGCAGTTCCGAAATTTGTATTTGGGTGCAACATATGCTTTGCATGGCATTTATTGTACTCCTTTTTAATGTAAAGTACTCCGTTTGGATTAGGAAATATACTCCCCTGAATATTTTCAAAATGACAGCACTGATTGAAGGTCATCGTACCGTCTATGGTTACTGCTAGAACCAAAACAAGAACGAGCAGGGGCGGATTTGCCACTAGGCCCGCTAGGCCCGGGCATAGAGCGGCAAATTTCGGGGGCGGCAAATTTTCGATTTTTTTTCTGTCGCATATGTACATATATCTGAGTTGATTAAGCCTAACATCTCAAGCCAACCGAATTCTCTAAAAAAAAAATCAATGCGCGCAAAAATTCACTTTTGATGATTTTTTTCGGACATTAAAAAGTTTCACTTATAATAAATATCGAAATGCGATCACGTAAAGAACTAAAAACACTCAAAAATACCTAAAAAGTGCCTAGAAAGTATCTGAAAATACCAAAAAAAAGCCCGAAAAGGCCTAAAAAGATCAAAAAGAACCCAAATAATACCTCTTCAATTTAGGAAAAGCTTATCAGAGGTAAATATTTGCGAGCATTCAATTTTCAGAGAATTTTTTTTATTATTATATTACAGGGTATATAAACTACATGCGAATCTTTCTTTATTTTTGACGTGTTTTTTCAAATTGTTCTTCATTACGGAAATTAATTTCTATAAAAAAAATGAAATCTAGAACATCATAGGTCAAAATATCTCGGGTTCATCCTTAATTAATAACATATCGAACATTAATTTACAGTAGTCGAGTTCATAGTTGATCTCCAGTCAAGTGCTGAAGCAAATTTTGATTGGAATAGTAAACTTCCTCACAAAAATATGAGCGAAGACGTTGGAATTATATGCGATGTAATGGTGTATACGGTTGTGGACTGTTAAAAATTGGTACTTTTGGATTCTTTTTTTTGGGGTACTTTTAGGTTCTTTACCGTGTGTGTATTTTAATAATTATTTGTGTAGCAAGGGCGCAATAATAGGGAATTTTACTCTGATATTCCTATTTGGTGAGCTCGGACGCAACGAAAAACAGCGAAGTATTCTAGGGAATCTAAAAGAAATCGCGCATTGTTACATTTAATATAATTCACGAAAAGGGCGGTAAATATTTCTGAGGCCTAGGGCGGCGAAATGGTCAAATCCGCCCCTGAGAACGAGGCAAGACGATTATTGTATACAGCGATAACAAGTGATTAATAGTTCCCAGGAGAATACGAGACCAGACGACAAACTGTTTTCGTTCACGGCAAAAAGGTGAGGTAATGAGGCAATGACGTAATGAAACTCTGTTATAGATTGTTTTCTATATTAATTAAATAGAATTTGCAGGTTTCCATCAAACGAAGCTGTCGGCTAAGAAGCTGGTGACTGAAATTTTATAGTTCAACAATAATAATAACAATAGCAACTCTAGCGCATCAGAACCACTAGAAAACTGATTTTCGAAGTAATTGCCTTTGAGTGGCCAAAAAATGTGGAAAAACGTAATACAGTTTTTTTGTAGTATCATATCGACTATTTCTTACCCAAAACCATTTTTCCAAAGCATCTTCTATACTATAAATGATGAAAATATTCAGTGCTGACAGCACTTTTTTATCGAAGCAGCAATAACCCGACCATAAAAGGCTCATGCTAAAATCAAGCAATCCTCTGAGTTTTGTTTTAATCCGAGGATTTCATCGAAAGTTTCAACGAATAACTGTTGTTTGAAGTTGCCATCCGATTAATTTCCCAAACTGGGAAAATTTGAACATTGGTTTCTTATTTTTATCCTTGGTTTCTTACGGTACGATAACGGAACGGTAAAGGCACGGCACGGGAACGGTACGGTACGATAACGGTAAGGTAACGGCACGGTAACGGTACGGAAAATATATGGTAACGATACGGCAACAGTACGGTAAGTGTATCGTACCGTTACCGTACCATACCATTACCGTACTGTAACCGTACCGCAACCGTACCGTTACCGTACCAATACGGTATCGCAACGCAACCGTACCGCAACCGTACCGCAATCACACCGCAGTAAAGTGAAGCGTTCCGCAACCGTACCGCAACCGTACCGCAGCCGCACTGCAACCGCACCGCAACCGTACCGCAACCGCACCGCAGTAAAGTAAAGCGTACCGCAACCGTACCGCAACCGTACCGCAACCGCACCGCAACCGTACCGCAGCCGCACCGCAACCGCACCGCAACCGCAACCGCACCGCAGCCGCACCGCAACCGCACCGCAACCGCACCGCAGCCGCAACGCAACCGCACCGCAACCGCACCGCAATCACAACGCAACCGCACCGCAACCGCACCGAAGCCGCACCGAAGCCGCACCGCAACCGCACCGCAACCGCACCGCAACCACACCGCAACCGCACCGCAACCACACCGCAGCCGCACCGCAACCGCACCGCAGCCGCACCGCGACCGTACCGCAGCCGCACCGCAACCGCACCGCAGACGCACCGCAACCGCACCAAAACCGCACCGCAACTGAACCGTAACCGCACCGCAACCGCACCGCAACCGCACCGCAACCGCACCGCAGCCGCACCACAGCCACAACGCAACGCGACCGCACCGCACCGCAACCGCACCGCAACCGCAACGCAGTAAAGTAAACCGTACCGCAACCGTACCGCAACCGCACCGCAAACGTACCGCAACCACACCGCAACCGCACCGCAGCCGCACCGCAACCGTACCGCAACCGCACCGCAGCCGCACCGCAGCCGCACCGCAACCGCAACGCAACCGCACCGCAACCACACCGCAACCGCACCGCAACCGCAACGCAGCCGCACCGCAACCACACCGCAACCGCACCGCAACCGCACCGCAACCGCACCGCAACCGCACCGCAACCGCAACGCAACCGTACCGCAGCCAAACCGCAACCGCAATGCAACCGCACCGCAGCCACACCGCAACCGCACCGCAACCGCACCGCAGCCGCACTGCAACCACACCGCAACCACACCGCAACCACACCGCAACCGCACCGCAACCGCACCGCAACCGCAACGCAACCGCACCGCAGCCGCACCGCAACCGCACCGCAACCGCAACGCAACCGCACCGCAACGTCACCGCAACCACACTGCAACCGCACCGCAGCCGCACCGCAGCCGCACCGCAACCGCACCGCAGCCGCACCGCAGCCGCACCGCAACCGCACCGCAACCGCACCGCAACCGCACCGCAACCACACCGCAACCGCACCGCAGCCACACCGCAACCGCAACGCAACCACACCGCAGCCACACCGCAACCGCACCGCAACCGCACCGCAACCGCACCGCAACCACACCGCAACCGCACCGCAACCGCACCGCAGCCGCACCGCAACTGCACCGCAATCGCACCGCAACCGCACCGCAGCCGCACCGCAACTGCACCGCAATCGCACCGCAACCGCACCGCAACCGCACCGCAACCGCACCGCAGCCGCACCGCAACCGCACCGCAGCCACACCGCAGCCGCACCGCAACCGCACCGCAACCGCACCGCAGCCGCACCGCAACCGCACCGCAACCGCACCGCAGCCGCACCGCAGCCGCACCGCAACCGCAACGCAACCGCACCGCAACTACACCGCAACCGCACCGCAACCGCAACGCAGCCGCACCGCAACCACACCGCAACCGCACCGCAACCGCACCGCAACCGCACCGCAACCGCACCGCAACCGCAACGCAACCGCACCGCAGCCATACCGCAACCGCAATGCAACCGCACCGCAGCCACACCGCAACCGCACCGCAACCGCACCGCAGCCGCACTGCAACCACACCGCAACCACACCGCAACCACACCGCAACCGCACCGCAACCGCACCGCAACCGCACCGCCACCGCACCGCAGCCGCACCGCAACCACACCGCAACCGCACCGCAACCGCACCGCAACCGCACCGCAGACGCACCGCAGCCGCACCGCAACCGTACCGTAACCGCACCGCAACCGCACCGCAACCGCACCGCAACCGCACCGCCACCGCAGCCGCACCGCAACCGCACCGCAACCACACCGCAACCGCACCGCCACCGCACCGCAACGGCAACGCAACCGCACCGCAGCCATACCGCCACCGCAGCCGCACCGCAACCGCACCGCAACCACACCGCAACCGCACCGCAACCGCACCGCAACCGCACCGCAGACGCACCGCAGCCGCACCGCAACCGTACCGTAACCGCACCGCAATCGCACCGCAACCGCACCGCAACCGCACCGCCACCGCAGCCGCACCGCAACCGCACCACAACCACACCGCAACCGCACCGCAACCGCACCGCAACCGCAACGCAACTGCACCGCAGCCATACCGCAACCGCAACGCAACCGCACCGCAGCCACACCGCAACCGCACCGCAACCGCACCGCAGCCGCACCGCAACCACACCGCAACCACACCGCAACCACACCGCAACCGCACCGCAACCGCACCGCAGACGCACCGCAGCCGCACCGCAACCGTACCGTAACCGCACCGCAACCGCACCGAAACCGCACCGCAACCGCACCGCAGATGCACCGCAGCCGCACCGCAACCGTACCGTAACCGCACCGCAACCGCACCGCAACCGCACCGCAACCGCACCGCAACCGCACCGCAACCGTGCCGCAACCGTACCGTGTATATTATATGGGCATCATATATAATAAATAGGATTTTAATAACTCGACAGCTAAACCTCATAGAAACAAAAACTTGTGCATCCACATTCATATCTTCTAGAAGTACAATTATTCACAATATGAACGAAATCCAGAGCCTCGACTTTTTTTCGTTGTCCGCTTCACGTGAAATGCCCCTTACATTACTGTTTCAATATAAACTGTTTGGATATTGTATGATTAAAAGATTTCTTGAACTTAAAATAGTTCATTTGTTTTACATTATATAGCTGTCGCGTAGTTCGTAGCTCAGTTTGGAAAGATGGGTTGGTTTCCATGTGAAATTTGTTCAGTCATATGTCGATACGATACCACCATCAAAGTATTGATATCAGTAAAATATCGAACAGTTTCGATTCAAGTACAATTTTACTTGGTATCAAACGAAAGTATCGATACCGTACTAATATCAGTTGTTGTGAATACTAATATGTAAACACAAATAAATGTCAAAACAAATTAAATATATCCACTTTGCGATTTGAGCGACATTCCACAAAAGTGGTGTGCACTGAAATTAGACTTGACTTAGCAAAGACAAGAACACCTACACTTAATATTAAAAACAACATTAAAAACCAAATCCATACATTTTAGTATATTTTTCATTGGCTAAAAATTTTACTATATAAGACTGGTATATGAGTGAATAAAGACAGTCTGTTTCGGGATGCCAAATCGCTCGGCAACCAATCAGACTAATTCAAAATTTAACAGATTTGTTTCATTTTGAAAGGTCGCTGATGCATCGTGATCTTGCTAAAGAGGCGGTTAAATTCGCCATGCAAGTATCACATGCATTGTGACCAGTTAGGGAAGTAATTAAACTTTTAAAACACCACATGGCGATCCTTTGGCCAAACGTTCCTGTGAATCACGATATTGTGATTAACGATCCTGCCACTTACGACTTGTGAGTTACGGTCGTACATTTTTCGAGCGCCTGCTAGATTGGAGCCCGACAACATTTTGCAAGTGTACAAAGACAACAATTGCATATTATTGGAAAGTCGATCCTAGGAGTTTCTAGCGATGCGGATTTCGAGTACTGGAACAACAAACTTTCGAATAGTGGACATTACAGTTTATAACCGAAGAAGCTACACATAAAGTATAACACGGCGACTTTGCTGCCAACATGAATTCCGATCCTACAGCTTACGACCCTGCGAGCTATAATACGATGCTGACAACATTGAATACTACAGGTGTTGATTCCAGTCAATTTTAGAATCATAATCCAGTCAATTTTGAAACCACGATCAAACAAATTTCGAAACCGTACGCGGAGAAGCAACATCGATAATGGAAATATAAAAAATACGAAAAGTAACTTATGTAAAATATTAATAAACGACACGACTTGAAAGTTACATAATCGAAAACATGATTTAAAAAATGAGGATTTGATGATTTGAATCAAAGTTTATAAAATAATTAAAGTAAACAAACATATAACGGGTTTACCATACAGCTGCATTAATGTTATTAAGTTAATAAATAAAAAACAAAAATTGAAGTATGTGGAATATTGAAATATTTTAATTAGGTATTAAATATAACAAGATACAAATAAAATAAAATACTTTTGTATAGTATATAGGAAAATTCAAAATAATTTGAATGATTTGCAATCAAATACATTAAAATAACGAAAAATTTGTGCATGGTCTGTGGTATGAGAAACAAGTAACCGAACAGGTAAAATAAAAAAAAAATATATTCGCATTTAAAGTAATTTTTTTATAAAAATTTAGTAGATTGAAAACATACCAAAATGAGTAACTTCGATATTGAAGTAGCATTGGAATGCATACCAGTTTTCAATGGTAGTGCAAAACAATTAGATTCCTTTTTAACCATATTAGGATTAATCAACGAAAACCTCAATAAAGACGGGAAAAAGGAATTATTAAAGTTTACAGAAAATGTCAAATTGGGCTCTAGCGTCAAAACTCAACTTTTGAGCACAAAAACAAGCAGTTATGAAGAATTAGAAAAAGTGTTAAGAGATAGGTTCATGAGTAGAAAAAACCCACAACAAATCCATACACAGTTAGCACAGTTATATCAAAATGGATCAGTTGAAAAATACAGTGAGAAGATATTGCAGCTCATTAGCGAATTGAATGAAATTCAAATTAATAGCTTAGGACAAAGTCCATCTGCAGCAGAGAAAGTAGCGATACAGAAATCTAATGATTCTTATGCGCTTACTATTTTCAAAAACGGTTTAGTCGAGTCACTTAAACCTACAATTTTTGCGGCACAGCCGAAAACACTTATAGAAGCAATTCAAATCGCAACAGATTTAGAATCAAGCTATAATGCGATCAAAAATGTTATATACATTAATAAAAATTACAACAGTAATCGACAATTGAAATACAGATATAGATACATGCCAAACAATACAGAAAATGTATATGATACTTATAGTAAACACAAAAATGATAAAAGATTCGCTAACAGTTATAGAAATACGAGAAATAATTATGAAAACCAGGATATGATTAACAGAAATAATGATAAAAGTTATTATAGAAATAACAATAATCTAAAAAGAGCTGACACAGATACTAGAAACCAGAGAAACAATTACCATATTATGAGAGAAACTTCACCTCAAATTTACATAGGCAACTCAATAGCCCCAGAACAGAGCGTGAAACACATTGAAGTGTTGAACACACATAAAGAGGATGCATTGATCGATAATATCAAAATAGAAACTAATTCAATAGGCAAATACCGATCAATTCAACTCGAGAGACCAACAAACGGATGTTTTAACGATAATGAAATATTGGAAAATGTAACAAGAAGTATTGACATGAACCATATGAGTTCAGAAGCATTAACAAATATTAAACCAACACAGAAAAATGATACCAATGATAAAAAAGTACTAACACGTACAAGAAAAATAATCAAAAACCAAAAAAATACAGAGCAGAGCAAAAATAAAAATAAATCTGAGAAAGCGCATAAACAACCCCAGAATATAAAACGTAAGAAAGCTGATTTATATAACAGTAATTTTACGATTGATGAAAAAAGATTGATTAAACCAAAACACAATATGAAGCCTAAAAAAGCCTTCCTTTGTAACAGCGACTCGACCGCTGATAGAAAAAAATTGATGAAATCAAAGTTCGATATAAAGAATACTCGAAGAATGATCATGGAAAATAATAAAATAACAGTTAGATGCAGTGATAGTCCATCGAAATTAGTTTTGCCATTGGAGAAGCTGATATCTCAAATAACTGAAAAAAAGATATCAAATGTGTACCAAAACAAGAGTCACAAAATTCCTAACACATCTAATATAGAGAAGTTCAAAAACATGCTCAATAAAATGCAACAAAACATTCAAATACAAAATGAACCGATGAAAATAATCATCTACAAAGCCCCAAAGAGAATAATTGAAAGCTTAATCCAATTTAATTACATAAGCGAGCTACAAATTAAGCTGAGAAACAGCATTAGTTTAATGCAAAATATGAAAGAATAAACCAAAGAAAATAATAAAACAAATTCAAAAAATTAAATAAACTTTTGTGGTTTAAAGTAATACATTTATTCTTTAACATAACATATCGAAAATACTTTTCGAAACCAAAGTATATTCAATCAAATACAGCAACTTATTCATATATAAAAATTAACTCGTTGAATTTTATAGAAATTTAAACACAAGAAAAAACAGCAAAAAGAATACCACGAACCATACAAAACATGAAGCAAAAATGGTGTTAACTCACTTATACTAGGAAACACAAAAAGCAAAAAAAAAAAATTTATCACTAGAATTTATTACAACTAAATGCACTATAAATATTAAAATATAAAAAAAAACATATTACTTTATAAGCATTGTAATTACATTGTTACTTCAAACAAAATTGATGAAAACCTTCATACATTCACACATAAATTAATATATATAGAAATTATTATTTTTTACAAGCAAGAATACCAAATTACAAAAATAACATAAAAAAAAAAAGCTTTGAGTACAAAATCGCATATATATTTTAAGTTAAAACTAAACGAAACACTTATGAATTAAATATTCAAACCTGAGCTTTCTATGTACATAAAGAAACACGTCAAAAAATGTGATTAAAATTGTAAAGTATGGATTTGAGTAAAAAAAAAAAAAAAATTCCTTTCTTCAGAAAAGAAATTTTTTTTCCCCAAAGGGGGAGGGTGTTGTGAATACTAATATGTAAACACAAATAAATGTCAAAACAAATTAAATATATCCACTTTGCGATTTGAGCGACATTCCACAAAAGTGGTGAGCACTGAAATTAGACTTGACTTAGCAAAGACAAGAACACCTACACTTAATATTAAAAACAACATTAAAAACCAAATCCATACATTTTAGTATATTTTTCATTGGCTAAAAATTTTACTATATAAGACTGGTATATGAGTGAATAAAGACAGTCTGTTTCGGGATGCCAAATCGCTCGGCAACCAATCAGACTAATTCAAAATTTAACAGATTTGTTTCATTTTGAAAGGTCACTGATGCATCGTGATCTTGCTAAAGAGGCGGTTAAATTCGCCATGCAAGTATCACATGCATTGTGACCAGTTAGGGAAGTAATTAAACTTTTAAAACACCACACAGTACTTTCATCGTGTCCCTATGCATGCCATTTTTCTGGCAGTTCCGAAATTTGTGTTTGGGTTTGCATGGCATGGCGCATATACGGCGCGTAACCAGGGTCATAACTGGTTGGACCTTTAGGCACTCCGCACACGGGTCGTTAGCAATGCTATACGTGAGAGATGCGTTTGACACTTGTCAAGCTCGCGAGAAAACGAATACCGTCATCCTCATATTATGTCCACACACGGGTCGTCAAGAAAACGTCAGTATGCGTCGTAAAATCATACAATTCGGGGCAGTGTCCCACCTCCCCCACGAATCGTACGTTGCCGTCATCCATCGCGCTTGCAAAAACGACTACTCATTCGACTTGAGGCCTGCAATGCACAACGCTTGAGACGCAATCAACGTGAACCGACTACGCTTCTCACTCTTCACGATAGGCTAACGCTCCGTTAGCGGTCACCCATTGATTTACATAGGTTGTGACGACCAAGCGTAGAAATATCGCATCTACGACGATAGCTCAACGACCCGTGTGCGGATTACCTTATTCATCCAACTTACGTGAAACCAGCAAGTCTAAACTCATAGTCTCTGTTTGACTAGCATCACATAAAAAACTATTGTACTCCCTTTGAATGTAAAGTACTCCATTTGGATTAGGAAATATACTCCCCTGAAAATTTTCAAAACGACAGCACTGTTCGTAGGTCGGCTTTTATACGACACAACCCAACTCAGTACTCAGTACTCTTGCGTACTCAACCTCTTGCGCTTCAAACCGGCCTTCTATGTAAAAATTCAAAATGAGTGGCGCTGTATAAAAGCCTACTAAATACTCGAATTGAGCTGAAGTGTTAAACGCCTGTATAGTTTATGATAGCAATGTATTCAAATTTATTGTTCATCCGCTTTGCCACTGCTCTTCGTTTCTATTTCTGATCAAAAATGACGTTTGCACAATATGTGAGCTAAGCGACGCTGTCCTTCTAAGCATTAACGTTATATGTACATTTTTTTTCATTTTTGAGCTAACACCGGATTTGAAAACTACATACTATATCACATCATACTACAAAATATGAAAAACGTGTATTTTGTTGAAGTATGTTAAAATCAATAATGAGAAATCCCCCCATCTACAGTTAAGTATAAACGTTCTATCTACAGTCGATAGAACATTTATGCTTAGTAATGTGTTGATAGAACGCTTATGCTTAGTAATGGGGCCAGTTTTTCGTTTCATGTTACTAGAAAAAGGTCGTATCTGCTGAAAATTTATCTTTCACAACTTTTTTCAACGTGAAAGCTTTTGTTTCAGATGTATCTCATATAAACGTGTATCCACGTTTAAATTTTCGTCCCGTTTGAAGATGTCCGCAGCATTTAGAAAAACTAATAAAATTTAATAGGTCATTTATGCTTCGTAGGGCAGTACGTACGCCCTTCCATTTTACCTTAACTATTTTTGTACTGTCTTTCAGAATGCGAACAGCAGATAGCTACTGCCATAGCGGTTATTCTAGAATCTAGAATCCTGGACAGCCCGACTGTCAAATAGCAAGCACGAGAAAGCAGCTCTTACGTGACATTACTAAAATAGCAAGAAAAAAGCAGCAACTTGATCATCATTTACGTTAAGGGACATGCTGATTTTAAAGTTTTATTAGATAAGCATCTGATAATATCTACGAGTTTAATGTGATTTACTTTCTAAAATTTTGAAGTTCATTCGAAACCTATTTTAATTTGTTTTTTTTTTATATAATCTGTAAAACCTGTCTACCCTATCAGTTTTGATGCAGATAGGTTGGTTGTAATGAGGAGTACGTGTGGTAGAAAAACATCCAAAATCTACATATCTTCCAAAATTAGTATTTTTAGCGGTTCTTAGGCGATATAGTTTTTTTTCCAGCTGAGCCCACTGTCTCTAACCATAAGTATGCTGATACGATGGATGTTTTTTCCAAAGTTAATTGACGATAGCTTACTTATCTGAAAAATTGCGTTAAAAAAGCAAACACGTATATATTTTTGTTTGATTGTTATTCTTTGAGGGAATATCTTTTGCTCTAAATTTTAGTCTTAACTTATTGTACGAGTTCTCTAAGTATTTAATAACTTTACCTAAGCTATACGAAAAACTTCTATGCCTTCAGTGCATATTATCATAAATAGTTCTATCAACTGTTTTCTGTCTGCATTTTTATTGGCTGACAAATTCGGCTCTTACACAGTATATGGCTGTACCATACTTTTTATGACACTAGAAAAGTACATTAGCGCATACGTCATTCTCTATAATCTTTTTTTTCAACAAAACGTTAACGTAAATATAATCTCTCCGAAACAGTACTGTTAATATTTAAATTTCATAAGGCCGTTACGATTCTTAGTCACACAAACTCCTACACTAATCTCCACTTGGCAGATACTTCCTTTAGGTATAATTTATATGAATTACCAAACAAATATTTGCATAAATCTTTGCAGAGAGCTAGGAAGTGTTTTTTTAAAAGTATGGTGCTGTGGCTTACACCAACGAATATTGCGTTTACTCACCGAAATACTTGGAAATGTTTATTTGCATAAGTTAATGATCTGTTTGACACACTTACGAACCAAACAGAAGAAGTACAAATTTAAGTGTTCAAAGGAAATTAAATTGTAAGGTAGAACAAACCAAGTCCAGATTTAATTTACATAATCTTATGCTAATTTATTTGTGGCAATGCTTTTTCGATGGTCGGAGATGTGATATGTTTCTTCAAATGAAGATTAATACAGCCTTCAGTTCCGTGGAGCACACCATTTTAAGGTTTTGGTAGCATTGGGTATCTTAGAGGACTTAGTTTATTTTATTTACACGCTCGTGGCAAAATATAATCTATTTTAACATTGGATATTATTGAACATGACTTTCTGGAATAACGGTCATTTGAATGTGGACATAAAAGACTAACGTTTTGTACAAGCTAATTTGAAAAATGTTAGGAAATAAATTCTAAGATTCATGACCGAAACGTATAAAAGATAATATTGAAATGCTTTGGAGACTTTTTTCACTTTGCATTACGATATACATTCAAATATTTCTATATTATTAAGGGAAATAAGTTCATTTTGTCATATGCAAAAGTGAGAAAAGCATACTCTCACACGACAGGTGAGAATGTATATATCAGTGTAAGCTGATAGGTGAGAGTGTGTTGGCGTGCGTATAATCACATCAAGAAACAGTAAGCGCAGCGAACATTCGCTGGCAACAAACGAAATTCTCTGTAGTGGATTGCATAAAAGTTCCGCGTCAACTATCTTATAACTTATCATTTTCATACTCAGAATAGGCTTTCAGAAAATCAATATTGCAGTGGCGGCTCGTGGGTTTGAGACTAAGGGAAGCACAAGCAAAATATATAAGCATATAATATAGATAAGCATACTTATGAAGCGCATAGTAAACTATACCTTTGAAATACCGTGTAAAAAATCAATTAAGTATTTTAATGCTGACCATATTTGCATTAAAAGCTAGTGATTGATTGTCAACAGCTTCCTAATCACTATGATTAAAAATTTCACAAAAGTTCAAGTCAATTATAGTATTTGAAAGCAAAAAAAATTACTAATTTCTTTAATTCTTTTTTTAAATTATAAAAAAAGGTAAGTTGAAAACATATTACAGGTTAAATATATGGCAAAAGTTTTTTAATAGCTCGAAGTTGAGGATATAATGCATCTTTTAGCAAATTAAATAGGCAATACTACAATAAAAATAAGTTTCTCATATAATTTGCAATAAAAGTGCCTAATATAGTTACCTTTTACAAACAGTTAACTTGGTTGCTAAAACTCAATAAGATCCTCAATGAGAAAGATTAGGGGAGGTAGGGGAGGGATGGGCAGTTGGGAGACATGGGCACCCCCCTTTTATTCTGATTTGATCATAGTTTTTTTTTTTTTTTTGGTTTGGTAGTTTACTTTACCGACTGGCAACACTGTTCATCCATAGACTATCTGTCATTTCTGTAAGTTGTCAAACACAAACACGTTTGAAGGTTATGCGCTCGTAAAAGTAAATATTTTGTTGCGGTTTCGGATCGTTATAAAGAGAAAACTAATGAAAGGTATGTGTATTTTCTATTATTAATCTATTGTACATTCACTAATCTATAAATTAAACTGAAATCCAAGCCTAAATACGTAGATTCAAAAAAATACGGGTAACCTATGTCGAAAATGTATACAGAGGGAGTAATGGGCATCTTGACGTGCGGGTGGTTTGGGCATGCCCAACGCTCCCTCCTATTATGTTCAGTATAGGAGGATTTTAACTATTGGTTTATTGTTAATTACAGAAAGATGCCGTTTAAATTCAAAAAGAAAGGTTTGCGACGGGAAATTCCTAAAGATTTAATATTACGAGCCATAGAAGAGGTATCAAAAGGATCAAAAATAAAAACGACAGCTGATAAATATGAAATCCCTAGATCAAGTTTGCAACGGTACCTAAAACAAGATTCTATAAAGGATTCTTCGCACAGATTTATAACCTCACAAATCTTCACTGACGAAGAAGAACAAAAATTGTCAAATTACATGATAGTTTGTTCTAAACATAATTATGGGTTGACAAAGATACAGGCACGTAAATTGGCCTATGACTATGCTGTAGCCAGAAAGATAACTAATATACCCGATAATTGGACCAAGAAAACAATCGCATCTAAGGACTGGATAAGGGGATTTCTAAACAGGCAATCTCACTTATCAATACGGACACCAGAAGCTACATCGTTGTCACGTGCAACAAGTTTTAACAGAACAAATGTGGATAATTTTTTCGAAAATGTAAAAGCCGTCTTTGAGCGACATCATTTTGGCCCCGAAGCTATATATAATATAGATGAAACAGGGTTGACGACTGTTCAGCGTACAAAAAGAGTGATTGCTTCAAAAGGCTCGAAACAAGTTGGACAAGCAACATCTGCAGAGAGAGGCTCACTTGTCACAATATGCTGTGGAATCAATGGTATTGGAAATTCAATACCTCCATACTTTATATTCCCGAGAGTAAATTTCAAACCCTACATGCTTCATGATGCCCCCGTTGGGTCAGATGGCTCAGCACATCCATCTGGATGGATGACATCTTCAAATTTTGTTAAATATATGCATCATTTTGCGAAACATGCCAAACCGACGCCTGAAAATCCAGTGTTGTTGCTCCTTGATAATCATGAGAGCCATATTGCTGTGGACGTCTTAGACTTTTGTAAAGAAGTTGGCATTGTTTTGCTGACCTTTCCACCACACTGTAGCCACAAGCTACAGCCACTTGACTTAACAGTGTATGGACCACTAAAAAATTACTACAATAAAGCTTTAACAGACTGGATGGTCAGCAATCCAGGAAAAACCGTAACAATCTACGATATCCCCAAACTAGCAGCCATTGCTATACCTCTAGCGTTCAAACCACAAAACATACAAAAAGGATTTGAAAAACCTGGGATATGGCCTTTTAATTCAAATATATTCACAGATGAAGATTTTCTTTGCGCTGCTGTCACTGATCGCGATGCACCTGTAACTGATGAAGCGTTACCGTCCAGAAATGATCCAATAATCCAGCCAACTTCAACTCAAGTCCTTCCAGAACAGTCTGAAAGAGAAAATCAAATTGAAGTAGATCCAGTTGACAAAAACATTGATGTTGCTGATGCTTCCACGTCATTTGCTATAGATCAAATTACAATTCAAGTCGCTGAAGTTGTAACCCCTGAAATAGTGAGACCATATCCAAAGGCTAGTCCTAGAAAACTGATTAGAAATGTAAGGAAGAAAGGAAAGACAAGGATATTGACTGACACACCTGAAAAGAGACTCATAGAATTAGCAGAACAAGAAAGACAAACCAAGAAAAATAAAACCCCTGAAATAGTGAGACCATATCCAAAGGCTAGTCCTAGAAAACTGATTAGAAATGTAAGGAAGAAAGGAAAGACAAGGATATTGACTGACACACCTGAAAAGAGACTCATAGAATTAGCAGAACAAGAAAGACAAACCAAGAACAGAGCTAAAAGAGAGAGACAGGAAAAAAAGGTTCTTAAAAATACAGAGAAGAAACAGATTCCTAAACTTCCACCAGAACTAACATCGAATAGAGCAAAGAAAAAGCAAATGAGCAGCAGTGATAGTGATGTAGAAAATGTTGTACTCGATGAAAGTTCCGGAGAATCTTTTATTAATGAAACGGCAGAAGAAGAGTTTGATGAAGATGATGTGATAATCGTTGACAGAAAATTTAAAATAAATGATTTCGTTCTTGTTAAATTTAATACAAAAAAGACTGTTGTGCACTATGTCGGTCAAATCGAAGACATTAGTCCTACCATGGCTACTATAAAATTTATGAGGCTGAGTAAGATAAAAAGCACCTTTTTTTTTCCTGAAGTAGATGACATAGCTAGTGTCCTTTTAGACGACATCAAAACTAAATTGCCAGTACCAAAGACATGCAATAAAACCAAACGTGGTAGCTCTAAGTACACATTCGATAGTCCTTTATGGGTTATACCCAATCTCAGATAAGTTAAGATACTGTTTAAGATGTTTTTTATTTGTTAACTTTTATATCTGGTTTCTATTATTGATATAGTTTAATAATAGTATATTTGTTAACTAATTATTGAATTCTATTATGGATATAAAGTAATTTATAGGCCGTGCCCAAGCCTCCCACAGGGTATGTCCAAGCCTCCCTACCATAGGGAGCATTGGGCACTTTTGACTTAGTTTATAAAATATCTCGTAATGTTGAAACTGATTGTAATTTTTAAGAAAGCTCTTTAATTATATCTAGCCAAATGTGTGGTGCAATAAGAATTGGCAATAAAAGTTGATTATCTATAAAATCTGATTTTTTTTGCAATAAATAGTGAAAAAGTGCCCATCCCTCCCCTACCTCCCCTACCGCAGCAAATACTCTATGGCACAATCACCTTAATTTTGGTTTTCCACTTTAAAATCCATATTAAACGGGTAAATATTAACTTTTGGAAACATAATCTATTCAATACGCTGTCACATTAACGAGCTTTATGTTATAATTTACTTTAAAAACTATTTTTTTTATCGATGTTTAACCGACAGTATTAATAGATACTGACAATACAAAAAATACACGTCGAAAGAGTTATAACAGGTGGGTTTTTTGCGAAGAAGGCATAAAAAAAACGCACCATAGAAATAACATAGGCGAAAGCAATCAAGTGGTCATATCACCCAGAGCACCTGAATCGAGAAACTCACTTTGCGAAAGTAAACCCAAAGCAGATACAAAAAAAACGCTCTGGAGAAAATTGCACAACATATTCTCCATATCAACATCACAATAACTTGCACCGTACATACTCCATGCGAAAAAAGCATAAAAGGCATAAAATTAGAAGGGGAACGACTCGTAAGAAAAGGAGCAGAAGAGAATCTACAAATTCTGTAATGTAGGTCGTGAACATAATAGAGACGCAGACGACTTTTCAGCGTCAACATAGGCGTCCCAAGCAATCAAGTGGTCATTTCATCAAAGCACCAGAACGGAAAAACTACGTCTTTTGGGAAAGCAAACCCAAAGCAGACACGAAAAACCGATCTGGGGAAAATTGCACACGAAAAAAATTTACTCATACTATTCTATTCCCCACATGAACATCACAATAGCTTGCACCGTACATGTGTACATGTGAACAAAGCAGAAAATGCTTCAATTCGTAAGGGGAATGGCTCGTAAGAAGAGGAGCAGAAGAGAATCTACAGATAAATCATCAGGGCGAACAGTAACATAACAGAAGACGCGGATACTATTGCAGCGTATCAAGTTCATTCATTAATAAAGATTTTCGGGTCGTTCAGCGGGTGGATGGGACAAGGGTTTTTTTGAATTTTTCTATCCACCAAGACGCGGTGAACTGAGCCAGCGTCCGCGATGATATTTGAGTACATTGATTGTAAAAATTTTGTGGGCATCATTTAGACAAAGCGTCTAAGTAGATCGATGCGAATACAACGAATTTGAGCATTGAAGCAAGATCACTTCAGTGTTCTGTATAGTATATCTCAATGAACTGTATGTTTTGAATTGTAGTAAAACGGTAGTTTGTAGTAAAGCGTTTGAGTTTCATTGTGTAGCTGTAAATTTAACATGGAAGCTCTGTAGTTGGACTGTTATAAAATAAAACCATTTGATTGATAGTAGCGATTGAGTTTTGACTTTTGTAAGAAAATAAATGTTATTACTTTGACTGTTAAATATTGATTGTAAATCTTTTGGTTGTTTCATATTGATTATTTAATCAAATTTGTGGATTAGCAAGGGAAGCACTGCTTCCTTTGCGTACATCGATGAGCCGCCACTGCAATATTGCATAAATTGCCATTCGTTAAATACGTCTCTTTGGTAAAGCTTATTTATATTTCCTAGTGGGAATGAAAAACAAGAGAGAAGTAAAAAAGAAAGAAAATATATGTTGGTTGTATATGTTGGTTGAAGGCTCGCAACAGCGACAAAAAGGAAAAGGAAACAAATCCCTAGCGCATCAAAACCGCAAGAAATACTAATGTTCGAAGAACAGTACAGTATTTGTGCATTTTTTGAGTGTGTATTCTATCACTAACTACTTTTCCTTCTTAAGACTAATAATAAACCCTAATCTTAGTAATAATAAACCCTAATCTTATGTTAATTTCAATGACTTCATCGAAAGTAAGACCTAAGAATATTTAAACATTGTTTACTTATTTTCATTGCAAATGTTTGCAATGTGAGTTATTTATTCAAGCAAAATAACAAAAACGCCTCGTGCTGGCAGCCCTTTGCTAGCAACGTTACATCTGCCTCATGTTGAAGTTAACCTGCCCTGTGAATTTCGTATTGATCTGATGACTGCAGTGGAAGTTATTGGGATACAAATTAGGGCAACCATTCGAAACCATAAAAATTTAGGGCAACCATTCGCAAAAGTTTTTAAATTATCTAGATCTTAATATTGGGTGTTTATTTTCACTACAAGATCACTAAGATTGGAATATTCGGTGATAAAATCGCTTAATGAAGATATGCCAAAAAATACAAAAACAACCATAGCTGGCAATCCTATCATTGATTTTCCAAATAAATTTCTACCGAACATTGCCTACAACGAGTTTAATTTGCCATTTTAATTTCGTTATGGTTCAGTGATTGTACTGGAAGCTATAAGGCAAAGAGTTCTATTTTCCTGAGCACATTTTCAAAATTTAAAATGCCAAAATTACCATAGCTGGCAGCTCCAACCGAATATTTCAACCAAATTTCTAACAAAAGTAGCAAAAGGCTCAGCTACTGTGGCTCGTCAAAATCGAATAACTGAATCAGAATTTATAGGGCTAAAAACAATTATTTTTCTTTGTGATTTTTCAAGATGGTACCACTGGCACAGAACTGCCCGCATTTAAAAATCACTTCTATCAGACTTGATCCTATTTAAGCAAATACAATCTGTAAATTTCTACTGTATCTCATTATAGGGTCGTGAGTTTCCGTGAAAAGAAGTTTTTGATGCTAAAGATATAGGTAAATTGGGGAAGGGCTACCGTTCTTGATCGTTGTAAAATTTGAAATGTTTTACTTTGGCTATGTAAACAAAACATGAGATTTATATATGAGTGGATTTTTTCTCAAAGAGCGACAATTTTTCAGGAGAGTCGATTATTTGAAGGATTTTCCTTTCAGCACCTGCCTCACCTACAGTGTTGCCAACATGTTTATAAAAAGCAACATAAATTTAAAAATTAACATTACCAATATGTTCTGAAAGTTTCATAATGATTTCAAAGCTATGGCAAAGGTAATCGCAATTTAAAAATCTCATTTTAGGCACCTAGCGCACACAAAAAAAAATTCCAAAACATTATCCGATTTAAATTTAAAACACGTTCAAAATTCATTTCGTTGGCTTAATTTTCGCACGAATTATATATTAAAAATATCACTAAAATGGCTGCCGGTGCCAAAGGGTTAAAGGTGATTGACATTTGGTGAGACCTGGACCTATTCTGCATATACATCAATGTATCCTGAAAGTTTGAACTCAATCGGACGGCGGATTCCCGAGAAATAGACTCTGATTAAAACCTTCAAAGCAGCGTGCGACAGTTGCCGCGCTGTGTAAGCGGCGAAAAGAAAGATTTGCTGATCATAGGAAAAGTTAAACGACCACGATGGTTCGGAATAAATGACAGTAAGCGAAGTTTGGGCATAACTTGGCGAGCTAACACAAAATGGATGCACACACGTGATATTGAAATGCAAAAATGAAACCTGAAGCCCATTGGCATATTTTTCGATAAAGCTAAGCTTCGATAAGCTGGAAGACATCAAGCTACAGTTTTCCCCCTATTTGCACTTCTCATTTACAGCCCTTAGATCAGGGGATTATACCAAAAGTACTAAGCGTACTTCAGACCCAACAAAATTAATTTCCATATTTGAAGCTCTTTGCTTATTCCGATCTGATTGGAATAAAGTGTCTCCCACTTACAATTACAAAAGTGTTTTTTGGAAATTTGGGTTGCTTTGAAGTCTGAGGGTCAAAAGTGGAATTGTGATGAAAGTTTAAATTTAAAGTGATGAAAATTAAAAATCAAAGTGATTAAAACTCAACTATTCTAGCAGACATTCAATATTTGGCAGGAGTCGATCAATTTACGACCATAAATGAGTCTTTCCCGGAAGATTAGGAAGATGTGTTTTTTGAAGGGGTTTCAACCGAAGAAGCCATAGCAGCTTTAGTTAATTCCGATGGTGAATTCAAATCGTAGTATTCCGGAAAAGAAAATGAAGTTCCTCAGCAGAATACTTATTCCATAATTACGATAGTCAAGCAAATCCAAAGCATCAAAGCTAAGGATCTCTAAACGAACATATCTAAAGCTTGATATTAAATTATTGTGCAGTTCTTATGGAGCAGGAACATCTTACGAGCGCAAAGTGGCAAATTTCTATGTCTAATTATTTTAAATCTTTAAACTGAGCATGCGTTTCTGTGAAAAATGAACCATTTGTAAAACATTCAAGTGAAAAATTTATATTTTGCATTTCATTGTCCTGTACTAAATAGTCAAGTTGCGATAATAATAATTTAAAAATATGCGAACATAATTTGAAGTTACCTTTGATAAAAGTAAAGATAAGGAAAAATATCTTCAACGTTTTTTTTAAAACCGTGAATATCGGACCACCTGTGAAATGGGACCATTTAATTTGCGACGCTGATCTGGTCCGATTCCAAGGTTTCACTGAGTTTATAAAATATATATAAAATATATATCCATTTCATTGTCAAAAAATTATTCAGATTTGGATAGTGTTTGAGTGTCCAAACACAAAACTTACGTTCATAGTTTTGAATGGATAAAATCGTATAAAATATTAATATTTAACTCATTTTAAATGAAATATTCAGCCATTCTAGCCACTAAGACTGTTTCTAATACTAATTAAATTTTTGTGCCATCCAAATTCGCAAGATTTTTTTGAAGGCTTTTATTTTATGTCTGAGAATTTGAAAAAAGTAATTAAAAAACTAAGTGCACTTCTACACTTATTTTTCACCGACTTTACTAAAATTTTCATACAGTTCCTGTAATTTATTCACATTTTCCCTGCTTTCCCTTTTCAAATACGTTATGAATAAAATTTTATCTGCATAAAGTATCGAAATTTTTACTGCTTCAAATGACTTCTGTGCTACAAGTAAAGCATTTATGTTACTTGATATGAATTATACGAACATAAATATTGTAATTAAATCAGCTTAAATGAATTAATTTAGTTATAAAGACAGTTTTCTGGTGTGGCGATTTTCGGGCTACAAATAAAAAATCTTCGCTATTTTGGGCTATGAAAATTTCAAATCGGGCTACATTTTCTCCCAAATATCTGACCACACTGGAACCGAATCCGATCTCAATTAAAAAGTTGCACTGGTTGCTCTCAGGTTCTGCAACAAGTGCTTTGCACTATTTCTTGCATGGAATTCAAGTCTTGTGGAAATTTTGTTTAATTTGTTGCGTTATTTTAAATCGACTTTAATGTTCTCTCTGGGATATTTAAAACTTCCGACAAGGATGCACTCAGGTTACATTGATGCATTTGAAACAAAAATGTCCTATTCATAGAGCGTTCAAAGGATGGTTTCAGCGTCGGACACATTTTTACTGTACAGTTTTACAATTGTTCTCCAGTATGAATACAATACTTCGTCAATTAATTGTTTTTTTTTTTGTGTTTTTCCCGACGAAAGCATCCATCTCAAATATTGCACAGACTATAATTGAGCTAGAAAGGAAAATAATCACTCGATGCCATCTATCCAAGCAAGCAACAACTATGGTCCTTGCTTGACTGGTGCTTGGCTTCATTACGGTTTTTTCCATTTTCATCAGGGAAAGTATTTTCCATTTCTATTACGCACTGAAAGAAAAACTCTTGGTTGGTTCAATTATTTTTAATAGTATTGCAACGATTCATTCAAAATCGTTAAACGAACTACGGAAAATAGTTATTTTTATTATGTTAATATAGTTAATTTAACGATATAAAAGTAGTTGGTTCTGGTTGTACAAAAAATATCGCAACGTTCATGAAATCAACTGTTTTAATTGTTTCATAACCACGAAAATTAGTTGATAAATAGAAAAATTTTCATCAATTCACTCAAAAGTTCAACGTTTCGAATTATCAACTGTTTTTATGGTACTTAAACTACTTCGCAATAGTTGATTTCAGCAAACGTAATTCAGTGAGCAACGTCTTTGAAATTAGTCTACGCAAAGTAGAATGGTTTCAACATTTGGACGTTTTTCATGCTCCGAATGAAATTGTTTATCAACCACGCGTCATGGTGCATAAAAGTAATCAACGATTTTCTTATGGTTGTTTTAACTATAGCCCTAGTTGATGCAAAAACAACTAAGGCAAACTGTTGATTTTTCATACTCCTCATACTCATACTCCTATTCTATCATAGAAGTTTCATATACTACATGGCAAAATTATGTTCGGTTTGCTGTTCGATATAATTCATATGCATGTTATGCAGTGAAGCCTTTATATTACGTTGTATGACGCTTTCTTCCACTGTGGTAAACGCAGTGGACTGCGGCAAAGTGCTGTGAAAACAAAACAGCGGCATTGCGGCAGCGGCGCCACAGGGGGAGGCGTGAATGCCGCAGTTGAATTTGGTGAATCACAATGCAGCGACAATGTCGCTGTCAATGCAACCACGGCATCAACCAAATTCATTTTGTTTTGTCGTTTGTATTGCTAAATCCTGTTGTACGAGGATTAGGTTGGCAACCTCATACTATATACATAAAATATATTTATATTACATACTATAGTCTTTTCCTATCTCGTACTATGTATATTGTTGGAATACCATTGTTTGTGGTTGCTTACTTTTTTTGCACCACGGACGTTATTTGTCAACCACGCGTCATGGTGCATAAAAGTAATCAACTACTTTTTTATGGTTGTTTTAACTATAGCCCGTAGTTGACGCAAAAACAACTAAGGAAAATTGTTGATTTTACCAAGATTTTTCTTTCAGTGCGGACCTAGGTTAAAATTAGAGCCTCGTAATTGAAAAGCCATTGAGCATAACATGGCGACTAGGATTGATTTACCGTAATTTAACGGTGTTTGAAATAAAGCTGTAGTTTGAGTCAAATTAATTAAATGTCGAAAATAGTTTGGTCGATGCCAAATGACTTCGAAAAAAATTGACACGATGCGCTTTAATCGGTCACAACTGCGAGACGTTTACAATGCGATTTGAAGAATTTGGAGAACTAAGAACTAATCTTCGTATATTTGCGCCTTCGCTTTTGTTATACTTGTATGTAACTAAAAAGCAAAATTTATGAGCAGGTGTAAATTTTTTTGAATCAAATATGCGAGTTGAGTTTTAGATTAATATTTGGTTGATAATTTGTAGCTGAGTCATTTTAGACTTTTTCGACAAAACATATCAACTGAAAGTTTTTCAACTTAACCATCTATGTTTTGGTAGCAGAAAAATAATAAAATATTAAATCTTATATATCTAATTAAATCTTATATAGCTCGTCATGTGATATAAGAGTAGTCCAAAACTATAAGCATAAATCTTGGGAACATAAATCTTCGGAACATCATAAATCATAAATCTTCGGAACTGCACTGCTTTAGCAATTTTACTTCAGGCATAGAAGGAATGAGACAACTCAGTTAACAAATTCGGCAGTAAGACTTTTGATTAAAGTAAGTAACTTTTGAGATTATATTTATATTTATATTATATTTATTGAGATTATATTTATATATATGACTCTTTCCCCATAAATTTTCATAATTCGATTCTGTAATGCCAAGATACTTATGGAACTAAAACTCGCACTGTAAATTCAAAGCAAGGTAATAAAAAGAGATGATTCTCATTCATTTCACTGTTACCTCTACTTTAGAACATCCGGCGGCTATACTAGAGAAAATACAAAGCCAGCACAATGAGCACTTAGAAACAATATGTAAGTGTTTTAAAACCATACCAACAATATAATAATTGTTGACTCATTTTGTTCGCATTCATGTATAAAGTTTCAAAATGAAACCGAATTGCGCATAAAGTTTCATTGTTTTTTGTGCAAATGTAAAGAAGCAAGCTGTGAAGACGCATGTGATGTTTATGATACCCAGAGAGCTGGTATCCATACATTATTTTGTCACATACTTCTTTCAAGACGAGCGTCTGACAAAAGCAGCTAAACATACCATAGTTCCCAAATCCTTCTGGAAGGCATGGCAGTCAATCAGAGAGAGCATTTTTTTTTTTGGTTAACTACAAAACTTGTGTAAGAATTATTACGTGTTCGAAGTGCGCAAGGAAAAATGACTTTAATAAATTACTTTTGAAACAGATATTATGGTGAGACACAACAGCGAGTCGGTTTGTTCGCATGTAATGTATATATAAATAAATAGTATGTAATGAATATATAAATAAAGAATATGTAATGTAGGAATATAATATGTAACTTAAGTAATGACTCTCCCGACGATGCGGCCGCACACCATCAAGCCCCGACAATTGCGATCGTTTATTATCACACGACCGCAATAACCTTGACCCAGAATCGTACCAGCCGTGACAGGATCAACTAAGCTGGGATGACCTTACCTGGAGGAGATGGTTCTTCCCATGTCCGACGTTGTTTCGTGTCCCTGATCCTTCCACTCGGGAAGTGCCAGGAGCAACACGGGAGGGTGTACGATATGAACTCAGGTGCTTGTCCGATCTAGCGCTGCTCGGTACACCTACAAATGGACACATAGCCGCACGGAATTGTCCGAATTTTCCGAAACAAAACTAAATGTAGAATAATAAATCAGATATCGATCGCTCTCAATGACTTCTACATAAGAGCGTATGTATGAAATATCTAGTAAAATTGTGTTTATTTTAGAAACGTCAATCACACCTCAAAACGTCAAGTGACGGCAGGGCAGCCACCTGTCGTTGGAACGTGGGGAAACATGTTAAGCTGCCGTACCGACCCGTACCTGCGGCAAAAATACGAGTGCCGAGACGCATGAGGTGAATGCCCGAATGAATGAATAACGCGAGGTCCATATAGAAAGCGGCGACAACGGACCCGGCCGATCCCGTACCAGCGGTAACAGCAATGAAGACTTGGCCAAGCGAAGCTTCGAGGGAAGTCGAAGCCAAATGATGGTCTCTTTTTTTCTGGCGGACTCAAGACTGGTGAGAACCTCCTGGTTCTCACCTCTAATGCCATTCCTTTTTACCGGCCAAAATTTTGAGCTGGAGGATCACGCTGAATAAGGCAACGACGAGCATTGAATTTCGGAGTGTGCCCTGACTTTGAATGGGGATTGAAGACGATGGATCCGGCGACGATCATAGCTAATTGTTTCATCGTGCGAATTGTGGAAGACGATGGACGAAGCGACAACGGCGGTTTTATTTCAATTTCACCCGCCTCTTGAATTGTATAATACGACCCGACGGCAGTTGACCACGTTAATTGTTTCAACGTGCAAATTGTTGGAGACGGCAGCCACCGAGTTTGAATTGCGCCATACGATGGATCCGACGACGACGACGCACTTATTGGGGGAAGCCCCGAGGGTCATTAAGGTACGGTAGCTTGAAGTTCATGTTTATAATCGGACTAGTGACCACGAGAGGAGATAGTTTGTAATAATAAGACTAAGGCTGATAAAGATTAGCAGTGTATTCGATAGAGATCGGCGCCGCGACAGCTAGGTTAGTCGTGATGATAAATTCAGTAATAAAGTGTGAAGATCGTATGTAATCGCTGGTGTATCGTTACTTAGAAGGTTTCGTGGACAGATAAATTTCTGCCCGCCCGAATTCTCGTTTCTCGAAGACTCGAAGACAGCGCGTTTCTCGAAGACAGCGCGTTTCTCGAAGACAGCGCAGGCCAGAAACGAGTGGCGCCCGAGCTCACCCATCCCAACGTTAGCAAGCCACCCGCGGCTGTCGTCCCTTTCTCCGGTAGAAGTAGAAGGGGTCGTGTTACCGTCCAGAGAGGTCGGTAGCAGAATGCACATTTTATTATGCGAAATACAAAAAAAAAATATAAATTGTTTTTTTTTTTTGTAAGAGTGTCACATGCCAGTGCCCAGCAACTTTTAATGATAAAAACATATTTGAATAACAACAAAATTTGCCCATTCCAATGAATCTCGTTATGTGACTTAAAAATTTATCCAAAGTAATGTTCATGTTTGGGAGTAAATTATATCAACAAATCACTGAACATGAAAAACTAAGTGAAAAGGGGTAACTTTACTGCGAGCAATATCTCTCATGAACAGTAGACTTATGAAAAATGTCCTAGACTAGAATAGTAAACCAGTCTTGACCATTTCTGAGAGGTAGCCGCTAATGTACTCAAAACTGTTTAGCTACTCCGGCCATCTTTTTCAATGTCTATCAGACTTAGAAATAAAATATTGTATTTTTATATTATACTGTCAGAATATTGAAAGATATCAAACTCTTAAATGAAAAATATGTTTTAAATATAAATAAAAAAAACTTTTTGTATATGGCATTTGGCTATCGCGTAGCCAGGCAATCGTGAAACTATGCAATCGTTTGTTTGGTTGCCTTGAGTGTGGAATCTGTAAACATACTCCAAGTTCTCTCTCAAGAGCATACACCATTCACCTAGACGTATTGATACTAAACCACACAAAGACCTTTGTAGCTTTCTCCTAGCGGAACCATCATTAACTATTGTATCTTATACTGCACAACTTCGCATGATCGAACTAAAATGCGAGACTTTGCGTTGCTAGGATATTCCAGGACTCTGTGCACTACATCGTCACTCTCGTTGGGACAGTTTGGACTTGTTTGTGAATTGCCATGCCTAAGCTTGTAGTTATATTCGTTAAAGCAACTTTGTCCAGAAAAAACTGAATCAATAAGTTGTTCGTTCCACCATGTTTCCTCTTTAAGGCTCCTTTAACATTATATTTTTTTTATATTTTTGATAGCCGGTGAAAATATTTTTAGTGAACTGAAGAAAAACATAGCCCGTACGGGCATCGTGAAATACGAAAAGATCTGTGCTGCCCTACTAAGCATAAACGTTCTGTCTACATTTTAGTACCTTCGAGATATTCAATAAATGGTGTTTTGATTTGTACTGGAGATATATAGAGAGTGCATTTTTCAATATTGATTTTGACATACTTTTGTAGCTTAAGCTACAAAAACAACAATATTATTTAGATGGAACTGATAAAACAGTTTCTACATTTTCTGTATAAAATCAGTATTATATCCTTTAAAGTCGTGTAGGGAAAAATTGAATATTTTCATAATATGAGCCAATATAGCGTTTTTGTCTTTTTCAAATTACGTTGAAAACTACCTGCTGACAATCTTCGTTAATGTCGGAAACGCTCACTATCAAATCGTCCTGCAAGACGACTTTGATTACATTGATTTACTCTCTGAAAAAAGTTATTACAAGTTTCTAGTAAAAAAATGTATTAAAATTTTTTCACTCAAAAAAAAAAACTTCAAAAATTAATGATGATTGCAAATTAATGTATCTAATTATAATTTCAGCCCGTATATTCATCTCTATCTAATCGAATAAAAACTAAATGCATGAGACTGAGACCTCTCTTTAACACAATGTTTTTATTCGTCAAAAAAATACAAACAACATAAAGGAGTCTATTTTCAACCAATCAAGGTTTATACTTACCGACCGTAACTAAACAAACAAAGCAATATCTTCCAGACTTAGGACAAAACATCCGCATCTCGACGCTATTACTGCATACTTTCTCTTGAGCATCATTATTTCCGGAAGAATAACAAAGGATATTGATACGAAAGTAACCCTGATGTATCAATTACTGAGCTGAAGAGTGATATCGAAATGAAAAGATTCTTCACTCCCCTTTATTTAGGCCAATAAGAAACACTCGAATAAATTGGCTCCGACTGCTAGTGACTGCTGTTGTCGAGTTGCATTCGAGTGGCACATGTTGACTTGATTCAATGAAAAACCTCTCAGGCCTCTTAAACAATGGAAGTGGGTAAAAAGTTTTCTCTGGAGTTACAAAGCGGTGACGTATTCTACCCTGTTTAGCATAAACTTTCTATCTACATTTTAGTACTCTCGAGATATTCAATGATTTGTGTTTTGATTTGTACTGGAGATATGTTATACAGAGAGTGCATTTCTCCGTATTGATTTTAACATACTTTCACAAAAGATAGGTTTCTCAAATTTTGCAGAATTATGTAATAGAGTATTCAGTTTTTGAATCCGTTGTCAACTCAAAAATGACAAAAATTTCGATAGAACGTTTATGCTAAGCAGGGCAGTATTGTTTGTAGTGTATTTTTAATGCGAACGGTGTTTACTTTCGTACAGTCGACTGGAAATAGAAAATGTTTCGTGGAACTCATCAGTCACATACATTTTTAAATATTTGAAGCATTGTACGAAAATATCAATAAATTCAACTTCCTTACTTTTCAGTGTTTGAAAAATCACACCACCATCTTACATTCAACTGGTAGGTTCTTCGATTTATTTCTTGGAAGAATGTTCGGAAGATGCTGCTAGCTAAATACAGGTTTTATTCCACTTGGATGACATGCCAGTTGTTTGTTCAGGCACAGTCAACTTTAGCCCATAAAATATTGATACTCAACCTAAAATATTGATTTGCATCTCGATGGCCTCCATATTCCATTGTACATGTAATCTGACCTCGAAATACATTTTGAAGTTTTGGGGCCAGGTGTCAATATACCCCGATAATCTGTAACATAAATCTTCTTCAAGGCAACAAAGTTATTTATGCAGACATTAATTTGGATTGAATTTGATACATTTCAGGGAAACTGTAAAGTTTTTAGGGTGGCTATTAATATTTTAGGGGATTGATTTTTCAATGGAAATTGCAGTAAGAGCGTTTCAAAGTTTGATTTTGTTCGCATAATTAACAACAGGAACAGCTTCCATTGATAACAAACTACATACTAAGCGGGTTTTTTGGTCATTGCGCTGCTGGTTTTAATTCCGCTAAATGTTTATTCAAGACAGAGAGAATAAAGACTTGAGACACAAATTGTTTGGCGAACATGTTGGGCGAAATTTACATTCATATGTATGTACATTGAGTTACTGGAAAGCTAGTCTATGAATATTTAATTTTTTACTGCCTATCCAAATTATTGCTACATGTTGCTAGTAAACGCTGTTTATTTGAAAGTGTAACGAAAACATATGTTTCCTAAGGGTTTTCTTACTAATCACACAAAGTTGAAATGAAAAGTTTCCAGTGCCCTCCAATTATGCACGTGCAGCACGCATGATTTTTTTCGCACAGCTGCGAACTGCCGTTGTGTTAAATCGGAAGTCGTTTTGTCCAGTAATTGGTTGAAGCCAGTCGTTAACAGCCCAATCTTATCCATGTACACTCTAAATCGAGATTATCTGAGACACATCTTGGGCATCGTATATGAAAATTATATCTTGTACGAAAATCGGGAGCCATAAGCGTCTGTCATCATTCAAAGTCATTCAAATTGCATGTAGTAGTTACTGGCCTTCTTCCTGCATTATCAAGAAGTTTGTTCGCAAGCAATAACATCGAGAAATTATTATATCAAGCCATGATTCAAAAAATGGGCAAAAGAAGTCTCAATGTAGGGGGCATGCGCTCTAAAATTAATGATTTGTGCGTCATCTCTGTAGTATATTATTTTTACATTATTGGATTTACCGAAAACTGGTTGGGCGAAAACATAAACAATGCTGAACTATTCAACAGTAGCTTTGCTGTTTTTCTTTGTGACCATCATAGTGATTGCACGGATGCCCCTGTCAATGGTGGTGTTCTACTTGCTGTACGTAAAACTACCAGTATCTCGACTTGATATACCTGACACTAGCGACTTGGAATACGTCTATATCACACTAAACCTTCATGAAAGAAGAATTTTCATGGTGATACTATACATTCCACCGTCCGCACCAAGCTCCACATATAATTTGGCGTATAATCTCACCAAATATATATGCCACATAATGGAACCAACCTGCAATCTCATTCTTATGGGAGATTTCAATTCTTCTGATGTTTCGATTCAACGGTGCTCATCTCATCCACTTAATGAATCCACACTTCATCCAGTTCATCATATCAATTTTCAAATTAATGTCAAAATACTAACTGAGTTCAACTTTGTTAAACTTTTTAGCTTTAACTTCAAGAAATTTGACTTTGATACGCTGAGTGAAGTACTGACCAAATGCTACTATTCTTTGGTTGTGAATGAATCTAACGTAAATGTTGCACCCATAAACTTTCATTCTATCTTATTCGGTTAATTTTTCTTATTTTTTTGAGTAACTCTGTACTTTTTTCCCTTCATATCACAAGCGTGGTTTATATTTTGAATGGAGTAAAAAAAATTAAAAGTAAAAAAAGCCCAAAAAAAACAGATCACATTGAAGGACCATTGAAGGAAACGAGAGAGCGGACGCGTTAGCCAAGCATAGGGCTAGCCTTCCCCTATCAGGATCGGTGGATATTCCTACTCCAATCCAAACAATCAAATACTCAATAGACTCCAACATTATGCAAGTCGCGACGTGCAGATGGCGTGCAACTCAGACCTGCAAGCTTGCCAAAATCATGTGGGGGTCGTACAATATTTTAGCTACTAAGTACCTACTCGAATTGACGCGAACTGACTGCAAACGGCTGGTCGGCATCATTATCGGCCACTGTCTTGTAGCACCTCATGTCATGAAAATGGGACTCCTAACCAGCAACACCTGTAGCAAGTGTCAAGAGCCGGGAGTCTCAGAAACAATCCAACACCTTCTGTGCCACTGCCCGGCACTGGGGCGAACCAGGCAGCGCTGCTTCGGTGAGCCCTGGCTGGTGAATCTCTCACATGTAGCAGAGCAGAGGCTAAAAGACATATTTCAGTTCGCAAAAAAGTCCAGGGCCTTCGATGGCCGTTTGGACTGAACTTTCCTTCTCCGGGTCCATTTATCTGGTATCACTACGGACCAATGGGTCTATGTGTGGCCCTGCGGCAGCCAGTTAAACCCAACCTAACCTAATCTAAAAATTTAATAACCAAAGAGTGGAAAGTGTAAGATAAAGTTTATGAGGAATTACAAAATAGATTCGTATCTTAAGACTAATTTGCCTATTCCAACTATATGGACGAGCCTAGGCAGCCCATTCTAACCGTTTTTGGAATTTTGTAAACTGAAAAAGGTATCATGATGGACTCCTAAGCTCTTTTATGGCTATATGGTCATTAAAAACTCACAAACAATCTGTAACTGATTAACAAATTACTTCCAATTTACGTATGGGCTACCTCCTTCCAATAAAACTAATTTCAATTACCTGATGGACTCCCTTAAAAAGACGTTAAAAAGCCAAAAGCAAGAATTTCTATCGCGTTGCTGTTTTTACTTTTACAGCACTTTGGGTGTTAGAAAATAGAAGTATCTCGTGTATGAGATGAATTGTATTTTGTGCTTAGTAGTTTTTTTATTGATGTTTAATATTAAGTCACATAAGATTAATTAATTTGTTTTGAATTTCAATATGTATTGTTACGTTTTTTTTCTTGTGTTCTTCCTTTAAGTACAACGATGAACCCCTATTGTTCTAAACCAACTTTCAATAAATATCGACAAATGCTCAGTTATCTCTTTCTCCCACAAATTATATCCCATTAATTTCAATTACACTTTAAATTACACTCTTTTATTTCGTTCTAATAAAGTTTGTGATTTAGGAGTACTATTAACCTTCGACTTTTTGAGCACTTTTAATGGCCATATTGGCTCAATAAAATAAAAGCCAACTGTGCACTTCGCTTCTAAAAACGACGATCTAAAAAATTCAGCAACATTCGTTTGTTGGTTCGCCTAATCCTAGAGTTTTGGTGCTTGATTTGGTCTCCATATTATAAGGAGCACATTGATTGAATTGAGTCTGTCCAAAAGAGATTTTTTGAATTTATGTTCATAGTTCTTTCCGCTGGTCTGATCATTTTCGTTTACCTCCTTGTAAAAATCGCTTGCATTTATTGACAAAGAACACTCTGGAAACTCGATGTCAAAATTTCAAATTTCTCTCTCTAGAAACGTGGGCTTTGAGTTTCTGTTATCCAAAATAGACTTCCGTGTTTGCAACGGTGAGCGTAGACATCATAAAGCGTTATCCATCCCGTTTCATTAGAGCAATTATGGATTATAGAGCCAGCCTGCGCAATAGCCCGAAGCTTTAGCTCAGCGTATCAAATGTTCGGCTTTGATCACACTGTTGAAAAGTTCAAGTGTCAGCTTATGGGACCAATTAATTGTTTTTAGTAAATTCATAAATCAATTTTGTATAGTTATTATTTTGTCGGTGAAACTGTCAATAAATAAAATCATCAGTCTCCTCTTGCTTCATCAGTACTTCATTGCGATGATATCACTATGGGTAGTGAAGCTATTCCGATTGTCTCTTTCGTCTACTGTTTCTTTGCAATCGAATTGCAATCATTCAGGACATTCCTATCTCTAATTGTATAAAAAACACCTCTACATGTGAGCCCATAAACTACCACTGTTTAACATTTATTGATTCAGTGACGCCACAAGTGCAGGGTTTTTGTTGTTGTATTAAATATGCTTAAAAAAATTTAATTTGCTCGGGTGTGCAAAAAAGCGCAGCAAATATTGTTGTTTCCGGAGTTAATTAACATGCAGTTCAGTGTGCAACTTATTCATACCTTGATGCAACGCAAATCAACTATCGAATATTTGCCTACTCAATGCACAATAATATTCCCATAACATTTACATGAATTACTTTCAGCCTCATATGACTGGGTTAAGTGTATCTATTCGAAGTCATGAGAGATATATGGAAGTCAAAGTTATCACTTACTTCCGATTTAATGCGCCATAACTAATGACAAAGCAAATCATAACTACTGCTCATTCTTTTCTGAAGCCAATATACATACACATTTACTAGCATACAATATCTGTAGGTTCAAACTTAGCCAAAAACTATTAAATACTCTCAAAAGAACTCATGATATCTTTGTAACCACAAGACTTTCTTATTTCATATTCTGAGGAATATCTGCTGACCGGTGCTGCCATTTTAGCATTTTGAATGCTAGATCTGGCATTATTTTTTCCAAAACGGCATTAGAAATTTGGAGTTAGCATCTAGTATTATTTTTAGCATTTATATTTAGATTTCGGAATAATGTGGCATTAATTTATTTCCAATTGTGCCCATCATCACCACAATGTGCTTTCAGTCGCGTTCATGGACTGAAATTTCCTGAATTATGTGGTGAGGAAAATTTATGAAAAGTACAAAGACGCTCTCATTGCATTTCTTTAGAAGTGACAGCCAGAAGCGACAGTTGATTTTGAAATAATGATAGTGATTATAAAGTCATCTTAAGCAGCAATAAAGAATCTCCACATAAATATTCAACTTTCATAATAGCATTGCGTGAAAAATATTTTCCTTCCGGCGCATTTTGAAAATATGTATTCGCGCCACACCGTTTGATACTTTCCAGGGTCTAGCACTAGCTCAGATTCCGCTGAAATCTCATACTCTTTCATAACAGATTTCAGTGTTCAGTCAAACAGCGTACAAAAAGGACTTCATGGCAATGCATAAAGTAGGCGAACAGACCTAAAATTTGAAAACATGATGTAATCCTGCCTCATTTCAACAAATATGCGCTTTAGGCTAGAGTATTTTGAAAATGTCAGCTGTAAGCCTACCACCAGCGAACGAAACCATTGTCGACCGATCAATCCCTGCTGCAAACCAACCTGCTGCCAATGATTTCGCTGCAGACCAAAAGTTCATTAGAACTAGTACTACACCTTTATGCTTTCAACAGAACAAAGGATATATAGTCGATCTTCCATACTTTGTCTACGATTCCCATGAAATCCCAGTGCTAGTGACAAGTGCTATTAGTGTTGCAGAAAAAGCGAAATATTAAGTGAAATAAAATGCAAAGTTAGATATTCCAATATTAAGGCAATTTCGGACTGCGTTAAATATGGTAAATTTAGGTTTCTCGTTCCATTAAAACGTAATGATGCTAAAAATTGGTGATGTGGTCCCATCCACTTCATACTCCCAGCAGCCCTAAATTCAAGTTAACCAAAGTATATGCATTCTAGCTTTATATTTTATTTCCTGAATAATGTGAATCATTTGATTTCTTAAGGCTTCAGATGCAAGCAATCGCACGGATAAGGATGGAGAAAAATTTTTCTCATCCGTCAAAAATACTTTTTCTTCAATTCAAAATAAATAATTGTTGCTGTTTTGATTGTGAGATTCCAAATGATACTTTGAAAAATATAGGTAGTTCATGAGTAGTTACGTCATTTTTTGCCGTGAGGTGGCTATTTAGTTGTGAATAGGTGGCTTTGATTGTTTCATGGTTATGCTGAATGTTTTCGTAGTAAGGAAATTAGAAACAGCCCTCATAATGTGTAAAAAGTTAAGAGAGGTAATTTTCTGTTGCTTTTATATTTTCTAGCAATTGTGGTAGTTTATACTCGTTGTTTTTTCCCTTTATTTTCAACTGTTTTAAATTTGAAAACTGCATATTATTTGACAGCTTAGAATCTGCTCGTATGAACAAAGATGGCGTTCCATTTGCGATCTACTCCCCAAGTACTTGGAAATAGTAGTTAGTAAAAATGGAACACGGCAATTATATAAATATATGTTTATTTTAATCCAATAAGAAAGCATTATTTAGCATAATTATTTTACAGGATTTAGCAATATTTAGCATTAAATAAAATTGAATCTAGCATTATTCCAAAAAAATAAATGGTAGCACAGTGCTGACTGCCTAAGCCTTGTGAGATTCCATGAAAAGATTGATGTGTTGGGTGTTTTTACACAACGACCATTTGAAAACAACAGTTGACGAACTGCTCCTTCGCTTTTCTGACTTCATTATCTGATGGACGATAAACTTTCGCAATTAATTTTTTAAGGAAATTATCTAGTCTTTGCGATTCCATCGCAACGCAAACGATCACCTGTGATTATCCGATTCTTTCACCATAAGTACTTTCTCGCGTTTATCATTGAGCTTAATTGTCCTTGGGGAAATGCAAATTCGGCAAGCAGAGTGTAGTAGAAAAATGTATTTATGTAAAGATTTTTTGTTGCATTGTGATGCCTTTGAACGAAAACGAGATTTTAGTTGTAGCAATTTTCCATTAAAGCTAATTAACTCTAGTTTATGGAAAAACTAAAATCTTGACTTGCTAATTTGATTACCAAATCTTGAGAGAAAATGAATTCAACGTAAATTAAAAATCAGTTGAGGAGAGTAAAACAGTTTATGCTTCGTTTTAAATAGTTTTAATTTTTCAGTGAGCAATGTGATGCAAACAACTTATCAATTCAAGATCTTGTGCGTGCATGTCAGCGTTGGGACATGTAGAATGCACCGTTATTGGCACTGAATTGAAAATATGCTATTATAAAACATCATAAACTCGATACTAAAAATCCAATAAATGTCTAAGCTAAATATCTGAGGTATTCAGAAAATTTGTTCTTTCCATTGATACCGGATAAACCGAACCACAATTTCCACTTTCTTTCGTTGTATCTTTTAATCTTATTTTGAGCTTTAGGCCTATCTTCCCATTTAAATAAATCTGGGAAATTTTTTTATTGAATTTGCTTTCTACAGACATTAAAAAGGTGGGTCAAGAGCTCTCAATATTCGTTTAAGAGCAACAATACATGAATGTGATGGTTTACCATACGTATGTAATCAAATCTTAATCACACCACTTATTAGACATCTTTGAATCGTCTGTATTAATAAACCAACTGTTTAAATGTGAATTGGCCTTAATATTAGACATTTGATTAGAAACAACGTCATCCTAACCAGAAACATTCCGAGCTTCTATTGCGGTATGCAATTGTCAAGTTGAAATTATTGCGTTGATATTAGCTCCGAGAAATTAATCCTACGGACACTTCCTAGCATGAGATGGGCTTTGCTTGTTTGTTCGGAATGTCTCAATAAAATATTAGTCGCCAGATCTGTATTATGTCCATATCCACCATATTATGTTCTGAAAGCAAAAGACGAGGGTGTATTTGCTCGATAATATGAAAGTACCTGTGCCTGATTGGGTGCATTTGATTTGATTTTATTTGTTGTGATTTATCGGATTATTGGAACATCGGATTAAAACCGGTTTAAAATCCCGATTTTGTGTAACCATACAATTTTATCCGGCACACACAAATATTAACGCTTCGTACGAAACCGGTATTCGCAAATCAAGCTCATGAGCAGCTTCCGTGCACGTACACAGTCTGCGCACACATGCATGGAAATCGGCCGAAAGCTCACGAATTCCGGTATATTCCAAATCCTGATTTGGGAAGTGCTGTAAATTCGCTCACTGATAAGTGATAAGCGTTTTTTTTCTTCTATCTTTCCAGATAAATGTTACAGAAAGCTGGAACTTAAAATTCAACTGAAATTAGTCAATAAATTTCATTGTTAGAAAAATATCCACTTTGAACGTTTTTGAAATATTCTTGATATTATTTTGTGGTTATTTGTAGGAATAAGCTTTAATTCAAAAATCCTGAAAAATTTTCATATCAAATGTCAACCGATTTCTCATTATTATAAGCATACCTGGCGTATTTAATGGGTTGATCCCATGATGTCAATAGTTCTACTCTTAACAACACGGAGGTACGATCTTTAACTAATAGTAGACACTATTATACTATAGTGGGATTGTGTCATATGAAATTGTGTGTACTTTAGTGCACGAAATGGTAGAAATAGTATAAGGTATAGAAATGATTCGATCGTCTCATAAAATTATACTACCTTGTATTGAATTTCCTTTGCAGATTTCATAAAACGATTGAACATTAAAATGCATTGGTCGTGCTCCACTTTGTTATTTTGCTAAATATCAACTAAAAAACGTTGAATTTTTGTGAATTACTTTATAAACATAGATTTAATTTGGTAAAAATGAAAGAAAAATATCCATATATAATTGGATTGGCGATGAAAGTGTCATACATTTTTTTTTGCAAAGAGCGGTTTGTGAAATGTGTGTCTAACCATATCCAATCGAAAATAGTTGACACATGCTGGTGAAAATGTGATTCACCTAAAAGACATTAGAAACTTCAATTTTTGTAAAGTTAAAACTCATTATAATTTAACTCATTAAGTTTATGTATATACAAATTTAAAAATTAACAAAGATTTTGTTACTACTGAAACACTTTATTTTTTTATTGTATGTAGCTGATAGATTTAGATTATGGAAAACAATTTTTAATTTGACTACACATCATTGATATAATGAGATCATACTATAAGATGGTATAGAGCTTCTTATTAAATTTATAGGCTTCTGCATATTACGTTAATTAAAGATAATGATAGAAGATAAAGGTTATAAATGATATATATCATAAACCTCACCATTATTATCATGGGGTTTCCACGCTATATATACATACATATTGGCACCCGAACGTGCGGATAGTGACGTGCAAGTAAATGGTCGATCTGTTTGAAATGACTCCTCTCACCTCTCCTCTTCGTCCTATCTACTCGCCTTCCCGTAGGCGGTGCTGTTAATCTTGACCAGAGATCGGGTAACGATATCCTAGCGATATTAAACCCCTGGTGGAAGGGAAAGAAACTAAGTGGTAGATAGTCCGGTCCTCCAGGCTTGGGGGTTGGAGCGATGGACCGACAATCCGTTCTCCACAAAAATTTAAACCGTTGCGGAACTTACGGAGATGCCTCGGATAGGATTGGACCAACGGAAACGACCCGGCAAACGAAACATGGACTATGCTTTTGGATCCTGGAATGTCAGATCACTAAATAGAGCTGGTGCTGTAAAAGAATTATTATTACAGGCCACTCAGTACAAATTGAACGTGTTGGCAGTTCAGGAAACGAAATGGACTGGTAGCGAGATTCAAGACATGAGATCGCACACAATATTCAAGAGTCGGAAGCCTGCAGGAAGCCGTGAATTTGGAGTGGCATTCATTGTGGATAGGGAGTTCAAGCCACACGTTATTGACTTCAAGGCAGTAAGCGAACGTTTGTCTGCGATCCGCATCAAAGCAAAATTTTTCAAAATATGGCTGATAAATGTCCACGCCCCGACAGAAGAAAAAGACGAAGAAACGAAAGACGCATTCTATAACCACTTGGAAAGGCTATTCGACTCATTGCCCTCAAATGACTTCAAAATAATACTCGGCGACTTCAACGCTAAAGTCGGGAATGAAGAAGTATATCGGGGAACAACTGGAGGGCACAGTCTCCACGATACAACTAACGACAACGGCCAACGCCTGATTGACTTTGCGTGTAGTAGGGAAATAGTCATAAGTTCGACATGCTTCCCACATCGACGCATCCACAAAAGAACATGAGCATCACCAGATGGCAATACCTTCAACCAAATTGATCATGTCCTTATTCAGCGGAGATGGGCTTCCAGCATACTTGACGTTCGGACGTTTCGAGGAGCAAATTGTGACTCGGACCACTACTTGGTCAAATCCAAATATCGATGTCGCATGTCAAAGGCGTACGTGACGAAGACAAGTCCTCTGCGTAAGTTTGACATCGGAAAGCTCCAAACGGCGTCAGTAGCAGAAAACCTCTTAAAAACTCTTGAGACTAAGCTTACCTCCATCCTACAAAATAACACAGTGAGGCCGGTTGACGAGGTCTGGATGGAGATGAAGACAGCAATCAAAGCCGCTGCAGAACAAGTGGTTGGGTATGAAACCTGGCGCAAAAGAAACAACTGGTTCGACAACAAATGCCAGGATGCGCTGAACAAGAAAAATCAGGCATATAAACAGTTCCTTGAAAGGAACACCAGGACGAAGAGAGAAAATATGAAAACCTCCGACGAGTAGCAAATAAGATCATTAGATGTAAGAAACGAAAATATTATGACGAGCAATTAAAGAGCATTGACGAAAATCTGGCGAGCAATAAAACTAGACAAGCTTACAAAGTAGTGAAATGTTTAAGACGCGGATATCAGCCCAAGACGACACTCTGTAAAGACGAAATCGGCAACATCATCGCCGAAGATAGCCAGATTAAGGAGAGATGGGCCTGCTATTTCGGCTGACCAAAATGACGATAACGTCGACAGCATCACAAGTCAGAATCAACAACAGTCTGACTGACGCCTTTGACACAAATGTCGGACTAAAGCAAGGGGATGGGTTGGCCCCTCTGCTGTTCAACCTAGCACTTGAGTACGTGATAAGGAAGATTCCTGTCGACACAGCGGATACGCTTCTGTATAAGTCGAACCAGTTAGTGGCCTACGCGGATGACATTAACATCTTGTCCCGTTCCTTCACATCCGCCAAAGAGCTCCTGTTGAAACTTGACCAGGAAGCCAAGGAAGTAGGCCTGAAGATCAATCAGACGAAAACAAAAATCATGACGCAAACAGGAAAGAGGACCTCCATTAGACAAAATGTAATTCTTGACGAATATAATTTAGAGAATGTGGACGAATTTATATACTTAGGCTCGAAATTGAGAACGAAAGGCAGTGAAACTGACGAAATTAAACGGAGAATACAGCTCGCTAATAAAACTCTCTACTCCGTTCTGGCCCTACTGAAGACCAGCTGCATACACAGGAAGACGAAGCTCCAAGTCTACAAATCAATCATCAGACCTGTGTTGTGTTACGGATGTGAAACTTGGACCCTTACCCAAGCATCCGCAAATATGTTGAACACCTTCGAACGACGAGTCCTCAGGCGTATAATTGGAGCTAAGCAAGAGTGCGGCCAATGGCGGATAAGATACAACCACGAGTTGTACGAGGTTTTTGACGAGCCGGAGGTTGCTACAATGGTGAAACTGCGGAAGCTGCAATGGGCTGGTCACGTGCAACGAATGGACGAGCATCGAGTACCTAAGAAGGTATTCGACGGAAGGGCCGAGGGTCGAAGACTAGTGGGAAAACCCAGAAAACGCTGGTCTGACTCTGTCGACGAAGACTGCGCAAAGCTGCTCGGATTTCGAAATTGGAGGATGCGGTCATTGGACCGAGACAACTGGAGGCGTCACCTACGAGAAGCCAAGGCCCGAGAGGGGCTGTAGGGCTACGACGACGACGATACATACATATTGAATTAAAAAGAAGTAATAATAAATAATACAGCTTGCATCTCCTTCATTTTATAAGCCTATCCATTATTTCAAAGAGATATTCACACTGGTTCTATGGGATATACATATACTAATTTTAATAATTTTTAAATTATTGAAATAATATTATAAATGACATTGACCGTATTAAATGGGAAAAATAAAACTATTAAATTGTTATTGATTTTATTAGATCGTTTTCTGAGAGTGCACTTTTAAGAAACAATGTGATTCGTAGCAGTATTTGCAAGGGCCTTTACATCTCTTATCAGCGTGTCACTCACTGTACTCCATAAACTCCTGAAGATTTAGTCTTTTGTAGCAAATTCAGCTTTGACGATATTATTTTCAGTCCATTAAACATTTTAAATGTCTTCCAATCGCAATTATTGTATTAAATTAATCACTTTGTTAATTTTTTTCATAATTTTCAACAAAAACCTGACACACAGGTATCATAATTTTGAAAATTTTCGGAATTGAAAGTTTTTATGCTAGTGAACAGTTTTGCTATCGAGACTTTAATATTCTCGTCCAAAAGTAAACTCAATTCAGATATACAAATTTATTTACATCACGCCAAATCAAAAGGCGAAGCCTTGATTATTAATTATTAGAACCTAAAGTATGTATACTTAATGTGTTTACCCAGGAGATTTTCATGATTAGCTTTAGACTGAAACAATCGAGTTTATTCTTGAGCAAATTTTCATTGAATTAGGGTTGAAGGCCTTATTGAATGATGTATAATATGCTTGAGAAGGCTATACCTATTTTAAGGTATGAATCGGAATGGCGCTGAAATAGGTATCTAGGTACATCATTTTCACAGTCGGACTTTTAAAGATAGGGATGTCCTTGGAATGAATAGCACATTATTCTCTGTTGGGTAATCAACTATTGCTTGCTAAAACGAGTGGGAAGAACACAATTTTCTTGAAATTATGTCTGAATCAAAAAGTTATATATTAGCAAAATACATCAGATATGCTTGTTGATAGCTTTAAATTTAGACCATAAATAAAGACCATTGGCAGCAAATATGTTTTTCTTGTTCAGTTAAAAGTAAACCGAATCGGAAGTCAACGTATTGCCGAAGACATTTGACGACGTTTTTAACGAAAAATGCGTATGTGTACTGGCTTAAAGTGGACATTCATATGTTGCATTTCTTGCGTATCGTATCACTGTTGCAAATCATTTACTAAACAGATACAGTGGCCACACTACCCAACTTTTCATGAAGTATTTTAATAAAAGAACCAATTTTTCCTTTTTAAGCTAGATATATTTTAATTTTGTGACAAATATCGATATTTCGAGAGTAATCTGCCCTCTTTTTCAGTGTCTATCGGTCTTTAGACTGATAGACCGATATATTTATTATCTTTAGACCGATAGACACTGAAGAAAAGGGCAGATTACTCTCGAAATATCGATATTTGTCACAAAATTAAAATATATGTAGCTTCAAAAGGAAAAATCGGCTCTTTTATTAAAATATTTTTTTGAGCTAGGAAAAAATTGGTACACATTAAATACAATTTTTCATGAAGCTTCAGAACGGTGCGTTGCAAAAAGTTCGATTGGCTGAAACACATTTATTCACTAATTTATATATTGTGATTCATTTATTCACTAATCTGTACTACATCATTTGAATGATAGCCAAATAGAAAAGTGATGAACAATGTGCGAAATTTTGCTTTTTTGGCATTAAAGAAAGCTGGCCATACTTCGGAAGATAAAAACGCAAAATATCATAAATTAGTACAGGAAAACCTGCTATATCACCTGCGAATCAGAAAGGTGTCATTAAGTGAAACCTTTTGAATCCAAGTAAAGCAATTAATACTGTTTTCTGTCAGTACATTATAATACTTGCATTTCGTACATTTATCCGATTCAATAGAAAATGTATGAAAAAAAGTAGTTCCATTCCGGAAAAGTTTCATAAAAGTATGGTCAATATTTTGAGATAACCCCGTTTTGGAGTTAAGGTCTTTCATTTCCTAACTCCAAAAATCATAGTTTTTAGCCAGCGCCAGACAAAAACAAGCAGGTTGTTTTTGAGTTGATCAAGTGGTCGGTGAAACAGACTTAATCGCCGCCAGTAAAAGTTCACAATGGCATTGGTCCTCAGTGCGTGTAAAGTAGAGCTTTTTTCATATTTTCTTTTTGATAATATTATTCGCATCTGGTTTTACTTATAGCAATAATTAGTATTTAGCTTTTCATCAATGAGCACCTCCGTTCCATAATTGAGTGCATGTTTGTGGATAAACATAAATTTTTTTCTAAAGACTCAGTTACAATCTCCCTGCGACATGACAAAGTTGACGAGGTGAGAGTGTAAATGGTCTCCTCGTCTATTCTCGCCTGACTTTTTCATGGCAAACACGAGTGTGTAAATAGCTTCCTCGTTGGGTTTCGTCTATTTTACGAGGGTAAAATGAGCGTTTTATGGGAGTGTCTGATTAATTATAATGGTCTCGTCCTACCTCCCAGCCGGTCGAAACGATGTCTGTTTTACGAAACGACTCAAAAGGCTTTCAGAAAAAGTCTGCTGCTGGCTTCGATGATACATACAAACCAATTTGATTTGCCCATGAAATCATGGGCAAGATGTATCATATCGGACAAAATACATAATATCGGACAAGATGCATGTACGGATGTGTACAAGGATATCCAAACCAGCTTCGTAACCTTTCTGCATGCAGAAGTACAGGGTATATTCAGATCAAAACTCGACCGCGTTTTCCATTATATTGCACGGACAGAAATACTTACAATTAAAGCAATTGCAGCTGAAGTACTAGTGATCAAGATAAGGATACTACACTCCAGCGGCTATAGTGCATGTTGGAAACATTGATCGAAAGAGATGACGAGGCAAGAATTAAAAGAGTGGCTTTTCGCTCAAAACAGATTTAAGGAGTGATGGTGCGATGCCGATAACTGTGACAGAAGTTGAAACGGGTCAACATAATTCAGCACGCTTTAGCTGCCCTGTAATAATTGTAAACATTTGAAGTATGTATGATCGAAAAATTAGTTCAGGCAAAATAAAAGATTGATGAAAATAGTGGAAAGTCCTCTTTGAAGAAAAAAAGAATAGCTATTTTGTTAAATGTGAAGTAAACAATGAAGAACTTAGAGGAAAATTAGACACAGGCTGCACTACACTAATTATAACCAATTATGAGCAAGAAAGCTTGTTTTGAAAATAAAACCTGCTTTGATGTAAATAAGTGGTTATGGAAATTGGAAAGGCCCACAATACCTTGAAAGAATATTTTTGCTGTGAGTGATATAGAAACTTTGATAGTATCCGAAAAAATAGCACATCGGTCGTGATTAGCCAAACGTTTGGAAGCAACAGTGCTTAGTTCGTGCTTTTAAATAGCAGCAATTTAATTTGCCGCAAGTGGACTCATTACCTCTAAGCAAATTTTGTTTTGCGGGCAAAGAGAAAATATTTTCATCCTTCCAAACATAGCGTGTTTTGTGGAAGCAGAAGTTGAAGTAGACGAAGATGTCTACAACAAGAAACAACATCATCCAATAAAAAAGGCGAGCACTGGATAAGCAGATGTTTGACCAAAGGTAAGAAAGTAGTTATAAATATTTTAAACAGTTCGCAAAACCCAGTTATGTCTCAAAAGAAAAAAAATATTGACAAGAAGTACAATTTGTAGAGACGAGTTTGTTGATGAGAGCTCTGAGCAAATCGCAATGCAAGCTAATATATTAAAAGCGAAACCTTTTGCGCTTAGTAATACAAAAATCAAGTAGAAAACGAAATAGAATTGCACGCAAAAGAACGAATACTAGCCTTAATAAACCATGGAAGGAAATGCTTTGCTCGAAATATTAGAGAACTGGGTAAAAATACAATGAATAAAATGAAAATAACACTCGAAAATGATGAACCAGTAGTCTAAAAAGCGTATAGACTAACCGATTCTGAAAGAGAAATAGTTATAAATATTGTTAATATTGTCAATGAAGTTTTCCAATCCCACGAATAGATGACCAAATCGAACAGCTAAAAGATTGTGAATATTTCACAAGTTCTATCTAAGTGCTGCCAAATGCCAGTATATAAAGTAAAGTAAAGTAATCAACACAAATGTATAATCAATTTCAACACAAATGTATAATCAATGTGAATATGAGTGTGGAGTGACTCACTTTACCCCTGATTACCACTTTACTCCGAACCTGGATTTGAACCAGGAGCTACACAAGTCAGTGCCCTACCCACTAGGCTACGCAAGCTTCCCAGTATATGAAGAATCTACAAAAAAACAGCACTTCTAGCTCCTGGTAGGCACTATGAATATTTTTTTCGCCTGGCCAATGCTCCGGCGTTACTACAAAAAAACAATCAGTGCAACACTAGGCCCACTGCGTTTTGATACAGTATTGGCTTACGTGGATGACTTATTCATCACAACCAACGATCTGCAAAATTTTTTAAAAAATCTGGCGCAAATCCTTAAATGATTGAACTACAATTTAACAATCAAATTGGAAAAACGTTTCTCTTTCAAGCAAGAAAAATATTAGGCTATGAGATAAGAGCAGACGGTGTTTAAATTGGAAAGCGTAAAATGGAGGCATAAAAAAGACAGTGAATTAATGACAGTGATAACTAGACAGTGTTCTCAATATATGGTAGTTCATGAGATCGGCAAAATATTTTAGGTAATTTGTGTCCAATATTGCTATTTTTGCATTTCTTCTCACAAATCTGCTAAAAAAGGATAAACATTTTAAATGGGAAAATCGGATTGCAAAGTAATTGTGCTATGAAATATAGACGTGTTGTTAGTGTAATAAAGTATCCATTAAGAGATCAGTGCATTTTAATTCTGCGAATTTCGTATTGATCCAATGACTGCATTGAAAGTTATAGGGATGCAAAGAAATTTAGGGTTACCATTCGCAAAAGTTTTCAAACTTTCTAGATCTTAAAATCGCTTACTAATGGAATGCAAAAAAAAATACAAAAACAACCATAGCTGGCAGTCCTGACATTTTGTTGAACTTAAGTTTCTACTGAGTGTTGCCAACAATAAGTTTAAATTGCCATTTGAATTTCGTTATGATTCAGCTACTGTACTAGAAGTAATAGGGCAAAAGGCTTTATTTTCTTCAGGAATTTTCCAAATTTAAGACACTAACATTACCATAGCTGGTAGTTTCAACCAAATTTTTCAACCAAATTTCTACCAAACGTGGCTTAAAGTAAGGTTCACCTACTGTGTAAATTTGGTTGAAATCGAATGACTAAATCAGAATTTATAGGGCTAAAAGCAGTTATTTTTTGTAGTGATTTTTCAAGATGGCACCACTGGCGAAAAATTGCCCGCATTCCCAAATCGCTTCAATCAGACCTGGTCCTACTTAAGGCCAATATATTCGGTGTGTTTCAATTAATTCTGATTATCGGATCGTGAGTTTCCGTGAACAGAAGTTTTTGATGTTTAAAATATAGGTAAATTGGGAGAGGGTTAATAGGCGTGCCTGTTGTGAAATTTCAAATTTTTTACTTTATCTATAGACACAAAACATAAGGCTTGTTTATGAGTAGTTTTTTCCCAAAAACCGATAATTTTTCAGGAGATTCGATGATTTAAAATTTAACATTTTAACATGCACACTAAAAGCTAATGTTCTTCGAACATTAGTAAAATGAAATTTGTTTAAAACATTTTTTGGTTTTCGAGATATATTCTTTTTAAAAAAGTTTCTCTAAGAAATGGATTTTATGGACATTTAAATTCGTAGTTGGACATTTGAATCCGTCGTTTTTACAGCTATTTGTAGCTTATGACAAATTCTAGTTTTTACTTGCTTTTCTGAATGCCAAGCAATTTGTTTTTTACGTATGAATTCCTAATGATGATGTCAACCAAGTTGTCACATTACGGAAACCATTATTTGCCACAGACATGCGATAAGCTGACATCCAAGCAATATTACCAGCCAGTACTGCTGCCAACCACGTTGCGCGTCTGTTTTACATCGAGACAATAACACTTATTTGTTTAGATTTATGTCAAACAATAACAATTTCATGTGACATTTGAAATCTTTTGCGCGCGATGAAATTTCATGAATGAGATTTACTTTTATCCAGGTAATTCCTTCTAATTCAATGCATTTCTCGCACTTACTCCTAACAAGGTCATTATCCTGAAAATAACGGCAACAGCAAACTGTTCACTGCTGGATATGCTACCATTATACTCATGCATAAGTATGTATAACATCATTCATGTCTTTTCAGATGATACTACCATATAATCTGCAATAAGTAAACACAAGCTACATTTCAGCTCTTGCCTCCCGAATACGAAGAAAGGCATTCACTTACACAAGCAAGAACGAAAAATTCACAAAAATTTGTCATCCTTTAAGATTGAATAATGTTCTTGCAAAAGAAGAAGTTGAAGGAATTTCGTCTCTTGTACCAGTGCCAAACAAAAGTTTCTTCCTTGTACTGAAATCCACTTCTTTGCATCATTGAAAATCTTTTCGAGCTCAATTTAATGGGAATTATTTTGTTAGGTCGCAAGTGTAAACGTGTACAAAATCTTTTTTTGTATCTGTTGAAATTCTTTTGAGTTTCCCGAAACGTGTGTAAATACGGATGTATGATCCGCTGTCTTTTTACTTTTTTCGTCATAACCTCTACAGACGATCGAACATGTTTTGAAATTTGGGTGCGTTCAAACGCAAGTTCTATTGTTAGTAGGCATGTTTTCACACCAAATCTCAGGTTCGTAAACATGTGCGCGAACATAGGAATTTACCTGTTTTCTGGTTCTGTTACCTGTGAAGTTCGATTCAAACTGATGTGCGGTGTACTGATGTTCGGCTTTTGGTGCGAAAGTGTGTATCTTTTTTCGAACCAGGTTTTAACACCAAGTTTGAAAACACATGCGATCGTCTGTAATTTAATTTTTTTTCTGTTTCCAAGCAGGTGAAACTTTTCGTTGATTTTTTTTAGTAATATTTTATATTGAAAATAAAGAAAAATAAACGAATTCAATGAAATACACTGCAAATTGGGTTTATCAAGTGCAGCCGATTCGCAGCAATTAGTATTTAGCTCAAAGGGATATTGGATTCATTAGTACTGCTTCTTTGTGGACTTAGAGGACTACAAATGAAATGCATTGTTTATAGTCATGGCGTTGGAATAAGATTTGCTAATTTTATATATCAATATGTCATCATTTTGCGTATTTTATTAAGCTGAACCAAAAACGCACCGATCCAAAAATGGTTCTATACTGGTTCCACATAGTACGATGATCCTATCAGACGCAATTGAAATATCGTATACAATTTATAAAAAGCAACTAAAGATTAACGCTTCCGCGTTTCCACAATCTAATCATCGAGACTGTAACACTATCAAAAGTTTAGATTACTCACGCGGATATCGATTCAAATTCAATAAATCTGCACAGATACTACAGTTTTGCAGCTGCTTTGCTGCTTGAAATGGTTTTTGGCTAGGTGCCATGATTCACAATAGCAACAGAATAGAAATCCGTTGACTTTGGCGTGTCGTCCATTTTGTTTCAAATTCATAAAAAATATCCTTGTCATTTCAATGCCAATATACATAATGCTTGTACTACGGACAAGTTTATGCTGATACTGGTATGTTTCCATGCAAACAACATAATCAATGTTATTCACTTTTTTGGAGTATTCTATTGCAGTTGCTGGTAAGGGATCGATATTTTGCTTTGAAATTAGTTGGCTACTGCATAAGCGTGTGACGTAATGACTCGAGACACAGACAGGAACAAAGGCTTTGAATTAGTATCGAAAGGAGAATGCACAGAGAGTATTTTTTTCTAAATTCTGCATAGTTTTGGAAGTACTATGAATAGAATAATAGTAGAATAATGACTAGAATAATATATGTTCATATTCACTAATATCTTAACGAATACAAGTATATTAGTTCCACCTCTAGAAAATGGGATAAATATCCTAATGTAAATATCCTGTCATCGCAGAAGTCCTATAAATATCCTGTCACCAATTCAAAACTTAATGCTGCCACCACTAACCATAGAAGGGATCCAAAAATTCCTATAAATATCCTGTCACCAATTCAAAACTTCATGCTGCCACCACTAAGCATAGAAGGGATCCAAAGAGATATAAGTTGGGTGAAATTTAACAAGGTCCCTGGAGCCGATGGAATACCAGCTGAGCTGATGAAATGTACAGGACCCACGTTACATCAAGGAATTCTTAAAATGATATTGCAAGCATGGGATTATCAAAAGATGCCAGAAGACTGGCGCAAAAGTACATAAGAAAGGTACATCAAGAAAGGTACATAAATACATCAAATAAAGGTACATAAATAATATACAGCAACTGTAAGGGTATAACATCGGTGAATACTTTCTATAATTTACTCTCCTCTATCGTGAATCTGCGGATACTCCCATACACTAAAGCCATCATCGGACAATATCAATGTGGCTTCAATTCAAGCAAATCAACAAAATAAATCAACAACAAAATTTTCTAGAATTCACTATTCCACTGTACCATCTATTAATAGACTTTAAAGCCGCCCATGATAGCATAGTCAGGGTAAAACTGTATAAAGCCATGAGAAAATTCAACTTATGCAGAGATACTGACTTACGCAGATGATACTGGCATCACTGGAAGATCTGAACTAGCTGTACGAGAGTCCTTCATCCAGATTGAGCGAGCGGCACAAAAACTGGAACTAAACATGAATGAAGGAAAGACAATATACATGATGGCAGCATCTGCAGAAAGAACACCTAGTGTTGGTCAATTTTCCTGGATACTTTGTATATGTGATAAATTTGAAGTAGTGCCATCTTTCAACTACCCTGGATCAATTGAAGCAGCGGATAACAACATAGAAGCGCTGGCGGCTATTCAAATCCAACAAAGTCTACTAAAGTTTGTCAAGGATCTTCAAATTCCAGCTCCTGCTGCACAAGACCATGGTACTGCCAATACTTACGTATGGCTAGATGCTCAGCAAAAAGCACTCTGAACTCCTAGCCGCGTCCGAGAGGAAATTCTTGCGGAGAATCGTTGGCCCCACAAGTGTAGAAGGGCGATTCCGGAGACGCTACAGCCATGAATTGTACGCTACCTACCTAAACCCAGATTTAATTACTTAGATAAAGCTGAGTAGACTTTGGTGGGCAGGACATCTAGCTTGAATGCGCGAAGAGGATCGTACTCGGAAAACCCTTTGCGGCAGATTTGATGGCCGGCGACCGCGTCGGAGAGTTTCCTTGCGCTAAGGGGCATCGGCTCGTGATTGGGACCGATGGAAAAATTTTTTGACGGGAAACAAGACCGGACCCCGGTTGTAGCGCCGATAGTCAGTTCTTGTTTGGGGTTGTTGGCAAAGCTGAGGCGTGATGCCCACCTTACATCAAAAAGTTGACTTGTTTTTAAAAGTTGTTGTTTAAAGTATGTTGCATATTTGTTTATCCAAAATATCTACGCGATCATTTGTGGAGCTATAAAATAATTTATTTGTGGCTCTTTACTGAATTTCTTCAAGATGGTGGCATCTTTTGTGTAATTCTATTTCTTAATTAATTTATTTTGCTAAAATAAAATAATAAATAAATTAAGAAATGTTAATATTTTACAGTTAACTTTTTTATTATTTTCAAAAACAAACAAACTGTAATATAGCGCCTGCCAAGCTTTGTTTATTGAAGAAAATAGAATTGCAAATTATTTTGCTCACTATGAAGAAATACGAAAGCGTTTCAAAACTTTTGCGATGTTCGTGCCCACGTTGGGCGCACATAATTTTCTCAATTTATATATGCAGCTTGAGGAGTCGAGTGGATGGAACACCAGCTGATGGTGTCACAAATATTCTTTTATGCCGAATGGGTATGATGTTTATGAGCTTCAATCCTTAGGCCTGACAAACGTTGTGGTGGGATTACTGTATATTTTCACAGCAGGCAAAAAAATTGTAAATAGTCAAATCAGGCATTTCACGTATTTTCTTTCAGTTGGGAAGAATATCGCAAAGTTTCTGTTGATCAGTTTTCCTTATCTTCTTTGTTTATGTGAGAGGAGCACTACCGAGGTAAAGCTACTAGTGCCAGTAATATTTTGCCTCAAGGGGCAATTCACTTGAAGCGGATAACGAAAAAAAGTCGAGTTTTTGGATTTCGTAAATATTGTGTATAATGATAATTTTAGAGAATTTGAACGTCGATACGCATTTTTTTCTAGGACGTGAAGCTGACGAGTCTCGGAAGCCCATGCCGAAGTAATGGCTTTTTTGGACGTATGTTTGTAAAGCATTTTTTTTTTTTTGAAAGAAAATAAGGTTATTCTATCATGTTTCATATCATCTGAAATCATAACGATATTGCTTTATAACACAAAACTGATATCAAAAGTGTTGCCCGGTCGTTATTCCCATGAAAAACTTGAACAGCATCTTGTGCTACAAAGCTAGAACTCTCAGCAAAATCACATTAAACTCGAATTTCTCCTAAGTTTATAGTGTAATTTAGAGTTTGAAAATAATGAGCCTGTTGCTGTATAATAAACATGCGGTTTCAAGGCGCCCAAGACGTCACAAAAGCTGTCTACAAAATTGTCAGATACAAGCAGATGAGCAGAAATAGTAAATCTGTATGAATTAACCCTTTTTTCGAAGTGAATTGCATTTACTTGAATTGCATTTAAGCCAGGACAAGAATTCCAATTTTCATTAGGCGTTGTTGTTGAAATTGTTAACTGATTTATCGACGTATTTTGCGTATTTTATCGCATTTTGCGAAAGCAATCTTTATAAGTTAAAAGTTTCAAAATAGTTACAGATGTGAGATTTGGTAATGTGAACTCCACTCATCATTAGTTTGACGTTCTGACGGTGAGCTCATACACAGACCATATGTGTTCCAGAGTCATCAACGAGGATACATTGTTTGGGTCTAAAAGTGAAAAGCTTTTGTAGGACTTACTTGGATATCCGGATAATAACTTTTACACTTCTGGTTAAGTCCGTCAATGTTACACATTAAAAGTTTTTTCTTGATTTGCGTTCTTTTTCCACTATATAACTTAAGGGGTTATAGGTTAGGTTCAACTGGCTGGCATATGGCCACACATAGACCCATTTGGTCCGTAGCGATACCAGATAAATGGACCCGGAGAAAGTTCAGTCCAAACGGCCATCGAAGTCCCCGGACTTTTTTGCGAACTGAAGTATGTCCTTCAGCCTCTGCTCCGCCACATGTGATAGATCCACCAGCCAGGGCTCACCGAAGCAGCGTTGCCTGGTTTTCTCCAGTGCCGGGCAGTGGCACAGAAGGTGTTGGATTGTTTCAGAGACTCCTGGCTTTTGACACTTCCTACAGTTATCGCTGGTTAGGAGCCCCATTTTTATGGCACGAGCTGCTACAAGACAGTGGCCAGTTACTACACCGACTAGCTGCTTGCAGTCAGTCCGCGTTAAATCGAGCAGGAATTTAGTCGCTGCGTGATTGTATGACCCCCACATGATTCTGGTTTGCTTGCAGGTCTGAGTTGCACGCCATCTGCACATCACACCTTGCATCATATTGGAGTCGATAGAGTATTTGATCGTCTGGATTGGAGTTAAAATGTCAACCGATCCTGACAGGGGAAGGCTAGCTCCGTGCTTGGCTAGTGCATCCGCCTTCTCGTTTCCTTCAATGTCCTTGTGACCAGAAAGCCCAGTCTGTTCAGGGCCTGAATACAGTCCAGTATACACTTCGATTTGTATGTGTAAGACATCAGAGCTTTGACCGCTGCTTGATTGTCTGTAAAAATGTTGATTTCCTCACTTGTGGTATCTCTGGCGTGTGCTAGGTCTGCGGCTTTACGTATTGCAAAAACCTCCGCCTGAAAAATACTACCGTGGTTAGGAAGCCTGAAAGCTGCTTCAATAGTTGCATCTGCAGAGCATGTTGCAGCACCCACTCCGGCAGCCGTTTTAGAGTCGTCAGTGTAGATGCTAAGAGCTGCTGCGCCCCTTTGCTGATTCCACTCCAGCCCATCCCCCAGAATCGCTTGATATCCCCGCTCGAAGCACAGAGTGGGAACCAAGTAGTCGGTGCTACCAGCGTACCCCCGCTCAAAACTGCTGTGACCGAAGGATCGTGACTCGAAGTGTCCCGATACCCTAAGCCTGACAGCAGCTTTTGCAGCTGCGCCCTTAACGAAGAAATCAAGCGGAGGCATATGAAGCAGGACGTTCAGTGCAGACGAAGGAGTCAAGGCTAAGCCACTTGTGGTACAGAGAGCTGCCAACGGCTGGGTTATACGCAGTCAGAATTTTTATGAAATAGTTTTTTTTTCTAATTTTTAGAATGTACATTTGACTTTTAATATTCCCTGAAAATTTCAAATCGATCCGATTAGTATTTTCTGAGATATACGCATGTTTGTAATCACGTCTCGAACTGTTAGAAAGTAGGCGGAGTACAGACCGGAGTAGCAGCTGCTCTTTTCTTTCTTTGTATTCCTAGGTATAAACATGATTATCTGTCTTTACTACCTGATGTTGCTGAAGCTATCTTTCTAATTTATACAGACCTCAGTGATAAAAAATTATTGGAAAGGTGTGTAAGTGCATTTACGCAAAACAACAATGAGATCTACAATCGCTTGATATGGAAAATAACTCCGAAAATCGTTCCCTGTGGCTCATAAATTGTTTAAATAGCAGCTTACATCGCTGCCACGATCTTCAATGAAGGTACAACTTCAATTTTATATTTCATCAATGCAATGGGACTATCAATTGGGTCCAGTGCCCGTGCCTATGTTGAGAAAGACGATGCAGAGTGCGCAATGATCTCTGACTCGAGAGCACAAGGGAGTACGCGAGAGCACATGAGAGTACGCGAGAGAGAAGAATAGCTCGTAGACAACATCAATCCGAAGTATTAGAAGCTGCTGATGCTACAGACGTTTCATATTCTGACCCTGGAATAGATGACTCCATGTAAGTAAAACTATAAAAACTATGTTTTCCAAGTCGGTGTTCAAGATTTCTAAAACACGGCTCAACCGAACGGTTTGAAATTTTAACACATCTTTCCAGATATATTCCTCAGGTACTAATCGAAGGAATAAGATTTCGGATCATTATTTCTATTTTTCTAAACAATTTTACATGGCATTTTTGGTCGAAAATTCAATTTTTTTTAACGAAGCCGCTATTTTGTCAAAAATCAAAACTTCGATTATTCCTTCAATCAGAACCTAGTTTCATCTATTCACACGATGAGCTGCACCGGAGAAATCGTGATCACCGCCGAACACCTTTTTTTTGGAAGACCTTCAGGAGATCGTCTGTAGGAGCACACCAGATCAATATTTTTACAAATCATTAGTTCCATTATAAATTTAGATATTTCCACTAAATGCATATATATCTTTTATTCTTGTAAAATAAAATACCTTTTCACAAAAAATTGTTAAAAAAACGTCTTTTCCACCTTCTAACTGCGTATTACCCCTTAATGGATACGCAATCTTTATTACCGGGCATTATTCGACTAATGAATTTTTGGAGATAAGAACATTTCACTAAGTTTTCCATCGCAACTACTTGTTTAGAGCACCCTTGCGGATTTGGTGAGATTAAGATTTTGTCGCCTGGTTGTTGCGAATTTTTCAGCAAGTCTGTTTTTACTCCCCGTCTTATGTTTTACAGTCAGTATCATAGTTTTTGCATCAGTAGATGTTGATAAATCTATAAATTTCTCAAAACTGGTAGCTGGTTCAAAATATCTTGGTCTTCTGTTGCTCAATCAGTTTGAGAAGAGCAATGTTAAATATATTTTCGCGAATAAATGGTTTCCCCAGGGTGTTCTAAAATAAATCAGTTGACGATTGGCTGCATTGCTGAAGATTTTCAATAATTATTGCCATTGTTTCCACGATCAGTTTTTTTTGCTGCAAGTTCCACGCACGTACACATTAGATGAGTATTTTCACTTTTCTGCTAATATTTTTGGTGTATTTCTGAGGATTTTAATTTCAAGTCAAAGGTATTTAAACATCTATAGCGGCACTAAGTCACAGTACACACAATTAAGACTATTTAACTTATCAACGCAAGTAATAGTTACTACAAACGCTGAACAAAACTAAAACAAAATAACGGGAAATTCAAAGTGGCTTAGCGTCATACTTCCGTTTCTTTCTATTACGTAGCTTTGATCTGTTGCTATTTTATAGACTTATATGAGAAAATGATACCTTTTTTAATTAAAAGCTACATTAACGGTACAAATCGCATTTCGAAATCATTTTTTTCTTCGAGCCAACTAGCTAAGCAAGTCCTCGGCACCAGGCCATAGGCGCGCCGTAGGGGGGGCCAGGGGGGGGCGGGACCCCCCCAGACCCTAGGTTGGCCCCTCCCAGAAAAATAAATATTTCCAACAGCAGACACTTAAGTTTTCGCCTCTTAGGTTTTTGTGGTTACAGCAAGAGTTGAGAAGCGCAGTAGTGTAAGCCTATACCAAAGCATACACACTACTTATAACATAGAGACTGTGTTATTTGCAGTATTAATTACAATGTTATGAGACTCATTTTGAGAAATGGACGGCAATATTTAACTTAAAAAAACGCCTCGCCAACCATCCTTTTTTTATTAAGATTACCGTTCATTCTTACTAGGCAATATACAGGTATTTAGATAAGAACACTTTTATAAACTAGCGTTTTATACAATTATGTTTTTCACAAAACATATTCTAAGTATTAAAATGGTAGGCAATAAGGTAATTAACGTAGGATACAATTTTCGAAGTCATTTGGAGAATAGAAATGGCATTTATGCTATCTATGACCTACTTAGTTTACACTCAGGTTAAATGTGTGTGAATTTTATTATAATTTGATAACTTCATCGGAAGCTAGAAGACATAGCACTTCAATTTCACCGAGCGTTTTTTCATAGTGACACAGCTGCTACATGGTTCTTATCATATTCATTGAACTTTTGTCAGACCTTTATCTTTTTATCCGGTCGCGAGACACCGTAAACGCTAGTTCCAGGTGCTAAAAATATAAATATTTCGGTGCGATTTTTGTGCGATTGGGAATTTTACAAGTTTATATTTGAGTGTATAAATATAGTATCAAACTCATCAATCATTTGCATTTTGTTTTAACTGCCGTGTGAAAGATTTGTGTTCACCCACTTATGGTAGCTACAAGGTAGCCCAGACATTATTTAAAAACGACAGAAACTTATTTTTTATGCCCATTGATGAGTCTTGTAAATTTTGTGATGATCTGATGACTTGGTGTGAAGTTATCACAATGCGAAATTTTCCATAGAATCTCGATTGTTGCCGAAAATACACCAACATTTCAGCTCGATCAAAGTTTGCGATCCGGATATGAAAATTCTACTAGTGCTTGGAAGACAGTAAATGATATGGTGCTTGAACAGTCTTGGAATATTGCCAAGATGAACCGAAATTATTTGGAAAAGGCTATCGACCTTACGACGTGTCTCAGTCGCCAAAGACGTGCTTTCAGAGGACATGATGAAAGTGGTACCAGTGATAACCGTGATTTTTTTTTTTGGAATGTGAATTATTCGCGATGCATGATTCAACTTTTGAAAAACATTTTAAAAACAAGGTTGCAAACTACTGTAGTGGCAAAACACAAAATGAATTAATGAAAATAATTGCTGAAATCGTTCGTGAGGACAATACAGCTGAAATAAAAGAGTGCGGACTGATATCCATTATGGCAGACGAAGCAAGGGTCCACAAAACGAACAACTCTCCGTGGTTGTCAGATTTGCTAAAGAGCTAGCTGTGGATGAAATTTTTTCAAGCTTTGTAGACTGTTTAGGAGCTAGAAATGCCTCGTATTTAGCAGATATAATTTTGATCCTGTTAAACAGCTACGGACTTAGCGAATTGCTTGTTGTTGGACAGTCTTATGATGGTGTTAGTGTCATATCAGGACAAAAAAGTGATGTACAAATCTTAATAGCCACATTTGCACACTGTCTAACTCATAAAATTATCCTTGCTGTGATGGACACATTTTTCACAATCGAAACGTGTACATCCTTTTTCAATGCCATCGAATCCTTTTACCTACACTTTTCGAAGCCATCACAACACAAATTGTTCAAGCAGCTTGAAGAGGCAGTTGGTCTAAATACAAGGCGTGGAATGAGAAGTTTAAGCTCGACTCGTTAGTCAATGAGATTTTGCAATCGCAAATATGTGGTCGATAGCTGTAGGACTATGAAAGAGGCTTTAGAAAAAGAAATGAATGAGGGAAAATACAACGACTCATTGGGGATCTTTTATTCAATCAGTAATCCTAAATTTTTAGTAACTCTTTTCATATTTCACTATGTTTTTTTTATAACGAACATGTTAAGCACATATTTCTAAACTAAAAATACAACTCTTATAGATGGGATAGACCTTGTGAATGGAAGAGTTAAAACACTACTAAGTGAGCAATTAGACTTGTACTTAGTTTGGGAAAAAAATAAATCTTTTGCAGAGAATAACTGTTTGGATCTCACATTTCATAGATGATCGCGAAAACGGAAAACAGCAAAAAGCACTAGTAGTTAGGGTGCAGTTAAGGCTACAAACCAAATGGCTCGAAAAGAGTAAGTTACAGCACTTTTCATCTTGGCCAATTATTTTTGCTTTTCCTAGGTTTTCTAGCTTATTTTTTTGAAGTAAGAGATCAATTCCTTCCTTCTAAGCTTAATATATTCCAATTTCTTCAAAGATATTTTGAAGCTAAGCTATCCTGTTCTTCAAGTATAAGTTGAAATATATTTAGCTTCTAAACGAAAAAATATTCTTATATATCTAGTTATTTCCATTCTATTCCCATATAATTCATACAAGCTTTCTTTCTTAGCGGTCATAGATAATTCATGTGTAGTTCATACCTACCATTCACATTATATACATGTGGTAGTAACTTATACGTGTTCACAGACAAGAAGTTTATTTGATAATGCATTATGCATTAGCAAATAACAAAAAATAAATCAACAGATATATAATGTATTAGTAAATTATATAAGTTGTATGAACAGTACGTGTATCTTACAGAAGACAAAATCATCGCATGTTTTGAACCTTTCGGTCCCTGTTCCCTGCCAGATTTTAGGCCACGGCCCGCCTATGCACCAGGCCCGATGCAGCATGTTAGTTAGAAATTTACCTACCTCTTTAACTAATGGCCACCTCATTTAAAAACTTTTATGATAAAATAAGTATAGTCTTGCTATGTTTTGTTATAAAAATAAAAACAGAGATAGCCTGTCTAAGCTATTGAAATCAGGAGTTGAAATTATTACTTATAATTTTACATAGGACATTTTTTTCAACTCTAATTTTAAAATTAAAAAGAACAGTTAATTTTCTACACCAAATAGTACATTTAGTCCTTATTAGATTTTTTTTTAAAATTTTAAAATCGAGCTCTAAAAAAATCATTCATCAATTTTGGCAGTTCTTCAAGGGCCCATAGCTCGGCCGTTAAACCTCAAATGAAAAAATATGGTGTGTCCACATTCATATCCTCTAGAAAAAGCATTATGCACAATATGAACAAAATCCAGAACCTCGACTTTATTTCGTTGTCCACTTCACGTGAAATCTGTCATGTGTAAATTAATTTTCGTTGGTACGCTTCGCTTACGTTGAGATGGATCAGTATATTTTTCATTATGAATAAATGTTGTTTCTGAAGTGTTGTCTAAGTACGTCATTGTGATATTAGATTACTACTAAACATAAATTCTACTATGTGCTCTCAAAAAATAATATCCGAAAATTTTACTACAGCTTGATCAAGAACAACAAATGTTGCTCCAGTACAGTTTTCCCTCACAAATTGCAAATAAAATTTTGATAAATTTATGCTTCGTAAAAATAGTAAAGATTAATAAATTTAAAGTTTTGCGCAAATATAATATATTTTTTAAAATGTTGAACCTTATTTTAAATTGAAACCTTGCCAATTGAGGAATCTAAATTACAAAAGTTTTAAACTACAACTGATTTAGTCAGTAAGTTTAGAAAAGGCTTTCAGCATGATCCTAGCCAGGTTGTCTGGGAGGTATCAGAATTTTATACAACTGATCACTATATTATTGTCCACTACTATATAGTCCACTACGATTTTTGATTTGTGCGTTTTCCCATTTAAACTTATTATCATGCTAATCAAAACCTGATGATACTTTTAAATTAATAGCACCTGGAATTTTCATTACTTAGTACATTTCGTTAAACAGCTTTGAAATGTACTCTCGCTTCCCGCATTATTTAATCAATATTTGCCGCAATGAAAATCATGTTCAACACATTTCCTAACGTTGCCAATAATGCATTCTATGCATACAATCAATCAACTATCTTATCAGCATCATGAACCCGCATCATATCATAGCCATCGTGCA
>OX376374.1:59544362-59571862 GCA_947369275.1 Nemotelus nigrinus | reverse complement strand
TTTGCTCTCATAAACGTTGAAATTCATGCCAGTGGTAATATCTGAAACCTTCCACCATATGAGTTATAATGCATTCTTAAGACGAAAGTAAAACGTGGCATTTGAAACAGTTTGGCCGTAATAAGCAGCACATGTGGTGGAATATGCACTCAAAACCTGCACGATTCTTCTACTGTTCTTCGAACATTAGTGTTTCTACCGGTTCAGGTGCGCTAGAGTTTTTTTATCATAAATACACGTTTCTTTCTCAAGAGGCAGAAAAGATACCATGTTTCTGACATATAGTAAAAATAAATACAGCAAGGACCTATATTTAGTTAGCTGTGGATGAGGATACTCAACATAATGTAGCTCCAAGCAGGTTGGAAGTAACTGAGATCTTATGAGTTTTTTTTATGTGAACAAAATGATGTGACATAGTAGAATGCATGCTATATTTCACCAATTAAAATGGAAGTTGTGTTACGCTCTACACGGAATGACTTTATTTTGCTATCCCTGCTCGACATGAGATGAAGTTTATTGATTTGCCTTGACATATAGAAACAAAACTGCCCAGCAGCATAATCAGTTTCTCCAAATTTTTCAAAAACGGACTCAAAAATTTTCACTACAACAACGAAAGTAAGGAATTTTTTGCTTCGGATGATTTAACATTGACATTTTTTTTGACTAAATAGTTTCGAAAGTATGTAATGTTTTTCATCAGGCATCAGCTCATAGTGCATACCTGACTGATGTGTTGCAGTAAGAGTTCATCAATTTTTTATATACGTTAATTGTGACAAATTTTAACATCCTCGACTTTTATTCAACGATATATTTTACTCATAAAGGTTATTATTTTGTGAACACGGTTCCGTTCTTATCTATAAATCAGCAGCACGTGTATCGGCTCTCAAGCTTTTCCCAACGGAGAATATTTGATACGAGAATATGGATCGTTTGCGAATTTAGCCTCGAAAAGCAAAATCAAATGGAATTAATTTTGTAAGATGATTAAAAATTGATTTTTTTTCGAAACCACTTAGTCAAAAACAAATTTCAATTTTTAATCATCCCACACAAAGAATTTCATTTGTTTCTGCTTTTGGAGGCTTACTTTGCAAACGATCCATATTCCCGTATCGTATATTCTCCGCTGGGAAAAGCTTTAAAGCCGATACACGTGCTCTATGCTGATTTATAGACAAATCACAAATTAATAACCTTAGCGAATTTGTGTTTTTTTAACGCTATAAAGTCATTGAAAGAAAATTATTTGTTACAGTATCACTTCTTTGTATCAATTTTATGCATTAAGAGTAATACAGAGGTGGTTTATTAAGCATAAGAAAGGTAGCAAAACTGAAAGTTAGAGACAAGTTTTAAAGTAGAGAGCATATAGTAGCAGTTTATAGCTCTCCATATAAGCGCATAAATTAAAAATTAATATTCTATATATCTACATTCGTATCTCAATATCTTTATAATAGTTATCATGTTATGCTTAATACAAGCTATTTAACAAATTTGTTTTTTAAGAAACAGGTAGTGAAAGTGTTCACGCTTCCATTGTTCTTCCTCATAATACGGGTAAGTATTCTGCAAAAAACAGCTTCACTTCACTGTATTTAATTAATCCAACCAACGTCAAATCACAAATCACTTTAAACGAATAAATCAGGTACAAAGAGATTTCGCCCTTTGGGTTCGAATAGTTTAGAAATCTACAAAGCTATTATATTAAATCTGTCCAACTTGTTTCATCCTGTTGCAAAAATAATAATTAAACTCTTATAATAGCTGTCAGCTAAAAGCCAAGTCAATTATTATTTATCTTTTCAAATTCAGCATTAAATGTATTATCGTTTTTTTTTAAGTGCACCCTTATGGTTATTTGGTATTCTGTTATCAGCTATTTTGTATCAAGTTTGAATAAAAATTTGGTTTTAAAATATTTTTGTATTATTACTAACAAAATATTATTTAAAATGCTATAATAAATGCGCTAGAAACCCATATTGAGGCCGATTCGTTTTCGCAAAGTGGGAATTGAATTAATTAATTCGATTAAAGTTAGTCAAGCTTTGAAACCAAATAATCTAATTTAAAGGTCAATTTAACCCGCGATTACAATTAAACCCCCGATTACTCAAAACTCCAGTTGAGTTACTTCCGCGATTATTAATTAAAGGCCTCCAAAAAAAATATTCAGCGCAGGAATTAAAAGATGAAATTATGAACCTGAATCATTCGATCGACTCAAATGATAAATTTGAGACTGTCCACATGAGGCAGGCACGAAAATCAAGCAAATGGATAGCTTTCTTTGAAGTGAAAGGAAAATTGTTTAAACGAATGGTGAACCAACACATTAATATCGACTTTGGCTCCCACTCCATCATTGAGGACCACAATGTTATGAGGCGAAATAAATGCCAGGGCTTCAACCACGAAACATTGGCTAGCCAGAATTAAGATGTCTGTGCTATTTGTATTGGAAACCATCCAACAAACACGTGTTCTGAAAGTGGTCTGAAATGCACTAACAGCATCCAAAAGAGACATAGTCACATTAATCATTGGGCCGATAGTTAAAAATGCCAATAAATCAGTGTAACATTGATTACAGTTGCTACAAGCTTTATGAATAAAACCAATAATACTTTAAAAATAAGTCCAGCGCTTCAGAACCGCTAGAAAACTAATTTTCGAAGAAATTATCTTTGAGTGACAAAAAAATGTGCCAACGTTTTTGTAGAATCATATCAACCATTCCTTATCCAAAGCAATAAAACTCAACTATAACACAAATGATGAAAATGTTCAGTGCTGGCAACACTTTCCCAACGAAGCAGCAATAAGTTTACCTTAACAAGCTCAAACAAAAATCAACTTATCCTTTGAATTTTGTTCTCATCGCAGGATTTCATCGAAAGTTTCAGCGGTTAAACATTGTTTGAGGCTGCTATCTGAAAAATGTTCAAAACTCGGAAAATTTAAAAATTGATTCCTTATTTTTATTGCAAATGCTTTGCATATGAGTACGTAATTTGAAGCATCTGTTGGTGCAATATTTGCGAAAATGGCTAATGCTGTTTACCCTGAGTAAGCAGCAGAGCAAAATATAAACGAAATCTGCTTCACGTTAAGCTAAACCCAACCAGTAAATTTCGTTTCGATTGAATCACTGCGCAGGAAGTTATACGGGTGAAAAGAATTTTAGGGTAACCACCCTCAAAACTTTTCAAATTTTTAAATCGTTAATATTTGTTGTTAATTTTCATTGCAGGATGATTCCCATTTGCAAATCCAATGATATAATCACTTAGTAAAGAAATTCCATAAAATTACAAAAATGGTCATAGCTGGCAGCCCTTTCATGATTTTTGTACGGGATTCCTACGACATTTGGTTCACATTAAGATCCATTTAATGCAAGAGCTTTGTTTCGATTTCATGACTGAAACAGAAGTTATAGGGAAAAAAGCTTTATTTTGCTGAACAAAAATCACCATAGCTGGCAACTCTATTTGAATTTTTCAGATAAATTTTCATCAAATGTTATCTAAAATAAGATCCAAATATTGTGTGAATTCCGTTTAAATTTAATGGCTTAATCGGAAGTTATAGGCAAAAAAGCTGTTTGTTTTCTCAGTGATTTTTCAAGATGGTTTCACTGCCACAGGGTTGCCCGCATTTAAAAATTATTTCTACCAGACCTGGTTTCAGCTAATACCAACATGTCCTGCAAATTTCACCATGCTCGGATTATCCGGTTCAGTTCTCGTGAACAGAAGTTTCGACTGCTGAAAATAGAGGTTATTTGGTGATGGGTTGCCGTTCTTGTGCAAATCGAAATATTGAAAAATTCAACTTGACATGAAGGAAAAAGGATAAAATTTATCAAAGTTTAGAAATTTTTGTCAAAAATCAAAAATTTTTCAGGAGGGATTGAAGGATTTTTTTTCAACAGCCTGCAGCAGCTACTGGGTAACTCGCTTTATCTTGAAAATCCATATGTGTCAAATTTTAGTCAACATCAATACGCTCTGTAATTTTCACGATGATCCATTGTGTTTCTTACAAGTAATTACAGATCAAAATTTGAAAAAAAATCCTTGCCTACTTTTAGGTGTTCTGCACAAGGGAAGCATTGCTTCCCTTACATTTGGCTGACATAAATTTTAAATTGTTTTTTTTTCGAAATCGTGAAATAATCGCGTATAAACATTTATTAAAAAATAATTTCTCAAATCAAATTGTGAACATCTCACACAGTTGATCTGGTAACACCACAGAATGCGAATAATGAAAGCATAGCAACGGCTTGGACATAGCATAAGTACTAATAAATAGCACTGAAAGAACGTGATTTATTGATGGGAGAGATTGGCAGGGAGTGAATGATTTACCATCAGCTGGCACGTCAAAAGAGACAAAACCAAAATAAGTTCAGTTTATCACATCCGAAAGTGAGAAAAGCATACTGACAAACGACAGGTGAGAATGTATATATCCGTGTGAGCTGATAGGTGAGAGTGTGTTGGCGTGCGTATTATCCCATCAAGAAACTAAGCGCAGCGAACATTCACTGGCAACAAACGAAATTCCCTGTATTTGGTTGCATAAAAGTGTCGGAGATATTCCTTTTACTCGCCAAATGGCATCAAAAGTAGTATTCCGCACTAGTGTACGTTAAACATCGATAGTTAGATGTTTCGATAATATCGATGTTTTTTTAAAAACTATCGATAGGCTATCGATAGACAATCGATGGTGTATATGTGTCTTGCGAAATTAGTAGATACACTCAGGGTTATTAATTTTTATAAAAATAACTGAGAATTCAATTACTATTATATAGAAACACAGAAATATGGAGTTTTATTCAAATGCTGAGCATTTTGATTTAGAGAAATCAATTCATTGAGACGCTTTGAGACTTTAAGAGGTTTCTGCGATCACTGTGAATTACACCAGTTTTCGAAGGAATTCGTTCACTCGGAATAGAAAACGCAAGTATACATGGATGCTAGAGACATTCTAGAAACATTTTCTTTGTCTCAATATTTGAATCTAACCAGTAGTCGATGGAACATTTGCCGTTTCCACTGGGAGGTTTCTCCAGGTTTTGGTATATATCTATGTCTTATTGCATCATTATTTAGGCAGCTATAAGCTTTGTCTTTGAATATATCTTCAGGTAGAAATAATAACTCCTTATTTTTTTTTGCTTTCCACTATTTCTTCGTTAGTAAATTTCCCCAGTTTCACCAGTTCAGTTGCTTGTAGATGCAGCTGCCGTAACTTCATAAGTACTCTGAGTTGACTCCGGCTTTTGTGTCATCAGAAAAGAAGTATATTCTATTTGAAGATATTGGGCAGCTATGCTTCCATCGTCTTCTTTTATTTTTTGAGCCTTGGGTCCAGAGTGGTGGCTAACATCATAAGGACCCTTTTCTCAAACGGTACTAATCGTTCCGCACTGACTTGCATAAAGCATTATAAATAATCTTTCCAGCAGTGTTTTTTATGTTAATTCCCACTTTCGATAATTGTAGAGTCAGCCCACGTAATAACGGAGTTATATAAGAAAGAGTAAAGTAATTTGCGCCAGATATTGCTGTCGTCGCCACATCAAATGGTTCTACTAGCAAAATTGTATTCGGCAGCACATTCAAATATTCGACGAGTAAAGTTTCAGGTGCCTTCACACATTTGGCTAATTCCAAAGTCAACTCTTGCCTGATATCATAGAAACATTTGATCTTGGCGTATGCGTTATTCCAACGAGAACGGAACTTCTGAATTAGTTTCAGTTCAGGTTTTTTGAGCTGTCGTTGTGCAATTGTCAGTATGTCTGAAATAACTGAACTCGATTGAAAAGAAGTATCAATATCTTTGCACTTTTTCGTGATAAAATGAAAATCAGGTGCTATAAATATCAGACACAGTCAAATTGAAAGTATGCGCGAAGCATGGAGTATGATTAAATTGAAGAAGTTTTGTTTGCATTAACATGCGAGCAAATAATGTAGCCGAGTGTTGTTCGGTTTTAAAAAAAACTTTATTTCGAATTACTTATTTGAACTGTTACACAAAATTATTATTTTCACGAATTATATTTTATTTAATTAACAGACCGGACACTTGTACCTGATTGCAACTGACTGTCTCGCGGCCACGCATGCAAAACTATTTATCCATCCTAGATTTGCTGACTATTAGAGAATCAAAACATAATGCATTTCTAAATATGCTGACTACAATGGGAATGTCTATCTCGCGACGTTCCCATGTCGTTTCGTGGATTAGGATGCGCTTGTTGCAGGTGTTTGTTTACTGTCTGCAACAGCGCATCATATTTCTTTTCGTCTACAAATTGTTTTGCATACGTGACTTCTCCCCCCTTTTGAGTTGAATTCTCCTGAATTCTATTTATTTTACATTGTTTTTGGTTTTTTATGCAAATTACGCAATATATAGTTATAAACATTGTTAAAACAATAAGAAGGGTTAAATTAATGCCATTTGATATTTTCTTATGATATTGAAGTTCTTCGATTTTATTTATATTTTTTATGTTTACATTGCTTAGTTCTTCTAATGTTATTTTGCTTGTGAAATTTTCATAATTTTTCGGGGACGGGTAGTAAAATCTTTCATTGAAATATTGTTTTTTGTTAGAAAAATAATGTACCAAAATTTTGATTTCGCAATCGTTAAAATGAATAAGTACATTGTTATTTATGTGTAGTTTCCGGTCGTCACAATTTTGGGTTACATTTAAATTATATGCGTTTTTAATAATAATTGTTTCTTGGTCTATTTCAGATATTTCTGTTTCATTATTTACGATCAACTTACAATTTTCTTTGTAGATACAATGTTTACTTTGTGTTAGTTCGTTCATCGATTTTAGGGGTTCGTATTTGTACATTTTATCATTATATTGAAAAACTAATTCATTGGAAGAGTCTATTTCTCTATGTTCAATGTTTGGAATTGGATATATGAGACGAAGTTTGACTTTCACACATTCTGTAGGTATTTTCATAGCGAATATCAACATATCATTTTTTGTCTGAGCAACACCAAGTTTAATTAATTTCATTTTGTTTAAATCTATATCAAATTTCTGAATTTCTTCGTCAGTTAATATGTTCGGATGGAGTATTCCATACTTCGCTGAAACTACATTGTCTTGTATTTGTTCGATTTTGGCTTTTAAAATTTGAATTTTGAACATTTGGTCATAATAATAATTATTAGCAATATTTTTTCCTTCCAAACTATTTATGTTTCTCATAATAATATCTCTGTCATTTTTAATAATTTTGTTTAAATTTTTGAATGTGTTGCTAACATTTTGGTTTATTAGTATCTGTTGATTAACTGTAGCAATTAAGTTGTGAGTGTTTTTGTCTAATGTCTGTAGGTGATTCTCTATATCTTGTCGGTCTTGATCGTCCATAGTACCAAATAACCATTTTTCAGCAGAGCCTATCAGATTTATTAGACCTCTTTTATTTCTATTGTTTTTTGGCATAAGAGTTTTTACTTTTTGTTTCATATGTTTAATTTCAGTGGATAGTAACTCTTTTTGTTGTATATCTAAATTAGCAATGTTGGCCTGAAAACTAGTTAAAGTATTCAGAATTTCAGTTATATTAATTTGATGAATGATTATACTGGATTTCGTGACGATTTCAGCTTCGTTGAGTTGAATTTCGACAAATCCTGTTTGTTCCTGTATGTCGTAAATGTTAAGATGTCCCAATACCAAGTTAAGTGTCCATATTAATGTAAGTATAATGTTCAACATCTAAAAATAATAAGAATTGTTTTGAGAGGCTTCTGGAGAAGATTTTTGAATAGAAGCTTTTTTATTTAAATTGTTAAAATATAAGCTTTCCTTGCGCAATTTCTAAAACGATTTTCCGTCGGAAATATGAAATATCTTTTTGCGTAAATGTAAGATTTCGTTTTCTAGCAACATAATCTGCAAAAACACAGCTAAATACACCGCAATCATTTCCGTTGCTTTGAAGGGGTAAATTTGTGACATCTTCCTGAATGAATTCCGATGGTTCTAATGGAATGTTTAATTTATCTACCGATTCTGCTTTCATGTAGTGCTCTAAGCTGCTCAAAACGTTTGAATTTGGTTGCCCTAATGAATCATAATATTTGATTGTTTTTTCCACGAGGTTAATAACTGCTAAACACCAGTGTGCGTTATTTACATGAACAGGGACTAAAAGAATGTCATAGGAAAAAATATTTACGTTTCGCGTCCATCTTCGTACTGCATTATATCCTGCCTCAAGAAGTCGTGGAATGAAAAAAGTATTCATAGCATATACTTTAGGTAATAATGTTGAGTTTTCTTCACTACGTTGCATGATGAGATTAAGATAAAAATTAATTACATTATCGTTGAGCCATTTTCCCTCTAATAAAGTGCAAATATCACTTTTTGTTATGACGATATTAAATTTTGTTATAATTGGTTGACTTGGTGGACCCAGTTCTAAAGATTGATTTATTATTTTATTTTGTTCATCACTGAATTCCGCAAGTTCCGGGAATTCTTCTAATAGTTTCGGTGTTTCCGGTTGAAAATATTTTGGCGATCTTTTTATATTGGCAAAATGAACGTTCTTGAGTTTTGCTTTTACATATTTAGGCTGCCACTTTCGTCTGACGGCCTTGTAATTCTTTATGAAACCGGTTGATCTGGTTTCTATATATTCTTCTCTGTTCTTATTTGCTTTTTCCAACCATTTTTCTTCAGATTTTACCAAATTTTCTTTCACTTTTTGGAAACTTACTTTATGATATTGTACTTCACTGGGTGTGTATTTAATCGTTGAATGGAACCTTTCATTATAATTACGAATTGCTTGCTGTATTAATCTTTGTGGCATTAAATCGCTCTTTTCGTAAGCAAGAATCATTCATGAGCCTTTGAAATGTCGCTGGCGCATTTTTTAAACCGAAAGGCATCCTTAGAAACTCGTACAGACCGTGGGGTGTGACAAAGGCTGTTTTGGGTCTATCTTCTTTTTTGACAAGAATTTGATAGTAGCCCTTGGCTAAGTCAATAGTGGAAAAATATTGGGCTCTACCCAGTTTGTCGAGTACAGAATCGATGTTGGGTAATGGAAATTTGTCATCCACAGTTACATCGTTTAATTTCCTGTAATCTACGACTATTCTATATTTCTTCGTCCCAGAGTTGTCACCCTTCTTCGGCACAACAATTATTGGACTCGAATATTTAGAGCTGTTTTTCTGTATTATACTCTGTCTTTCCATATCCGATATTTCTTTCCTAACTACATCATCGAGTCTAGGCGGATAACGATAAAGTTTGGAATTGATTTGTTGATCGGTTGTAGTCTTTATTTCATGATAAATTGACGGTGTGCTTGTAAGGACGTCTCCCTCTTTAAAAAATAAGTTTTTGAATTTATTAACTAGTTTAATTACTTCTTGGTTTTCTTCTTTGCTAAGATGATTTAGTTTTAGATGTTCTAGAAAATTATCTTTTACTATTTCCAGAGTATAGATGTTATTTTGAGAATAAAGACTATTTGAGAATCTAATGATTTGATCGTTGATACATAATGTCTTATTTTCTAAATCGATACTTGTATTAAGATTATTCAATAGGTCCACGCCCAAGATAAATTGGTATTTTCGGTTAGGCAGTGATTTTATTTTCCATCGGATCAAACTTTTTGGATGAAGTCTGAATTCTTCTGGAGCCGGTGTATGCATTTCAGAGCGGACCGTGTCGTTGCCTGTAATAGTGCTAAAACTAAGAGGTTCGATATCAATTATTTTAAACCCAGTAATGTTATCGTTTACTATGCTAAAAGAAGATCCAGTGTCAATTAGTGCTATGTACTTTACTTTGTTTAATGTGATTTGGATCAAGGGAAGATTTTCCGAGGCTAGTTGATAAAAAATTCATTATGAGCAGTATTTATTTCTGCGGTTGTTGATTTTACATCGGTGTTAGAAGATTGAATATTATCGATCTCCATAGGTTCTGGTTGTGTGTGATTATAATAGCCCGAATTTTGTCTATATCGATCTGATCGATTATTATTTTTGTAGTGGTTAGAATTATAGTAGCGATTGGAATTTCGCGACTGCTGACTTTTGTTTCCAGCATTTCGAGAATTCGTGTGCTGTTGATTGTCTTGGTCATAATTCTTATCCACTTTTTCCAAATTTCTGTTCTGTTTGTTATTGTTCTTGTAAAAGTTGTTGTCTGTTCTTTCGTTCTGTCGGTCTTGCAATTTTGAATTATTTTTGAAATGACCATTTAATTTATGTTTTTTATATTCTGGTCGAATACAATGGTTTTCGTATCTTCTGTATTGCATTATATTGAGTACATCATTAATATTTCTTTCTTCGTAAATTTTGTCTAAAAGAACCCCTTGACAAATTTCTTTAATTGTATTGACTAATAAAGAGTCTACATTACTTAAATCTATTCCATTATCAGTTCTATAGTAGTTTATAAGCTCATCCGCTTTAAGCTTAATTTTTTGTACTTCCTCGATTAGTTCGGCCACTGTGTTGACTCGTAAAGTTGATATTCTCCGATAGATCTCTCCAGGCTGTGTTTTTGGTCTGAAATGAAGTTTCAGGTACGCCTTTATAAGCTCCCAGTTGTCTGGCTGTGGAATGTTGATTATAACGTTTTTTGCTTCCCCCAGGATTTTCTCGTAGTAGATCGTCCTTATTGCCGACCTTTTTGTAATTTCGTCTGTTATCCCGTTCAGGTAATTTTCGATGTTGTTGATAAAGCAAACAACGCTAACATCGCCCTGACCCGTGAAATTTGTCATATATCTAATTTCCTTCAGGATTTTCCCTCTGTCTCCTGAGGATTGGTGAAGAGTGATTTCTTCTAATGCGGAGGCCAATTGTTCTAATTGACTTTCCCGCTTTAGCAATTGCTCTTGCAATGCTTGTATTTGCACTTCCATGGTTAGGTTTTTTCGATTAAGGGTATAATAAAGGTTTCGTCTTTCCTTTCGGTCCAGGTTTTAAATAGAAAATAAAAATAACTTACTGTGTGTGGATAAATATCTGGTTGAAAAAGTTTCTGCCACTTGTTCTTTTTCTGTTTTTTTTTTTCAGTTCATTGTTTCACACTGTTCTGATCTGTTCACACACTGTTCTGATCTGTTCACACACTGTTCTGATCTGTTCACACACTGTTCAAAACTTCACAAGTTTATTTATTAATAATTTGTTTTTTTTTTTAATTGTAGTAATTAACCGAATCAGATCCCATACCAGCCTCAGCCATGGGTGTTTAAGAAACCTTAAAAGAGGCTTATCGTAAAAACGACTGGTTTCTCTGATCGTTATTATTAGTTATGTCACTGGTTTTTGTTATAATTACTCTGGTGTCCTTTGCGGCTTTCCAAAGTAATATTATTTATGTTAGGAATTTTGGAACCTTTGCGGCTTTCCAAATTCTAATTGTTATAACTTTAGGTACCTTTTGCGGTTTTCCAAAGAATTATTATTTATTGTTAAGAATATTGGGAACCTTTGCGGCTTTCCAAATTCTAATTGTTAAAACTTTGGGTACCTTTTGCGGCTTTCCAAAGAATTAGTATTATTTTTTATTATTCACTTTATCTCGAATTTCCTTTGCGGTTTTTCGAAGTCGCGAACTGTTTTTAGCCGACTGCGCCAATAACGTAGCCGAGTGTTGTTCGGTTTTAAAAAAAACTTTATTTCGAATTACTTATTTGAACTGTTACACAAAATTCTTATTTTCACGAATTATATTTTATTTAATTAACAGACCGGACACTTGTACCTGATTGCAACTGACTGTCTCGCGGCCACGCATGCAAAACTATTTATCCATCCTAGATTTGCTGACTATTAGAGAATCAAAACATAATGCATTTCTAAATATGCTGATTACAATGGGAATGTCTATCTCGCGACGTTCCCATGTCGTTTCGTGGATTAGGATGCGCTTGTTGCAGGTGTTTGTTTACTGTCTGCAACAGCGCATCATATTTCTTTTCGTCTACAAATTGTTTTGCATACGTGACTAGCAGCATTATCAGTGACGATCGCATTTATTTTTGATCAAATGTTCCATTTGCTTAGTGTAGTATTTCTCGCCTAAACATGAACTAACGAGTCTGAATATTTGTCTTTTCAACTACACCAACGATAGTATTCATCAAACAGGCATAAAATAAATATGCAACTTATTTCTGCCATTGAAAAAAATCAGTAATCTCTCTTTGTTTGAATTTGTCCACATATCAGTAGTTAAAGAAATATGTTAAACTGCATTTATGGCATTTTAAACCCGCGTTTTAACATTTTCGAAGTATTTGGTGTCAGGAATTGCATGTTTTTCGTCCAAATCAGCCACGAAATCACGAAAGCCTTCATGTTCTCCTTTCCGCAAAGGCACTATGTCCAAAACAACCATACAAATTATACAGTTCATCTAAATATTTTTTCGGACAGAATCATCTGGGTAGAATTTTGCTCTTGCAAAATAATTTTTGATGATTGTTCTAGATTTCGTTGAACTGCTCTCAAAGATGTTACTAGGACCATGAGTTTTTGCTATAGGTTCAACAAAAAATAATTTCCACCATGATTTATGTTTCCGTTTTAAATGATCTGATAAATTTTTCGTGTTTTTACTTGTTTTGTATTGATTGCTGCATATATTACACTTTGCAAAATCACTGTTTGGAATTCTTTCTCACTCAGTCTCAATTTTCTACGCGTATGATTTTCACGTGCAGTTAAATTTCAGATTTTTTCCTTCTTCATGTTATTTCATTCTACAATAAATAACAAGTGGCAAAATTAACGAAACATAAGAGTGGTCTGCTATCTTTGGTTTGTGCTGTTTTATAATAACAAGAAAAGGAAATATTATTAAATGAGAAAAACTAAGCAAATGTAAAATACTCACAGTGAATGGGATGATATCGGAATGTTACCTTGCGCATTTTTTTCTGTTTTCAAAAACAATCGATTGCAAAAAAAAAAACATCGAGGTTTTCGATAGCTCTGAACTATCGATACTATCGATAGTGCTATCGATGTTTAACGTACACTATTCCGCACTAACTACCTTATCGCTTACCATTTTAATACTGAGAAAATGTTTTGAGAAAATCAATATTGCATATATCGCCATTAGTTAAAATAGTCATTTTTGTCAAAGCACATGTATATTGCCTAGTGGGAATGAGAAACGAATTTGATCGTAGCAGGGTTGCTTGGCGGGGTACTTTGTGTCTTTTTCCAACTTTGACTTGGATATTGCTATCTACTTCTCGCAATTGTATTGCAATTCACGTACTTTCCGAGCTATATATAGTTCTTAAGCTATGGCTTGGAAGCAACGTTATAATTGCATCTACGACAATTTATTTGACCCCATGTAGACTAGACTGTGACGTCATTAAAAAAAATGTGTGTATACGATTTGTTTGGAAGCAATGAAGATGTTGCTTCCAAGGAGAAATTATCTGTTCAAGAGAGAGACTCAGAGCGGAGCTGCGAACGCATGACTACTGTGGAACTTATTCCTGCGTTCCCCTCACTAGTAGCAGGGTAAATTGCTAATGTTATTTTACTTTGCTTGTACAGATTTTTTGTGAATGAAGAATGCTTGCTGTGAGCGAATTTGAGTTACGATATATGACAAGCCTTGCCAGAGAGTTATTTTATGTGTTTTATTTATGATTTATAATATGACATTATTTTTTGGTTGTTCTATTTTATACAGAAACTTTAATGAAGTTGTTATCAATTGGCGAAGGCTTTCAGTCTCTTATAGCCTATGGGATTTGGTAGTAAAAGGTGAAATTGTAGACTAAAATTGTGTAGAATTGAATGTGAAAAATTATTGTGTAAAATTTCATGATACTTTTGATGGATATTTGAAATAGTGAAAGGTTGAAATATGTGAAGAAGAAAATTCATTGTCACATTTCGGCATCATGGACGAGACCTGGAATAACTATTTTGATCCAGAAACCAAATCGCAGTCGATGACTTGAAAGCGACCCTCTTCACCGACGCCAAACAAATTCAAACAGTCAAGTTCGGCAAGGAAGGTTATGCACCAGCGTTATCTTATCTTAATGAAAAAAAGATTCAAAAAGACCTCAATACTAGCCACTTAGACCTGTTCGGGAGATTATTTTTCAAAAATCATTTGTAACAAGTGAAGAAGTAAAAGGTCAGAATGTTGCAGCGAATGCCAGAAAAGTACCACTCTAAAAAATGTGTAAATAAAAGTATCCCGGTTGCGCTAACAAATTATAAAATAAAAGAAGCATAAATTATTAAACCCAAAAAATACTGCCGTGGCGCACTTAAGCTTGTGCACTAAAAAAAAACTCTAGCGCACCTGAACCGCTAGAAAACTAATTTTCGAAGAAATTTTCTTTGAGTGACAAAAAAGTGTGGAAAGACGTAATACACTGTTTTGTAGAATCATATCAACCATTCCAGCAATAATTTTACCATAACAAATTCATACTCAAATCAACTTATTCCTTGAATTTCGTTCTCATCGGAGGATTTCATCGAAAGTTTCAGCGGTTAAACGTTGTTTGAGGCTGCCATCCGAAAAATGTTCAAAACTCGGAAAATTTAAAAATTGATTCCTTATTTTTATTGCAAATGCTTTGCATATGAGAACGTAATTTGAAGTATCTGTTGGTGCAATATTTACGGAAATGGCTAATGCTGGCTAGCCTATGTCAGCAGCAAAGCAAAATATATACTAAATCTGCTTCACGTTAAGCTAAACCCAACCAGTAAATTTCGTTTCGATTGAATCACTGCGCTGGAAGGTATACGGGTGAATAGAATTTAAGGGTAACCACCCTCAAAACTTTTCAAATTTTTAAAGCGTTAATATTTGTCGTTAATTTTCATTGCAGGATCATTCTCATTTGCAAATTTAATGACATAATCGCTCAGTAAAGAAATTCCACAAAATTACAAAAATAGTCATAGCTGGCAGCCCTTTCATGATTTTTGTACGGAATTCCTACGACATTTATTTCACGTTAAGGTCCATTTACTGCATGAACTTCGTTTTGATTTCTACGCTGGACCGGAAGTAATAGGGAAAAAACTTTATTTTGCTGAGCAAATTTGCAAGATTTAGGAGACAAAAATCATCACAGCTGCCAGCCCTATACTAATTTTTCAACCAAATTTTCACGAAATGTTACATGAAGTAAGATCCAAAAACTGTGTAAATTTTATTAAAATCTGATGGCTGAATCGGAAGTTACAGGCCAAACATATGTTTTCTTTCTCAGTTATTTTTCAACATGGTACCACTGCCACAGGGTTGCCCGCATTTCAAAATCGCTTCTATCAGACCTGGTCCTAGCTAATACCAACATGTCCTGTAAATTTCATTATGATAGGATTATCCGGTCGTCAGTTCTCGTGAACAGAACTTTCGAGTGCTGAAAATAGAGGTAATTTGGTGATGGGTTGCCGTTCTTATGCAAATCGGAATTTTGAAAATTTTATCTTGAGATGAAGGACAAAGGATAAAATTTATCAAAGATTTGAAATTTTTGTCAAAAATCAAAAATTTTTCAGGAAGGTCAATGATTTGAAGGATTTTTTTCAGCAGCCTGCCACAGCTACAGGGTTACTCGCTTTATGCTGAAAATCTATATGTGCTAAGTTTTGGTCAACATCAATACGCTCTGTAATTTTCACGATGATCCATTGGTTTTCTTACAAGTAATGACAAATCAAAATTTGAAAAAAAAAAAACCCTTGCCTACTTTTAGGCACCCTGCACCCACACACGGCTCAAAATTTCCAATTGTTTATCATAGACAAGCTTAGAACATAATTAGTTTTCATTCCCAATACTTTTGTTTAATAAAAATTTACACTGCTTAGAAATATAGAGGTTCCTCAAAATTCACTAAAACGCTCGCCGCCGCCAAAAGGTTTAGGATATCTGAATTTCAGAAAGTCATGGACCTACCTTCTTTATACATCTACGTTCTCCGAAAATTTCAGCTCAATCGGATCGGCCACTCCATTATCTCCCTTAATCATTTTGCTGATATATATATATATATATATATATATATATATATATATATATATATATATATATATATATATATATATATATATATATATATATATATATATATATATATATATATATATATATATATATATATATATATATATATATATATATATATATATATATATATATATATATATATATATATATATATATATATATATATATATATATATATATATATATATATATATATATATATATATATATATGTAAAGAAATATGAATTTTCGGCGAAACGAGTTTAATATTATTGTTCTTCAAACATTAGTAAAAATATATTTATAGTAATAATATTAGATAGATATCTTGATCCAAATATAGTAGTAATTTTAAACGCCACTGCGTCTGATCGCCGAATTCTCTCTATATCCTGTCTTGATGAGAGAGATTTTAGAGTTGTGAAATTTAGTCAAATTAACAAACCAGTTTCTTATTGTTAGAAGAAGCTAAAGAAAACCAACAAAAAGAGGAGACAGATGTGCATGGGCTGTGAAAGACTGACAAATTTCAAAATGAATCAATAACTTCTTTCATTTATTTGCAACTTTTTAATCTATTTTCGGCATGAAACCCGAATAGCTTCTCGGAATCAAATTAAAGCTACATTATCTAAATTTCATAATATTCATGCACACGATGCAGCGTATAGTTTCATTTCCACTCAGAAGCCAGAGGTAATTCTAGCAGTGGCGGCTCGTCGATGTACACAAAGGGAGCTATGCTTCCCTTGCTAAACTTCTGAATAAAAAAAATTATTTGACAATAAATATTTAACAAGCAAAAGATTTGATTTTTGAATATCCAAAACATAACATTTTTTTAACACAAAACTATATTGCCAACTTGCATGAAGTGGGTTTATTTTAAAACTTCGAAGGTAAATTTACAGCCACACCACAAAAGCTCAAGCGTATTACTCAAAACCTCAAGCAATGTGCACCAGTCAATTCAGTACATACAGTTCATTGAAGCGCATTGAGATGTACTACACAGAACACTGAAGTGATCTTGCTTCAATGTTCGAAGTCGTGATTGGGTCTTAGATTTACTAAGACGCTTTACCTAAATGATGCCCACAAAAACTCTGCAGTGAATTTACCCAAAAAGCGGCGTGGGCGCTGCTCAGTTTACAGCGTCTCGGTGGGTAGAGCAATTCCGAAAACCCTTGCCCATCCACCCGATTAACTACCCAGAAATCTTGGTGAAAGAATGAAATCAAAACGCTGGAAAGTTATCAGCGTCTCTGTTATGTTTCTGTTTCCTACGCTTCAGAATCTATAGATTTTCTTCTGCTCCTCTATTTACAGGTTATCCCCCTTCAATTTGATGCCTTTTATGCTTTGGTCGCAAGTTGTATGTATGGTGCAAGTTATTGCGATGTTGATATGGAGAATAGTAAAATGATATTAAATAACCCTGTAAGGAACACCAGGTCCTCTCGTTTACTTAAATAATATTCACATTCCACTACTTACGCAGCTAATGAGACGGTAAATAGCTGCTGCAGAATATTTAACAGTATAGGTTTTCTGTATTCCCCAACCATCTTCTAATTTTCCTTCAAATCCTCTCTTTTCCAAGCCATCCATAGCCCCTAATCTTAAGCTTTATGTCAATGTTTTATTTGTTTGCTATTTATCAATTGTTATTGATTTATTTGTTAAGTTAAATATTTAATTTTTTGTTTGCACATATTTATTTCAAATATTTCCTTGCATTGCTTATACTTTGTTTGGTTAATTGATAAAATAAAATAATAAAATATGTAGGAGTTACATTGTTTCGTGTGCAATTTTTCCCAACACCGGAACCAAGAAACTCATTTCGCGAAAGTAGCCCCAAAGCATTTTTGTATACTATTTCTCGGTTCCGGTGCTTTGGGTATTATGACCACCTGATCGCTTTCACCTATGTTGATGTTAATTTTATGTTGAATTTCTGAAGTGGTTTCTCTAGCATTTATTGTTTACATTAGGTTTTTTTTATGTCTTCTTCGCAAAAAACGCACCAGTTATAATTCTTTTGACTTGAATTTTTTCTATTTTCAGTATTAATATGATCGGTTGAAGATAGATACAAGGATAGTTTTTAAAGTAAATAATAACATAAAACTCGTTAAAGTGAGAGCGTATTGAATAGATTCTGTGTCGAAAAGTTAACATCTGCCCGTTTAGAATGGACTTCATGGAACCAAAATTACTGTGATTGTGCTATAGAGGATTTACTGCGGCAGTTTTTTTCATCTAGATCGATTGAGCGGAAAAAGGATCATTGATTCTTGGCAACCAAGACCACTAATTTAGCTCAGTCAACTATTCACAAACGTTAACTATATTGGGCACTTTTCTTGCAAATTATATTAGGAACCTATTTTTGCTATGGTATTGGCTATCTAATTTAATTTGCTTAAACATGCATTATATCCTCAATTTTGAGCTATTAAAAAACTTAGACCACTTATTTGGCCTGTAATGTGTTTTCGACTTAACATATTTTATAATTTAAAAAAATTAAAGAAATTAATATTTTTTTTTGCAATCAAAAACTATACATTATTTCAACTTTTCTGAGATTGTTGATCTTAGTGAGTAGGAATATCACTGAAATAAACTGCTGACAATCAATCACTAGCTTTTAATACAAATATGGTCAGCATTGCAATACCTACTTGATTTTTTGCACGATATTCCAAAAAAAAATCGCATGTATAGTTTACTACGCGCTTCATAAGTATGTGTATCTATATTATATGCTTATATATTTTGCTTGTGCTTCCCTTACTCTCAAAACCACGAGCTGCCACTGAATTTTAGCTTTGCACAGCAGCTTGCTGTTTGACTTTCACCTTTTAGACAGTTCGAGAACATAGGAGCTATCCGAACAAGCGAAACTCCACTTTAGATGAAGATATTTGTTGGTTTGAAAACTTTTATTAGTTGCAATAGTTCATTAAAGTTTTTTTAGTTAGCTTTTAATAGTCTTGAGAGAAAAGGTAATTTTCGCAAGTTCTTGAATTGACATTGTGTTTTGATATATAATAGTATATTAATTTTCAATATCTGACACAATACTCGTATGATGGTGGATGGAATATTTGGTCAAGTCTTCGTCAATATGGTACTGAGAAAATAAACAATATCGTTATGATGAAAAATGTCAGCTATACTGACTCGATATCATGTGAATAAAATGCTCTGCCTCAGGATAGAGAGAAGCCGACCAAGCATACTTTCCTTGGAAGAAATCCGATTACTGACCACACCAGAAACACGTTTATCGCTTCGTTTACTTTTCCTGTCCTTTGCAAAGCTGTGTTAACAGAGACTGTGCCAATCGATTTTCAATTTCGCATCCTGCTGGCATAGCGAGAACACGCCACGTGTACCTGGATGATACACTTGTCGCTGCCGGGCCTTATTAATTTCGCTTGACCTGGCTGGATATTATATAGTGAGTTTACTCATCGCTTCAATTAGGCAAACATTGTTGGAGGCATGCCAGAGTGTTGCTTAACGAAGCCGATGAGTGACAAAACTTAAACAACCATCATAACGTTACAATTTTACCTCGAGGTCTTTATTATGTGATTACAGATTGGGAAATTCTGTGTATTCGATTTTGAGTGCTCTACCATGAATTGTTTCATGAAATTTTGGGAAATGTATTATGGTTGAAATGTATTTGATTTGTAATCGCGCTGTAGGAAGGTCCTAAGCGTAACCCCCGGCGTACCTACGCTTTTGCGAAGAGAAAACGGGGATTGGGTGGAGGATCCGAAAGAGTGCCTAGACATGCTACTGGAAACTCACTTTCCAGAATCAGCTTGCGCGACACCGCATAGTGACGTACTTCGAGGTACCCACCGAGCGTCTGAGCGGCTGATCAAGGAAGTAGTAGACGAGGCTAAGATTGAATGGGCTTTTGGCACAGTGCGACCTTACAAAGCGACAGGGATTGATGAGATATCACCCGTCATGCTTCAAAGAGCAGATAAAACCACCATGCCCATTCTGCAGCGTATTTTTACCGCATGCCTCTGCCTCGGGGTAGTACCCGAACAATGGACAAAAGCTAGGGTGGTCTTCATTCCGAAACCTGGTAGGTTGAATCATCATTACGTGAAGGACTTTAGACCAATCAGCTTAACATCATTTCTGCTCAAAACACTAGAGAGGCTTGTTGATCTGCACAACAAAAGCTCGATTGATATCGTTTATCAACACGCGTATCTAGCGGGTATATCAGTAGATACGGCATTACACAAAGTTGTCGGTACAATAGAAAAATCCTTACGGCAGAAGGAATTCACTCTAGCAGCTTTCTTAGACATTGAGAGGGCCTTAAAAAATGTCACTGTCTCGAGTATCATCGATGACTTGGTTCGATATGGAGTGGATAAAACTCTGGCAACCTGGGCATCTGACTTGCTCAAGAGCAGGCGGATTGGGGCTACCTTTTTGGAGGCCAAAGCGGAAAGATTATTCGGAACTGGAACACCACAAGGAGGGATTATATCTCCCCTTTTCTGGATCCTGACAGTCAACGGAATACTAAAGAATTTAAGAGCCAGTGGCTTTGAGGTGGTGGCGTATGCTGATGACATTGTGGTACTTGTGAGGGGTGCGTTCTCACAAACTTTGTCGGACCTTATGCAATCGGCGCTGGACCATATCCAAATCTGGGCAAGAAAAGTCGGTCTTAGGGCAAACCCGACAAAAACTGAACTTGTACTCCTCACAAGGAGAAACAGGGTACCAGCTATTGTCACGCCTAACCTCAACGAAAGAACATTGAAACTTGCTGATAGTATTAGATATTTAGGCCTTATACTGGACAGGAAACTTACCTGGGGGACTAACGTGAAGCACAAAATTGGTAAAACTTGCGCAGCACTTTTTGCGTGTTGGTCCGCCTACTCCAATACCTGGGGTCTTAATCCCAGGGCGGCCTATTACATATTCACATGTGTAGTCAGGCCGATTTTGGTGTATGAAGCGATCGTGTGGTGGAAGGCAGCGGAGATTAAAGCTTATATCAAGGAGCTACCAAGACTGCAAAGATTAGTTTGCATATGTATTACGGGCGCTTTAAGAACTGCCCCAATGGCTGGGTCGGAAATGATTTGGGGACTCATGCCCCTAGATCAAATCATCTTTAGAAGCGCAAGCTTAGCGGCGATACGCTCTAAAATTTCGGCATGTAAAACGATTCAGATCAGTGGGGCAGCAGCGGTATTCTTACAGAATGCCGCAAAAGATTTGGGCTCGTTGCAGAAGACACTAACCGCATGAGCAAAATAATACTTCTTGGCAGGAATTTCCAGGTCAAGATACCCACAAGAACAGACTGGAAGAAAAAGGAAGCTACCACCGATGGGGACATCTGGATTTACACGGACGGGTCAAAGGTGGACACAGAAGTTGGCTCGGGCGTGTTTTCTTTGGATTTGAGCCTTAACCTGTGGTGTAGACTGTCGGACCATCCTACCGTCACAGAAGTTGGCTCGGGCGTGTTTTCTTTGGATTTGAGCCTTAACCTGTGGTGTAGACTGTCGGACCATCCTACCGTTTTTCAGTCTGAATTACATGCTATACGCATGGCAGTTGAGTCCATTAGCGGAATATCAACCAGATCAATGACTATTTGCGTCAACAGTAGAGCAGTCATTCTCGCTTTTGGGTCTTACAGATGTTCTTCAAAAACTGTTAACGCTTACAGAGTGGCTCTCAATGAAAAGGCAAGGCATATTTCTATCCGGATTATGTGGGTGCCTGGGCATAGTGGAGTCATAGGCGAGGAAAAAGCCGATGAATTGGCGAAGAAAAGTTCAGCAGCTAGTAGTAGCCCCTGCATCACTGTACCGCGGTCAATTGCTGAAGCCACAAGCAAACCTGATGTCGCCATATGGGCCAAACTAAAGTCCTTATGAGAAAACAGGATAGAGCAAAAGCAGTAAACTGCTCAAGCTCAGCAGAAACTGCTTGAGAGCCACGGTCGGCTTGCTCACAGGGCACTGCCTTACCGCATCTCATGCGAACAGAATGGGACTGACATCCAGCAATTTACGCAAGAGGTGCGAAATGGAAGAGGACACCATCGAGCATTCTCTCTGATTGTCCGGCCCTTAATAATAAACGCCTCAAGATTTTTGGCTCTCAGTACTTTCAAGGGTTAGCAGAGGTGGCCAGTACCGTGACGCTGAGTCAGCTGATCCAGTTTGGCAAAGCGGTCACTTGGCAGCTCTAAAAAGCCAGCGGAGGGTGGCAAATGGGCCCAAACTGGGGGCATAATGCAAGCTGCGTTCCCGGCAGCCCTCTTTACTAACCTAACCTAACCAAATTATCTTATAAGATATTTTATATCTTGGGCTTCAAATTCTTGAGCATTCCTTTTTGGTTAGTATATAATAGGAAATGTTGACAAATATAACGTTATTACTTGAAAAGAGAAAACAAATCTACAGTTTTATAATTAACTTCTTTAGTCAAATTTTATAAAAATCAAGTAAAATATTTGTTTGGAATCAAATTATAATGCTTTGGTTTATGAAACACATGTGCTTGATTCAAAAAAAGTTGTCGACGAAAAAATATATATTTTTTTATGACTTCTGCCAATATTACCATGAAACAAAACACAATTTTAGTCGTGGTTTTTCAATTCTTAACTCAGGGCAAACCACGCTGCTTTGGCACGTGGAAAATATTTGCTTGTTCCAAAGAAAAATATCAATGAACAAAAAAATATTATGTGTGATTTATGGCATTTCCTTGAAACCATACCAAATTTTACTCAGATCAAGTTCAATATGAGTTATTTGACATGAATAAATTCCATTGTTTTCGCTTAGTAAATTTTGTTTTGGCGCCAAATGCTTATCATTTTTCTTTGATACTGTATTCATTTTTCCTCAAAAAGCAGATTTTTTCGGAGTTCATTAAAACACCAAACACCGGCAAAAAATTAAAGATATTTAGATGTATATATATGTATATGTATATATATATATATATATATATATATATATATATATATATATATATATATATATATATGTATATATATATATTTAAATATAAAAAAATATATTTATATATATATATATATATATATATATATATATATATATATATATATATATATAAATGTATATATAGATCATCATCATCATTGGCGCTACAGCCAAGATCTGGTCCTGGCCTCCGTCAACAATTTTCTCCATCGGGCCCGATCGCGAGCCGATGTAAACTAAATTGGGACCCGTAAACTCCAAGCGCCCTGATCAACGCCATCCTTCCAGGGCAAACAGGTTCTCCCACACTTCCCGAGCCGAATCCTCCTCGCTCATTTGACGTCTACCGAGCTTTATCTTAGTAATTATATCTGGTTTATCGTAGTAATTATATTTGTGCAACTCATGGTTGTAGAGTCGCCGGAATCGGCCCTCTTCACATATGGGGCCAACGATTCTCTGCAAGACTTTCCTCTCGGATGTTGCTTAGAGGTCAGAGTGCCTTTTGCTGAGCACCCAAGTCTCGGATCCATACGTGGGTACTGGCAGGCCATGGTCTTGTACAGTAAGAGCTTTGATGTATGGGTGAGATCGGGATTTGAAGAGCCTTGACAGACTGTAGTAGGGTTTGTTGGATTTGAGTAGCCACCCGCATATTTCTTCCTCCATGTTGTTATCGGCTGCTGTACTTGGCCCAAGGTAGTTGAATGATGGTACAACTTCAAATTCATGCTCAACTATCCTGAAGGTTTGACCAACTCTAGGTGTTCATCCTGCTGATGCTGCCACCATGTACTCAGTATTTCCTTCATTTATGCCCAGACTCAGTTTTGTGCCGTTCGCCCGATCTGGATGAAAGAATTTCGTACAGTTAGTTCCGATCTTCCAATTATGTCTAAATCATCTGCTTAAGCCAGTATCTGGCAGGACTTGGTGACGATAGTCTCTCTCGTTGACGTGCCAGAGTCTTGAAGTGCTTTCTCCAACGCCAGGTTGAAAAGGAAGCAAGCCAGACCATCCCCTTGTTGGAACTCATTAAAAATGTTGAACGGTCTATTTTAACTTGGCTTGTTACGTTGGTCTTGGTCAACGTACACTATCGCATCAGTTAATATGGGATGGCAAATTCGTTCATGACTTTATACAGTTCTACCCTGACTATGCTACCATAGGCAGCCTTTAAGTCTATAAATAGATGATACAGTGGAATGTTGAGCTCCAGACATATTTCCATCGCCTGTCTGAGAGTTAAGCTCTGATCAATTGTTGATTTGCCGGAGATGAAGCAACATTGATATTATCTGATGATGGCTTAAGCGTATGGGGCTATTCTTTCTTACAGGAAAGAGGAGATTATCTTATACGAGATATTCAACAATGTTGTACCCCAATAGTTGCTGCACATTGTAACATCTCCTTTCTTATGTAACATCTCCTTTCTTATGTATGTATTATGCCTTAGCGGCAATCCTCTGTCATCTTTTTATGCTCCAATACGTGCACTATAATTTCATGGGCCGTCCATATTTAATCAGCTCAGCAGGTATGTTATCGGCTCCAGGGGCTTTGTTAAATTTCAGCCGACTTATTAATCGTTGTACCCCTTCTTTACTTGGTGGCAGCAGCATAAAGTCGTCTTCTTGCATTGGTTTAGCAATTTACTAAAGTGCACTTCCATTGCTCGTGAATGCCTTCAGAATCTGTGAACAGATTACTCTCTTTCTCCTTACAGTAAGTGAAGCATGGTGTGTATTTCAGACTATTTGGTTGAACTTCGGTGCTTGGTGCGGACTTCGTTCTCAGCAGGCATTGAGGATCCGCTCGACCTGTTCATAATGATTTTTTTTCGTCGCCAATAGATTTTTCTGTAGGTGCGTGAATGTTTATGAGGCTGGTGTTTGCAAATTTGCCTTGCAAGCGAAGAGTGCATAGCCTTTCATTGATAATGGCAAAGCCGATGATGTTAGGCTTAATTTTTTGGCTGATGAGGAAGCCTACCCCGAGCACAGGCCCGGCCCTAATGTGTTTAGCGCTTGGTGCATAGGAAGAATTTGCCGCCCTCAGCTCAGGGTCTGCAAATATACTATATGGAGCACACTTCTATAGGTCCTCCAAATTGGTGTTTTGTGCATGTTTGAGAACGTGGGGGATGACTAGCTTTGGTTATTTGGCCTACATGATACATCTAAATTTAATGCGATTTTCTTGCAGTAACAGGTGTACTTTCAAATCCTGAGTTGCTACGATATTCCACCAAAAAATTTAAAGTTGGCTATGAACTATTCTTAGTGGTGGTTAGATATAGGGAGTGGCTTTAAATCAATCTGGTCGCAATATTGAATTTATCTAAATTACTATACTATTAAGCTAACAATAAACTTAAATTTTAGCAATTTTTTTCCTAAACACTCCACAATATGTTTAATATTCGAATCTTCACTTTCCTCTAAAGCCCTAACGCTTCGTATGTATCAAATAGATTTTGCATCAGGAGATTAAAGGCGTTAAGTGAATTTTCAAATCTTGTATCATATAAGGGCTTAAGCCCTCGATATACGTCTGGAGAATTCGCCAACTATTCATAGAACTGCAAAAATACATAAAACTGTTTGACAAGGTCAAAAACATCTATTGTACCTAAAAAAAAAAAAACATTTCGCTGTTTCGTTGACAACCAAATTGAAGGTGTTTGTTAAATTTTGCACGCTATATTGCCTGCGCTCTATATTGGAGCCTTTGTCATAGATTTGCAATTTATAGCCCATTGTTCATTAATTCATTTCAAATTGTGAGTCCTTTTACGGTCGTATATTTTGCTTCTGAAAATCCTTTAAACTGCTTTTTGTTATTAAATACAACTTTTTAAAGTGTGCGAAGCTGATTACCAAAGGTAATCTGGTGTCAAATCGACTATAATTGCATATGTATTTACTTAGTATTCAACGATTTTGTTTTTTAGTGCAGTTACAATCATGCTTACGGGTTCTTTGTATTTACAGCTTTGTGATCATGTAAAGGGAGAGAATTATGGGTACGATCTTACTAAGAAATAATTATTTAATAAGAAATAAAATTAATAAATTCTAGGGGAAAATTATAAACATTTTTCAGTTCCCTATAATACACGTTTGTGATAAATTTCCGTTACATTTTAATTTGGACGATAACATAGGTTTACAACTATTCATCCATAAAATAAAAATGATTTTTCATATCATTCAAATCTAATTTTCCAAACTGAAATTTTCATTACACTCAAGAAATGACAAATCCAAGTGACAACACTAATCTCTAACCGTATACAATGTCTCTAAATGAATCAGTCTCAATTTTTCTCCTCCGTGAATGAAAAATAATATTTTTATTTTTTATTTTCTCCTTCGAGTTCATCTACGATGATCAGTCACGGCGCACAAGTGCTCCATACCCATCTCCTTTTTTTACACGCAATTATGCTTTGATCTCTTCTGACGCATAGGGTGCCATTGGTACGGCGCCTTAGGCGGCATCGGAGCGCGATTTGAAAGTGCACCAAATGAACTTGCTGTGCATGAGAGATAAGCACCCCTTCCCGAAGTCAAAACGGGTTCATTCACACTCTCGGTATGTAAACGTATATACATAACGTTTTAACATGCAATACATGATGCGAATCTGGTAGCATATTTTTTTCTAGTATACACAAATTTCTATACAAGCATTTGATGAATTCTAGAATTGCGTCAGCTAATCTTTTGGTGTATGGATGGTTTTATAGTAAACAACCCTGCAGGTGCACACTCAAGGTGTTACCGTAAGCGGAAAATAAATAAACTGAAAATTTAATATCTCCAACTTATTTTACATATAGATAAAGGTTATATGGTAGATATTTTAGGGGAAGATATTTTATTCTTGAATTATATATTTTATTTTGCCGCCCTTTGTGCTTGTTTTATGCTGCCGCCTGGATTCAAAGCACCATGTGCACATATAGAAGAACCGGCCCTGCCCGAGCACATGGTGTTTTGGATGAAATCTATAATAACATATAAGTCGTATTCTTTCATTTAAAAAACACCATTGCTGATTTTTTGTATTGTTGTTATATCAGCCTTGAGACAGGGCATCGGCTAGCTGATGAATGGCTCCAGCTCTGTAGAGCGATCTAACGTTCCATGAAAAATTTTTCAAATCATTAAGCTGTATTCGTGCTCATGGTCGTCGTTGTGGCTTGTTGATGGTTTCGGGATAACCGTTTTGGGAAGCATTTTACGGGAAAATACTTGCCATCCTTTTCTGAAAAAAAAGGCTGCTGCTCGCTGCCACCACGAGGAGGTTAAATTTAGG
>OX376374.1:59465246-59544162 GCA_947369275.1 Nemotelus nigrinus | reverse complement strand
TTTTAGATTCATGGATATTTTATCATTACTCACTGTCACATATTTCGAATGGGAAATTGCAAGAATGCTCAGCCCTCATAAAACATTGCCTCCAACTATTCAATCCCCAACTATTCCTAAGTCCCCCTGCTCTATACACAGTTAATCCGGTTAATACACTTGACATTTTTATGTTGTCCTATTACGTCATACTTTCAACATTCTTTTGTACATGAAAGAAGCGAAGTACTGTCTACCCAACTCGGTTACTTTTCACTTCCGCATGAAATAGTATAAGTATCACGACCGCAAGGACTTTATTGCATCGGAACGTGGAATGGTCGTTTACGCTCGTATAACAAACCACAGTGTATTCACAACAACAGTGAAATATATTTTGGCCTTTGGCAAAGGCACGGCACAGCACAGTCGTATAGCCCAAGTAACAGTATTGTCAGTACAAGTAGTGGCATAAAAATGCAATATCCTGAACCAAGGCGAGCATATCCGCCTCGTATATAAGGTGACCAGCGTACAAAAAGAAAATGATTTCAAAAGGCTGTCATTTTTTCGCCCAATATTATATTACTTGCAGTTTCATGGTGCGCAGTAGTATTTGCAATACTTGGGTTGTTTTGAATCTGAATGTGCTACTTGAAGGAGCATGAAGTAAATTGGCTTTATCTTTCGAGTTAAACATGACTGGTTTTTCCATTGTTATATATGGTTGTAAGTACGATGGTTGTAAGTACTCAGTTTCTGCAACCTAGTTCCTATAATCCAGTTTCTCCAACCCAGTCTTATCAAACCAGTTTTTAATATTTTAATTTCTTGGCTACGGAATTTCAAAAATAATCCATACCTTAATTCACTTGGAAAGTTCTATTCACCTATTTCAAAAAATAAAGCATCATATAAGCTGAGATTCCTGAGTTACCGCAGAATTTGCATTGTTCATTGAATGAATATTCTAAGTTGGCTTCCGCTATTCAAGCAGTGACAGCTAATTTTGTCGCGGTCCTGTTCGTCTGTGACAAGTTGACCTCGACGAGAAAAGTGAGCAGCATCTGTTTGTAAATTATACAAACTGATAAACAGTCCAAAAAATACTACCAGTCACACATATCATGGTTCTAGTTGACTTTCGGTAATTGGGAAACTCTTTTGAACGTTTTATCAACCCAACCAGTCAGAAGCAGGGTTTGGAATACAGACGTCACGCTACCAGTACGTACACATCGCTTTTCTCTAGAATGAATTTGCTCATTGCATCGCGTAGCGTCATCTTTACTTTATCTCAGGCCTTTGTCCCTTCTATTAGTCTTCGTTTAGTCAGAAAATTGGTTTTTTTTGTCCACTCTGCTGCAACGGATATTCAGAAAGTATAAATTTCTAACGAGAACAATAGTGCAATTACTGCTTGGTGTGTGGGGGCGTTTACTTGAGAAATGTGAAGTCAAATGCTTTTGCTCCATTTTACGACTAGTCTGATTGGGAGATTCAGTAAGACATGTAATAGCTCCAAAAAAAGAGATCGTCAATTCGAGTAAGTGCACAACTGTTATTGACAATCACTGCCTAGATGCTGTCTTGAGTTACCATATACGCAGCTTAAGCACCTGGTTTACAAACACAAACAGTAAATTTGCCAAATTCAACAGGTAAATTTGATAAGAGAAAAATACTCCGTTTTTATTTTCGTTATAGTCACCATAGGAAGAAAGCAGCCAAATCAAACTGAATGCGAATGCAAAAATATTATGCTTAGTTGTCATATGTAGACCAAATACACTCAGAAAAATATCTATACTTAACGATTCTGCGCCAAAGAAATATTTACTCAGTCAAAAGAAAGGAATTTATCCATTTCAAAGAAGTAATATTGAACTTTTCATGAGCAAAATTTGGTATAGTTTCAAGAAAATGTCATAAATATGGCATCAATCGGTTTTCGTACGATCACCGAAGTTAACAAGGATTGGACGCGGTTACTTCTTAAATGGGGGACCGCTTGAGAACATCGCACGTCAAGCAAGCACTGAGCGTTTTCTTTGTCTATGTTATGTAATGCTGCTTTCAAAGTCTTGTTGTGGTTGGCTTTCTTAAATTTAAAAATTCATGCAAGTAGTAGCCTTATGAGTTGAAATGCATTATTAAAATCAAAGTGGTTTTGCCCTAGTAAATTTGCACCATTCTTCTATTGTTCATCGAACATTAGTACTTCTAGCGGTTCAGGTGCACTAGAGTTTTTTTTCTTCTTATTTTCTGAAGCGCTAGTTTTTTATGCCTAGTCACCACTCAAAGCTTTAATGTGACACTTAATTAATGGAGTGCTGGTATAATCCCCAGGCGCCGGCTGTTAAAACAAATCAATACGAACAAATACAACCACGATCCCGGAGGGATTCGATTCGAACCCGCGAGCAGTAGATCGCTGCGTTTGACTGGCGCGTTAGCGGGCTAAGCTACCGAACTCTCGTTTGTTTCAAGGAAATGTTGACAGAAGTCATAAAAACTGTTCATTTTTTCGTCAAATATTGAAGTGTGGCTGATGTTGAAACAAATAAAAACCTGTTCGCATTGCAGATATAATTTACTTAATTCGTAGACATAGTTTACTAGATTTGAGGAAAATTACTTCCTTGAAATAAGGTAAAGTAAAAATTGTATTCCGTTGAATGTAAGAAACTTTTACACAGTATTTATGTAAATAACTGACATAAAATAAAAATTTATTTCAGCTGTGGAAGATTTGAAATATCGTAAACAAGTAAATATTTTCTTTGATTCTCGGAAGCAGATATTTTACTGAGTGATTCAAATCATGATGTCTTGGGGTATAGTACGTTCACCCTAAGATGTCCCCCTAGAAGTTCTTTCGGCTGTTTGTTTTCAACTCATAAATAACCCTGGTGATTCTTATTATGTTTCATTCATTTCAAACACCATTTGTTCCTGTTTATAACTAATTCTTGGCAAATTTGCATTAAAATTCCAAAGAATCATAATTATCCTTACGCATCAAAACTCCAAATCTGGAGGCCATTTTGTTGTTCTTTTACTAACTTAGTATGTATCGTAAAAAGTGGCAAGATATTGCTTGAAATCCTACAATTATCCTGGCACACCATGCCGGCTGATTCACCGCCTGCTGTTGTTGAAAGAATTTGACAGATTAATCAGCATCGTCCATGACAGAAAAACACGGGAGGAAGGGGAAACATAAGCTTAGTTGAAATGACATTTGGGTAGAGGTATTTCCACTTTGTAATTTTTTGAAAATAAATTAAACTTATGCATATATATATATATATATATATATATATATATATATATATATATATATATATATATATATATATATATATATATATATATATATATATATATATATATATATATATATATATATATATATATATATATATATATATATGCATATATACGGTCAAATATATATAAAAGTTTATATGTATACAAATAAAAAGATATCATGAAAAGTACGCATATAAATAATAAAGACATTATATAAATCCGTTGAATGCCTAAATTCTGCCACAGTAGGTCCCAAGTCTTGTTAGGAACGAAGAGGGAGGTATATGTTGGTTAAAAAATAAAAATTATTTCTCCAGCGTAATCTGATAAGTTTTTTTTAATGATCTAGATAATAAAGTACTTCATACTAGAACTATATGCTTTAAGTATTTTTTTACGGTATACATACATATGTCTCAAGATTTAAACATATCTCTAATACAAATGATCATATATCAATCTTATTTATAATACAAATGGGAGCTCGTGTAGTCTAAAGCTTAGTACTGTCTTCGATTTGAAAATCTGTTTCGACGAAAATTTAGCTCGAAAATAAGCAGGAGTTGTACTCAGTTCTTAGCATGAAAAGTTGCTTTCGCATTGAAAATCCAGATGGCACTGACACATGACTCCAATCATTTCAAGCCAATTTAGTATGCATAGTTCATTTTTTCCAGCTAAAAAGTGGCATTAGGTGTTTGAATTTGAAAACTTAGTTGTGCGAATGCCTTTCCAATCAGAAAATCGATCGAAAATTGAAACTCTTTACATGTTATCCGTCAAAAATGAGCAGTGTTTCTGCTTTTCTCCATAGCCAAAATTTTCGCTCGAAATAATTACCAGATAATGGAGACATGTCAAAATTTACCTTCACGATTAACTCAGTACCAGCCTAATGTGTGATATCTCTGATTCTTTTGCAGGTTTGGACGAGAGATCATGCGTTGAGCTAGGTACCTGTGTGAAATCAGAGACAAAGTTAGTCTTGTAATTCATCACTCCACCCTCATATATGTACATTGACAGCAACATTTGTGATTGAAGCTCTTTATCAGATGGAATTGTTTTTGTGGGATGATTAAAGCTGAAATTGCTTAACTAAGTGCCTTCGAAAGTATGCACAAATTTTCATCCGACATCAGCTCATAGTGCATACCTGACTGAAATGACCACTTGGAGAGGGAGATCATTAATTTTTATTTATGAGTAAATGACATCGTTGGATGTAAGGAGGCTTATTCCGCAAAACGAACGAGTTTCCCGTATCTATTATTATCTGCTTTGATAAGCTTTAAAAACGATATACGTTGTCTATGCTAATTTTTAGATAAGAAAGGAACCGTAATCACAAATTAATAGCCTCTTTATCAGCTTCAATTCCTAGCCGGGACAAGGTTTGTTGTCGGATCACTTTCCAATAATTCATATGAAACACCATTGATAAATTGATTAAATGTACTTACTTGGTAAAACTCGATTCCGTGCCCGCATAGCAGTAAGAACATTTTACCGATTGATGTCTGCCTGGTGTTATTGTGTTTTTGTGGCTGTCTTTACTTTTCGTGGTGTCTTTTGTGTATTAATCTTCAGTGTACTTTTTGTACGTTTTTGTTAGATATTCTTCAAATCTTCAATTGAAAAAACTCTAGTGCACCTGAACCGCTAGAAAACTAATTTTCGAAGAAATTGTCTTTGAGTGACACTGTGGAAAGACGTAATACACTTTTTTGTAGAATCATATCAACCATTCCTCGTTCAAAGCAAACTATAACACAAATGGTGAAAATGTTCAGTGCTGGCAACATTTTCCCAACGAAACAGCAATAAGTTAGCCTTCACAAGCTCATATTTAAATCAACTTATCCTCTGAATTTCGTTCTCATCGGAGGATTTCGTCGAAAGCTTTAGCGGTTAACGTTGTTTGAAGCTGCCATCCAAAAAATGTTCAAAACTCGGAAAATTTAAAAATTGGTTTCTTAGTTTTATTGCAAATGTTTTGCATATGTGTATGTAATTTGAAGCATCTGTTGATGCAATAGCAAAATATACACCAAATCTGCTTCACGTTAAACTAAACCCAACCAATAAATTTCGTTTCGATTGAATCACTGCGCTAGAAGTTATACGGGTGAAAAAAATTTTAGGGTTTCCACCCTCAAAACTTTTCTAATTTTTAAAGAGTTAATATTTGTTGTTAATTTTCATTGCAGGATCGTTCCCATTTGCAAAACTAATGACATAATCGCGCAGAAAAAAAAAAATTCGGAAAATTACAAAAATGGTCATAGGTGGCAGCCCTTTCTTGATTTTTGTACAAAATTCCTATCAAATTTGGCTCACATTAAAATGTATTTACTGCATAAACTTCATTTTGATATCATGACTGCACCGGAAGTTATAGGGAGAAAAGCTTTATTTTGCTGAGCAAATTTGCAAGATTTCGGAGACAAAAATCACCATAGCTGGCAACCCTATTCTAAATTTTCAGCCAAACTTTCACCAAATGTTACCTTAAGTAAGATCTAAATATTGTGTGAATTTCGTTTATATCTGATGGCTGAATCGGAAGTTAGAGGCCAAAAACCGGTTTTTTTTCTCAGTGATTTTTCAAGATGGCACCACTGCCACAGGATTACCCGCATTTCAAAATTATTTCTATCAGACCTGGTCCTAGTTGACATCAACATGTTCTGTGAATTTCATTATGATCGGATAATCCGGTCGTCAGTTCTCGTGAACAGAACTTTCGAGTGCTGAAAATAGAGGTAATTTGGGGATGGGTTGCCGATCTTGTGCAAATCGAAATTTTAAAAATTTCAAATTGACATGATTGACAAACGTTAAAATTTATCAATGATTTGAATTTTTTGTCAAAATTCAGAAATTTTTCAGCAGGTTCAATGATTTGAAGGATTTTTTTTCAAGAGCCTGCCGCAGCTACAGGGTTACCCGCACTACCTTGAAAATCCATGTGTATTAATTTTTAGTCAACATCAATACGCTCTGCAAATTTCACGATGATCCAATGTTTTCGTCAGAAGTAATGACAAATCAAAATTTGAAAAAAAATCCTTGCCTACTTTTAGGCACGCTGCACCCACACACGGCTCAAAATTTCCAATTCTTTACCATAAGCAAGCTTAGAACATAATAAGTTTTCATTCCCAATACTTTTTTTGAACAAAAATTCACGCTGCTTTTAAATATAGGAGTACCTCAAAATTCACTAAAACGCTCGCCACCGCTAAAAGGTTTGGGATATCTGAATTTTAGCAAATTGTGGACCTACCTACTAAATACATCTACGTTCTCCGAAAGTTTCAGCTCAATCGGATCGGCCACTCCAGAGATTATCTCCCTTAATCATTTTGATGATATACAGTCATACAAAAAAGTATTCGTACAGCGGATTTTTTTCTATAATTTTATATTCATTTCAAAATATAAGGAATCATTATCAAAATAAAAACTTTCACAATTAGAAAATACCACATAAAATATAATACAGTCTTAATTGTAGTTTTAAAAAATTTGGAATTCGTTGGTTATAGTTGGATGATAAGCATAATACCGAGAGTCGTCTGGAAAATGGATACAAAAAACTATTCGTACACCTGGCATATGGATATTTTTATTTGGTAAACTTTTTATAAAATATCTGTATAATTGCCGTAATTAGTACTTCGTCGGATTGCCTTTGGATTGTAGAATTGCATTTAAGCGTCTTGGCATGGATTCAACTAAATTCCTTGTCACATCTGCTGTGATTGAACGCCAAGCCTTCACAATCTCTTCTCTTAAAGTGGTTCGGTTAGTTATTTTAGCTAACTTTATTTTTTTTTCCTTGCACAATCAATGCAAATCATTGCGTGAAATCAGCGTTATCTTTGGGAGACCACGCTCAGCCGTTCAAAGCATCATTAATAGATATTGCGTCACGAGAAGTCTTACGAATCAACCAAGATCAGGATGACCAACATTATTAACGGCCAAAGATGAACGCAGTATATGTAAAAAAGTGAGACAAAATCCGAAAATAACAGCTTCAGCGATTGCAGCAGAGATAGAGGAAACAAATAAAATAGACGTGTCTGCAGAAACAATCAGAAATGTTGTCCATCGTGCTGGTTACAACTCTCGAATAGCTAGAAGAAAATATTACAAAAGCGAAAAAAATAGGAAGGATCGATTAGAATTCGCTAAAACGATGCGAAATCATGGAATAGACTTCTGGCAAAAAGTTATATTTGCTGATGAAAGTAAATTTAACATTTTTCAATCAGATGGCTTTTGTAGAGTGTGGCGGAAGCCAAATACCGAACTCGATGTACAAAATTTGTGTCCCACTGTTAAACATGGAGGTGGGTCCATATTAGTATGGGCTTGTATGAGCGCTTTTGGAGTTGGTGAAATACACATTATCGACGGTATTGTGAACCAGGATGTGTATATAGACATTCTCAAGCAACATCGCCATACAAGTGCTGAAAAAATGGGAATCAAAAATGATTTTATATTTGTCCATGATAACGACCCGAAGCATTCAGCTCTAAAAACGAGACTTCGGCTGCAATATAATACGCCAAAACGGCTTCAAACTCCACTTCAATCGCCTGATGTGAATGCCATCGAGCATTTGTGGGATGTGGTCGAGAAAAAAATTAAGTTAGCTAAAATAACTAACCGAACCACTTTAAAAGAAGAGATTGTGAAGGCTTGGCGTTCAATCACAGCAGATGTGACAAGGAATTTAGTTGAATCCATGCCAAGACGCTTAAATGCAATTCTACAATCCAAAGGCAATCCGACGAAGTACTAATTACGGCAATTATACAGATATTTTATAAAAAGTTTACCAAACAAAAATATCCATATGCCAGGTGTACGAATAGTTTTTTGTATCCATTTTCCAGACGACTCTCGGTATTATGCTTTTCATCCAACTATAACCAACGAATTCCAAATTTTTTAAAACTACAATTAAGACTGTATTATATTTTATGTGATATTTTCTAATTGTGAAAGTTTTTATTTTGATAATTATTCCTTATATTTTGAAATGAATATAAAATTATAGAAAAAAATCCGCTGTACGAATACTTTTTTGTATGACTGTATATATATATATATATAAAGAAATATGAATTTTCGGCGAAACGAGTTTAATACTACTTTTCTTCGAAAATTAGTAAAAACGATGCGATGATGATCAACAAGTAAACAAACAAAAAATACCCTCAAAAACAAACACAAAATACCCAAAACACATACATAATAGCAGAGCATATATCGGTAAAATTGGATAAGTAGTTGAGCTTAGCCAAATGACACTGGAATTATCAAAATATTTAAAACCATATTTAAAAAGTTACGAAAAAGCTTATCCTATGGCATATATGACGGTAGACCTATAAACTCTCATATTATTTTCCTGCATCCTGCTCTATAACAGCATTTCATTAGTATAAAAGCAAAGCAATACTTGGATAGTAGTTCAATAAGGCGAAATGGTGACTTAATACAACTTAGTAGCAGTTAAATAGTTAACTAAAAATTCAATGAGACTAATTAACCAACATTTTCAATAATTTCCATCATAACGTTTTCAAAATACCATCGAAAATTTTACATCATTTTCCTTTGACTACGCTTTAACCATTTCGCCATAAATCATAACAGTTATACCACATGTAACAGTTATATATAGTTATTGCACAAGTTTTAATATACAATTACAAACCTACGCGCCAAGTCGGCGCCTCTTAAATTTTTCACTTTTTGCATACTGTAGAACTTTATATTATGTATGTGCTCGTGCGGCTTTATATGAGTTGATCGAAAAAAGCGATTTTGGTCCCAAGATTGATTTTTCAACCCCTGTCCAAATATCTTCTAAGTCGTTGATCTTAATCTAAGAAAAATTATGTTGGGGCTGCCAGCTATTGATTTTTTTTGTAATTTTGTGTCGTTATTTTATCATCATTGAATTTTCTCACATTGACAATGAAAAACAAACATTTCAATTTCGAATTTTGAAACGTCTTGCAGGTGCTAGCACTAAAATTCTATTCGTATCTCAAACATCTACAATGAAAATGAAAGCCAGTGTTTAAATTTTCAGAGTTTCGGATGACAGTCTCTTTCGATGGCATCATCGGTTGGAAACAAAATTGAAAAAAATGGGCTGATGTAGAAATCGTAAAGTTTATTTTTATGGTTTACATAATATGATATGCAAATTTCTATCTTTTCTAAAGTAAGCATCCGATAATAAATATAAGTAAGAAGTGTTTTACGCTCCTTAATTTTGAAATACAGACGATAACGAAATTCAAGTCTAATAGAATATGCACTCAAATTCTGTACGATTTCTCAACTTTTCTTCAAAAATCAGTATATCTGGCGGTTCCTATGAAATAGTTTTTTGAGCTTAAATTCATATTACTTTGTAAAATGAAAAACAGTTCAAATCGGTTCATTCAAAATAACTCAAACTAAAATAGTTTAGCTCAGTGTCGAGTTCACTACTCACTCAATTGGAAAAATCCAATTCGGTAACATCGGATTTTTTTAATCAATGTATAATTTTTTCTTCATTATAAAAATATGGTTTTCATAAGGGAATAACACCATTTTTCTTGACTTGACCGTGAATATCATATTATTCATAACATTCTTGGAAATAGTGACTATTATCTACTTAGATGCCTTTTATAGAAGACAATTAATATTGATTTAAGCCATTCACTAGAATGGAAACGTCAGACATGTGTAGGCAAACATTCAAGCAAACAAACGTTAGTAATATATATGTATGTATGTATATGTCGGTATAATTGTGTGTACCCGAAATCATGTACATAACAACCTTTTGCTCTCTAGGCAAAATCACGTTTGCTGGTAATCCCATTTATTGCCGAAACGATTTTCTATGATGCCGTCGTCATGAATTCGTTAGCAAAATCGGTGAAGCGTTCTGTATCATTTTATTGCATTACATTCGGGCAGACTAAAACGGCCCACAGACACGGAGATCTAGTCGTCGACTGGATCTCAATTGATTTGCCACAGACACAGAGAATGTAATCGCAACTTGAATTGCAATCTCATTCGAACGTTGTTTTCGTGGAGGCAACACACGCTTTGGAATGGTTGTTTTCAGGTCATTTTCGTTGTAAGAAAACGGAGGACATATGTACATTGTAAGCATTGTTAGCAAATGATGTTTTACGTAAAGTAATTTCGAACAGGTACATATACCCGGATATATGAGGTATTTGTACTTTCTGCTTCAGGAATCTGTAACCTAGTCATAGATCCCTCTAAATAATTTTTAATTGGCGGTCATCATAACCAGGCATTGATTGTTCGTATTAGGGGTGTCGGAACTGATTTTCGAAGAAAATTATAAATTTGTATGTATCATGAGCTGGCAGCAATTGTGCCTTAATAGGGTTTAAAATTATGTTTCACGTAGCCTTCTAATGTAGCCTTCTAAATACTTTTTTATTGAATTTTAATTGGCGGTCATCATAGGCAAGCAGCACTGAAAATGAACTAAATATCCGTTGCTGCCAAAGAAAAGATATTATTGTTCCACATCTATTCTTTTCGTTCATAAATATATCCTGAAATAATAAAACATTAACGGGATCATGAGGTATGCTAACTGACTCTTGTTGAGCGTACTCATACACAATTCAGTCCGTTAAACCAATGATTTCGAATCATGTTACCATTACGTTACACTAAATTCAAATGAGATCTCCATTCTAGTCTCAAAATCAGCACAGACACAGCAACGTGTTCGTCGACCAGTAGCTCCGCCCACCAAATATCAAAAAATTTTGATATTTACTGCAACCGTTGCAGAGACTAAAAATGCAACCTGAGACTAGCCCACAGACAGAGATTTTCGTTGCAGATATCGCATATTGCAGATCTAGTTGTCGACCAGATCTCTCGTCTGTGGGCCGTTTAACGGATAGACCTGAAACTGTAGAATACTCCGCAAAAGCACAAACACGAACATGAAGCAGGTTTCTTACGACACAGCATTTGAATCGGATGAACGCGTCATTTATTTAATATAGTCGAAGATCTAGAGAATTATCTGAACAAATAGACATTGAACATAATAAATTATGGGCACATATCGGCAAGGATAGAAGCGAATATGTATTCAGAGATTTGTACGTGCATAAGTGAGAGCAAGTACGTACATATGTACTAACACAGGTTGATCCCAAGCAATGATAACAATTGAAACCATGGGTACTTTGAATTATTTCAAGGAAAAATTGTTTTTCATATGTTGAGAGATAGAATTCTGGGAGAGAAAGTATGTTTGATATTTTAAGGCAGCTTCATCATTGATATTTTAAGGCAGCTTCTGCATCATAATCACTGCTTAACTTATATTATTCATAGTTTTTTATTTTGCTCTATGGCATTTTTCCCCATTTCGTTATGGGATTCTTCCTTGAAATGGGTCTATAAATAAATTATATGTTCTAAGCTTGAATTGAGTAAACTGTAAAATATCGACCCTTGAAGGCTTATCTGTTATCACCCTGTATGTCAATCAGTGAGTTATGTTTCATAATATGAATGAATGCATATATGGCTTCCAAATCTGAAAACATGTAAAATGTGTCTGAATCACATAGTACGGCGAAGTTTGCTACTACATACATATTTAATAGAAATGATAGCTATGTGATAGAAATATATGTACATATGTATACTGACATTACTTGGCAGTGAATTCAGTTGGTCAAATCATTTTTCAAGGCTCATAGTGAAATTCCACAAGAAGTCGGAAATTTGACTATGTGATGATCAAATTCAAGGTCAAGAATATATGGAAATGTTTGTAGAAAGGTATCTGCGGTTAGGAAAATATTTAGCATAGAATTGTACCTCAAGTTAAGATGTCACAGATCAAATGAGAGCGAGAAATAAGTTTGCAAGACAAGTTCACATTACATCGAGTGGAATGCAAATTTTTAAGTTAGAATAAATAAAAAATTCTATTGTGCGGCCAAATCTCTTCGCATTTCTACTGATTTTCTTCGATAATCAGTCTTTCTAGTGGTTTCTGTGCATTAGAATTTTTTAATATTGTAATAGCTTCGTTTCAACGCCATTTTAACATTGTAACAACCTCAAAGCTCATACTAAACATCAACCCTGAGCATCTGGAAAATGGAGCTACAATGTAGTCAGGTTAGTTCACACCAAGTTTTCGTCGTGCATGAAATCACTATGAGGTATTGTTGGGGTCACAAGAGATTAGCGACGAAACCAGTATGTACCTAAAGTTTGGGAGCAAGTGCTACTGCATTTTACATGAGATGAATGATGGCGCATACCATCTTACATATCATGCAAATTTCTACCACCAACAATCGTCTTTTGCACGGACCACGCAATGTTACCGAGCTCGAATTCCTGGTTGTTGTGTCAACATATGCAAATGTGATCGTTTAGCACGACTAAAAGTTTCATTGGCATAAAATGGTAGTACTTTTCTACAAAATTTGTCACATTCGATGATGCAGAGATTTACACACGCTCCAGAAGTGGATGCTTACATGTGTTAATGGTTAGATACATGTATGAGCTTATTGAAAAATTGGACTTTTATTTTTACACACTACGGCGATGAGTGATGTCGGGTGACATTAGAGCACTAAAGGTTTTGGAAACATTCATAACAAATGTTTTTAGTGCTGAATTTTACAGTTTCTGCCAGTTGCAAGCTATTAGAATAATATTCACCGAAATTATTGTGAAATACGAAAGTAAGGAAAAGTGTCAGGATTAAGCATGTGTATATGATGTGGGAAAATTAAAAAAAAATTAGTCCAAATACGACATTATAATTAAAATGTTGAGAATAATGGTATAAAGTAGTGTAATTGAAATATCACAATCCTTATTTATACAGTATCATTTCACATAGTTTTATTGGAATAAAAACTTTCCGTTTTAGCTGTAACGTGAATTGGATTCATTCAAACTGAGCTCCAAGTAAAAACGTTTCGCATGTGTTTCACAAAATTTACCCCTGCAATTTTGGGCACTATCTTTCGATCTAAATTTGATATCTGACAAGCATGAATAATTTATACGAATAATAAAATGCCTTTACGTCTTTAAGAATTTATGTGTTTTGGTAAATGAAGCACTGCACAACCATGTTTGACATTTGAAGAATTTCTTCGGCATAGTTGGAGCTAATGTACCGACAAATGCCATGAGTTTCCTTTTTATGATCAATACTGATGAATATTGAAGAAATTTAGCCAGCTATATGTTGTCTCTGTTTGATTAAATATGTAGATGAATATCAATTTCGTATTGTCATAAAAACATAATTCGTATTTTAATATAAATGTAACGAAGTTCATAAATTCCCGACAAAATCCTGATAAGCGTATGAGCGCTATGTTAACATAATGGGCGAAAATATAATTCATGATCTTGCATTTTGTTTTTGATTTCGTAAGCACCAAACGGAAAACTTCGGCCTACCCTTCATTGATGTACAAAGAAAGCTCTTGTTCGTCAAGCTCTTACCAAGTTTGTGACCTGTTTCTTGACCATATTCAGGAAGTATTTTTCATGTAGAAGTTTATCTAATGCTCTTTTTATTTCAAACATTTCCGCCAAATATCGTTTGTGAAATATATACAACTAGAAAAGAGATTGCACAGGCCATCGAAGATCTGAACGTCAACAAGGGTCCTGGTCCTGACTTGCTACTTCTTTGTTTCATACTCGAACGTATGGAGTCGCTTATTTTGCTTGTGCATTTAATTTTCATTAAATCACTTTCTTGCAGGGTTTCATCTTCTTCTGGAAATCTTTTTATCTGACGCCGATTTGTAAATGTATTTATATTCAATTGATAATTTCAAAAGTATTGCAATCCTATCAGCATTGCCTAAAATATTTGAAAAATGGTCTATGATAAGATCACAAATCCATTAGAACCTCTTCTGAAGGAAATATAACATTGTTTTAGAAAAGGTAGGTCAACAACTACCAACTTCGTTTCATATGTTCTCTGTGGCACGATAAAGGGCATCAAATTAATATCATCTACACACACTTCAACAAGGCGTTTGTTCACGTTGATCATGATATTCTTTGAATTAAATTACAGGTGTCTTATTAATCTAGTTAGATACTTATCTTCAAAATATGATGCATTACGTTAAGTTTCAAGGTATCCGATCCAAAAAAAAACCCAAAGTTTCATCAGATGTACCTCAAGGTAGTCACTTGGCCCTCTTTTATTCAATATTTTCATATCAGATCTTTCTAAAGATTTATCATACATTCTTTACCTATTGTGTGCATTTGATCCAAAAATCTACCTCACAATTAAAACGAAATCAGACTCAGTTATTTTGCTTTAATTGTTATTAGTGGCATGATCAAAGTTGTATCCCTGTCCAATATGATAATCTTCAACGAATCAATAAGGCGGACAAAGCATAATTGTTTACTGAACGCCTCGTAAAATACTCGTATATTCCCCAACTATTTCCAGACTTAGGTTTAAACCACCTTTGTCTAAAGCTCTCACGTTAAAAATGCCACTATCCAATCTCCTACCAAAGTTTGTTACAATTTTCAAATATTTGTGGTATATTTTTTTCAGGTACATTTTAAATCTATTTAAATTTTTATATCTTAATTGTCAGTGTTTTTTTACGCTTTGTTGGATTCAAATAAATAAAGAAAGAAATTTAGCTTCAGTGCTGTATGATTCCATTTGAACGAAACTTGACGAATCTGACAGATTTATTCTGCATTTCTTTGCAATCGGAAATTCACATAAGTCAATTTAAGCTAAGTTAATCGCATTATAGTTTGGACTTAAGGAATCATCTTTCCTTCCAAGACACTATGCTTTCATCAGTAGACAGCTGATATATAGGCTTGTCAAATGTATAAGCACGGGAAGCTAGTAATTTAATAGTGATCTGACCTTGAAAAACCTATTTTATCTATCTTCTCACTCTACATTATACTTGAAGTATCAAGGCCTCCAAAATTGACAAATTCTGCACCAAGCTATTATTTAAAAAATATGGTGTTTCTGTCTACAGATACCTATTTCTAAATTCACCTTTTCGGTCCTTTCGTATTTATCCTTTAAGAAAAATTAATAATAATAGATCTTGAATTTATTAATATTTCAGTTAGCATATATTTTTGGCATTTGTAGAAGAAATGTCAAAACAAGTCTAGCGCATCAGAACCGCTAGAAAACTTATTTTCGAAGAAATTATCTTTGAGGGATTTAAAAATGTATGAAGACGTTATACCCTTCTTTGTAGTATCGTATCAACCATTTCTTATTCAAAGGAACAAATATCATTTTCTGACAGCATTTCCTATAACAAAAATGATCAAAATGTTCAGTGTTGGCAGCATTTGTCCAACACAGCAGCAATAAATCTGCCATCACATGCTCGTGCTCAATCAACCTATCCTTTGAATTTGGTTTTCATCCAAGGATATCATCGGAAGTTACAGCGATTAAACTATGTCTGGGGTTGTCAACCGAAAAATTTCCAAAACTCGGAACATTTAAATATCGGTTGCTTATTTTATTGTAAATGCTTTGCTTATAAATAGAAAATGGAAGCATCTGTTGCTGCAATATTCACGAAATTGTCTGGTGCTGGCAATCATGTGCTAGCACCATAGCTGCTTCACGTTGTATTAAATTCCCAATTCCCTATGAATTTCGTTTCGATTGAATGGCTGCGCTGTAAGTTATGGGAGTGAATATAATTTTAGGGTAACCACCGTCCAAACTTTTTAAATTTTTGAAACGTAAATATTTTTTGTGAATTGTCAGTGCAAGATCATTCCCATTTGGAAATTTTTTGACAACATCGCTCGATAAAGAAGTGTCAATAAATTACAAAATTCATCATAGCTTCATCAACACTTTCACGATTTTTCAACCAAATTCCCACAGAACTAGAAACGCAATAAGATAGTGGAAATCCATGTTATAAGTGGTATCACATGAATTTCGTTTTGATTCCGTAACTGCATCGGAAGTTAAAGAGAAAAAACCTTTATTTTCCTGAGCAAATTTACAATATCTAGGAGACAAAAATTGCCATAGCTAGCGACCCTGTACAAATTTTTCAATGAAATCTATCTTAAAGTTAGATTCACCTACTGCGTGAATTTTGTGAAAATTTGGTAGCTAAATCGGAAGCTATAGACCAAAAACCAGTTCTCTTTTCTCAGCGATTTTTCCAAATGACCCCACTGCCACAGTGTTGCCTGTATTTCAAAATCATTTCTTCCAGACCTGGTTCTAGCTAATAACAATATGTTCTGCATATTTCATATTGATCGCATTATCCGATCGCCAGTGCTCGTGAACAGAAATTTTGAGTGCTGAAAATATAGGTAATTTGATCACGGGTTGCCGTTCTTGTTTACCGTGGAATTTTGAAAATTTTTATTTGACTTGGTGGACAAAAGGCAAAATTTATCAAAAGTTTGAATTTCTTATCAAAAATCAAAAAAATTTCAGGAAGGTCGATGATTTGAAGGATTTTTTTTCAGGAGCCTGTTATAGTTACAGAGTTACCTGCACTGTCTTGAAAGTTCATGTGTGTTAAACTCTAGTCTACATCAATAAGATCAAAAACTTTCACGATGATCCGTTGTTTTGCTCAGAAGTTATGATGAATCGAAATTTGAAAAAAATGCATTGCCTAGTTTTAGGCACTCAGCGCCTACACAAGGCTCAAAATTTCCAAATGTTTATCATAGGCACACTAAAAACATAATAATTTTTCATTTCTTATACTTTTTTTAACGAAAATTTACATTGCTTGGAAATATAGGAGTACTTGAAAATTCACTAAAATGCCTGCCGCCGCCAAAAGGTTTAAGATATCTGTATATCCGTTTATATCCGTGTATATCCGTTTTCCGTATTGATTCTTGATGGACCGTAAAACTTTTCCTAATTGAATATCAGTTTGCGACCAGTCTACTTAGAAATTATCCGAATGAAAATTTGAATCTGAGTTGCTAGAAATTGTTCTAGGGTGTGGTATAAAACTGTCGTCAATAAAACTGTCATTGGCAAGCTCGCTTTCATAGGAATAATGAGGCAAGTTACGTGCACACAATTCGATAACAATACATTGCATTCCATCGTCTTCTACTGTTAAGAATTTATTGTCAAAGCAATTCAATTTATTGTAAAACCATTTTACCCAAAAATGAACAAGCTACAATGAAAACTAAAGTCCAAGCAGCAGTTCAGCTGCTAACAATAAAACAAAAGCTAACAATAATAATAATAAACACGACAATTATGTATTTGGTAAAGACAAATTCATTAATATGTGGATAGATAAAGAAATTTGTTATAACAGAATAAATGCATGATTCCAGGAGATGAATGTCCCAACGAAAACAATGTCACTTATTTGCTAGAAAGAAACATAAATAATATATTTACTATCCTACATTTTGGACAAATAATTTACCGCCAGTTTTTGATGAGCGGCGTTTCTCTTCTGTCCCAAATTATGAAGTCAGCAGATATTTGTGCAAAACAACATCTTGATGGATTATAATATTATTTACTCCCCTTAAAGTTCCTATTTACATATTTCGCTGATTCAACCACTAAAATTTATATAACGTGCTTTAACGTTTTCACGTTTCATGTTTTCATGTTTCATGAAAATAATGTGTTCATCCAGTTCCGATCAGCAGTTAGTCATATAAATAGGATCAAAATGATTTCATAAATAAATAACTTTTTCTATCGTATAATAACTTTTTCTATCATCAGCAACAATTTTTCGTACTTCAGATTAATCTTTCATAATTCAACATTCATTCAATCTACCTATACCAGAAACCATATCTACAACAGTTGTCGTCCTTCGCCCAGTCAAAAGTTTACGCTGTGACTGACGCGACCTTGTTCATGACCTAGTTTCAGAAATCAGCTTATCATTGGGAGCTGGAAAGCATTTCCTGACTGCTGGTACAAAGTCATCGGATACAAAAGGTTGAAAATGGTTCGGAGAGATATTTAAGCTCTTGCTATCTATTTGCTAGATAATGCATGTATATGCATATACCATAATTGGACCGCCTTCCAGGCTAAGCTTTCGATTTCAGAGGACGAATACATTTTCCTTTCGGCTTTAACCGGCAAGTAATAGTAACAAGATATACGTACATATGTATGTTGAAAGTACATATCATATTTCGTATATACAAATGTATATATGTGTATATTTATGTGTACATTTACATGTATATATTTATACATATGTATATTTCGTATATACATATGTTGTATGTTTCGATTATCTTCGAGGTCATACGACTTGGTCTATGAACTTGACTGTCGCTCACTTCTCGGCTCTGAAATTTTCGATACAAATCGTCTGTTCCAGTTGCTGCAGACTACCAACCGGAGATTAAAGTCGTAAGTTTCCTCAATGTTGATCAATAAAACAATTTACAGGGCAACACACCCGTAGCTAGCGTCTACTTCGCTGGCATTATGCACATAAATCCTAGGATTATCTGCCAATATTATTAACAGCCCATATACAGAGTGAGTGTCACCCACTAATCACTCGACCAGTGAACTGGTCTCTACAGCTCTAAATCCACATTTGCCCTGTATTCGCTTTCTCCAAGCCCCAATTCGCTCCACTATTCATCGGGAATTCCGAACATTGTTTTGCCGCATTGTCACGGATAAATTTATTTTCGCAGCATCCGATGCAGTGCGCGGCTACACGACAGCGGGCACAACAGATGCAGGATTGTCTGTAGCATCAGTTATAGTCCAAACTATGGGGAAAATGTGGAAATTTCATCTGACAGCCAAACGGCAGAGCAGAATGTCAAGCGACATTCAAAAATAGAAGCGCCTCAGTCTTTGATTAGATTTCCACCTGTACCATTGGTTTGCGCCATTCTGTGTCGAATTTGCGACGTCTTCGATTCGCTTGTCGTAGTCTAATGTGGGCAACATTACCGTAGACCAAATCGATGAGTTTTTTTTCAAAAAAACGTCGATGAAAATCCCCAACTTAAAAATTTTCAATTATCGGCCTGTGGGAAGCGAACAGGAAAATGATTTAGATTTAGCTGTTCAATGTAAATTTTTCGGAGAATCTGTTAAAGGAATAATACGTTTCGGTACAGATTAAGGCACATAAGATAATTTTCGCATTAGGTAGACCGCAACTCCGAGGTGAGCTGTGAACGTGAAGCATAAAGTAACGACGAGGAGTCTCAAGTGGCATCAAAAGTGAATTTGTGCCAAGTTTTCCGCATAAATACAAGAACGTTACAGTCAAAGTGCGGTGCGAAAGAGAAGATTCAGAAAATCAAGATTCTTCGCCTATGACCGGTTTATCTTATATAATCCACTCCAAACGGAAGTGTGTCTCAGAGATCTGTGTTATGTGAAGTAGATGAAGAGGAAGAGAAAGAAAAAGAGTTTTGCCCAATCCTCACTTAACCAACATAAAAAGGATATGTGTGAGGTAGCGAACTGCCGGATATTTTGGTTGAAAAGATAGCATCCAAGATAGCATCGTGTGTAAGTTTGTTACAGTCTAATGAGTACAGATAGAGAACGAAGAAAGATGTGGAGAGATTGAGAGTTGGAATCCTGTTATTTAATAAATAGTTTTTCGTTTGATGTTAGTAACATAGGAATACGACTTACTATCTCCTAATTTAATTTTAGCTTTTTTCGTGTATACATATTAAGGAATAATTTGCGATGATTTGATATGAAATGGGCTATGAGATTTTCATTAATGTCGATGCTTGCAATCAATTAAATGATAGAAATTATAGATATGCTCTGTAGCTTTACATTTTTTTATATTGAAAGTACTGATGAGTTTCTTCTATGAACTGAAAAACCACATTATAAAAATCTTACAAAGGTATCTCCTAAATAGATTCTTCTAAAAAGATTCTTTTAAAAACTATCATGTGTGTAAATTGTTCGACAAGGGTTGAACCATTTACGGCAACATTGCTATTTAGACTAGGAGATCGAAACGTCGTTAGCTAGTTGTTTTGGAGGTAGCAAAAATTGAACATGTGGAATAGAGTCTTAAACATTCTTTCCGAAATGATTGGGGAAGTCTACCCTCGGGTCAAAACCTTCATTATCTACGATGAAAAACTGACCGCTTTTGGTGGTGAATTTACCTCAGGTTTTCTTTGTCTTAAAATTAATCTTATGAGCATATAGTGCATTTGACTTGAATTGCATTCATTGCCAAATATGTAGCTGGCACCAAAAAAATCTTTTAGTGGAAGGTAAACGTGAGAAAAAGGTATAGCGATTCATAGAGTTTTGGCATTATTGTGGGTATTATTTTACTATGATCTTACTCTGGCTAAAGATATTTGACATAGCCAAGCATCTAAGTATATTTTTTTGGCCAGATATAGGCTACATTAATTTGAGTATGTCATAGGCAATGCTTATTAATCCAACAAACAGGAAACTATTACAGTACTCTACTGCGAAGCGGAATTTATCAATGCAATTCTTTCAGGCTAAGTCATGGTGTGTTCCGAGTCGTTAATTAGCCAGTTGGCTCAGCCTGGCACGTATTTCGAGACTAACCTGATCTCCATACTTTCAAAAAACACAGAAACCCAGCAAAATCAAATCATATATTTTGGATGGAAAGGAAAACTAAAGTATTCGATGCTTTGCCGCTTCGTGTATATTATTGGGCTGATTGTCTTACATATGTTAAGCATGATACCAAAAAAGGTAAAAGTAAATAATTACCAACTATACTAATAAATAAAACATGTACACAATAACCAAAAATGAATCCAATAGCTAGAAATATTTTAATTTAAAGACCGTTTTTTCATTAGAAGCTAGATTTTAATTTCTTGAAAGATATTACTTGAAAAGATATCGCCATATATTCACCGGCTATGACCTGTGTTTATGGATCATCCAAGTTTTAAGTCATTAGTGAAATTCATTGAAGATACAGCAAGAAAAATTGAATTTGATGGGAAAATGATTGGAAATCTTATCGAAAACAAGAATTTCAGAGTACAACGTGATCAACAAAAACACAAAAGAGCCATAAGATTTTCAATATATTTTTTTCGTAAATTTTCTAGATAGTTCGAGTTTTTGATCGCTATGATATATGATAAGTTCTAATCAATAAGTGAGACTAGTAGTTTCTGAACTAGGACATATGAGAAACAAAGAGGGTAAATGTGTATTTAACAGGATAACTTAGCCGGAGTGTGATCAAATATACATCATTCAAATGAAATAGTAAATATTAGACTAAGACCTGCCTTACACTATCAATGCTATTGGAGAAATATTATTGGAGTAATACATGCTATAAATAGGATAGCTTTCACATCATTGAATATTATTGAACAATACAGGAAAGTTAATGAAAATCGCTACCGAAAAATGCAATAGATTTGTTTTCTGTGTAATTAATCCATTCCATGTTTTTTTATTTCACAGATTGTTCTTCAAATTGAAGGTGGTGACCGGAAACTAGCTATTTTCAAATGCATAATGATTAAAGTTGTGAAGGAATTAATTCGGCCAATATTCAAGCCTATTGCGAAAAACTGTAAAATAGCCGTTTGCATTACATCAACAGTAACATCTTCTAAGAAAAATCGTATGGTAGCAACAAATCTGTCATTTTTAGTGATGGATATGCCAGAAAAATAATCCTTGATTTATTGTAATAGCGTAATATTAGGAGTGTTCAAAACAAAATAAAAACCTCGCTCGATTGAAATTTGGCATACGATAAACAGAATATTTGGTGAAACATCAGTCTCCCACAAACGTCGCAAACATAGTTCAAGATTGGTGCCGTTCATTTGATTTGACTGTTATTCACTACTAGGTATATAATACAAGCGTTTGATTATTTTCACCAAAACACAAATAATGATCGAATTTACTATTTCCGTTTTCGATTCTTGCAGTATGTATATCCAAGCTCTCTTGCAGGGTGTTTATCCCAAACTAGATACTCTAATTAGCCATTGTGGTTTGTTACTGTACATACATTCGCCGATTGGAATCACAGGGTAATGGGAATTAGATAAATTTTCACCACCTGTCGCTAGCGAGCCATTCAGCCGTCCGACAAAAACACACCACTGGCCCAATTGATTGAAATCAGCTTCAGCTTAATACTTTTACTTAGCCGATGCATGCTTCGAACGGAAAGATAGCAAAGAAAGAATATCAATTGAATTTTATCCTGATTTACAAAAAAAACTTTACCGTACTTCTATACTGATACCTCGCACCCTTGTTTGATTTCACTAGATCCACGAAAAAGAACCAATAATCCTCCAATCTTCATACCATCAGCAACCCGAAAAAACACACCGGCATATGACCAATTACTACTGTCTCTCGACTCCCACAATTATCACCAGCAACCGAACACCCAGCAATCAAATATCTAGCATTCTTCGAATTCATTAGTGTTTCAGCCAGCATTCACCACCCAGTACCAGGTCCTAGCGCACAACCAGCACATTGCCAAGCTGAAACAAATTCCTTTTTATCAGGCATCTCGCATATAGATACTTTCCGGTCTACGAACATCAAACAACGGATAATTGGGGAATCTTTGAATTTGTGATTTTTCATTTATTGTTGTCATTAAATTATGGTACACTCTAATGATTATGCAGGAGCCTGAAAATTAAATATATCCTAATTTTTGAGGCAGTTCAAAATGAATTAAAAGCGCAAATTATTTCCACCAATTTCAACTCAAAGCCTGGAATATAGATAAAATGTGTGATTCTGTTGTCTAAAATCTCCTAATTGGATAGGATTTTCCAACTTCATTTCTTTTACTAAATTATTTTTTTCATTTATTGTGGAGGAATATCAAGCACTGAAAATATTTGAATCTGCATCTTCATAATTTTGTTTTTACATCAAAGAACGACTGATGAAAGGACAATTTTCAAGCTTGACGCTAGAACTAATTGATGGTAAGGTAAATGCTTACCACGAATTGCTCATTCCAAATCGCAATTCATCTGAATTATATGTTTTTCACCCAATCGTGCTATTTTTCGGCGAATAAACTGTCAAAAATTGACCCAAAAACGATCTGCTATAGTGCAGTAGTCCATTTATAAGTTATGCAGTGAATGACATGCAAGTGATGATTGTAGACTATGAATAATACGTGAATCCTCATAAGCGCCCAACGTGGGATTTTGATCGTTTGAATTTCCATTACAGACTCTCAAAACGTATTTAATGAGCTATGCATTTATTTCTTGAATCAGACACATACCATAAAAGTGTTTGTGGACATCTTAAAACTGATAGAGGAAATATAGGTTGATCACAATACAGCGTTTTCCGCTGCGGCAAACGCAGTGGGCTGCGGGAAGTGCTGTCAAAAAATTAGAATGCACTGTTTTGTATTGTAACGCGCACAATGGCTGCGGCGGAATTTGCGGCAGCGGCGAAATTTGCCAAATTTCTAATTTTCCCGCACCGCTAGCGGTGATACCTACCATAGGTTGGCATCACCACTACGTTGAATTAACTCTGTTTGAATTAGGTTGAATGGTCTGGTGGAATAGACAAGCGATGGCTGATGTGTATTGTGATAAGCCAACCTAATCCTCGTACAACAGGATTTAGCAATACAAAAGAAAAAAAAAATGATTTTGGTTGGTGCCTTGGTTGCATTGACAGCGACATTGTCACTGCATTGTGATTCACCAAATTCAACTGCGGCATTCACGCCTCCCCCTGTGGAACGCTGCGTTTGCCGCAGCGGAAAACGCTGTATTGTGATTAACCTAATACTGTTTGTTCAGGAAAACCGTATCTTATTCAATCTAACTCTCACAGAAAAGCTTCTGATACACATAAAAAATAATGCAATTATGTTGAAAATCCATTAATCATACCCTAAACAAGTTTCACCGCAAAAAATAGACTCTACGTCTTTTTTGTTTCTGATCCAAAGCTATGCGCTGGTAGATGTTTAAATTCAGTTGCTAGAGGCTTAGATTTGGGTGCAAAATATACGTGCTCACAGATAGCATTCTTCTTCAGTTTCCATTCAGAATGCTATTTTCTTCCTCAGACCATTTTTTACTCGCAAACTCTTGAATTTCGGTATTTCCCACGTGGTAGAATTCTGTCAAATTTTTCATTAATAACCATTATCGCTTGTTGGTACATGCATACGTGCACATGAATATTCCTACTGCTTCATAAACTGATTGATGGCACTGTCAAATTTCTACCTCGTTATTCATACATGTGGATATATGTCTCTGCGCTCGCCACAAAAACCAATGAAGTCCATAACCTATAATTATTTATCAAGGACAGTCATTCTTTCGTGCACGCACGGCTTTAAATCTACCATCCTATTTTCATTATCTATTCCAATCATATCTTCCAGATAAGAGTACAATCCTGAGGTGGAAGTTGTGCTGGTGTACTAGGCTCGGAAATGTATTTCCAGAAACTTATTGCGATAGAGTGAGGTGCTACTGCTTGAACATTAATCGGATATTGATTTCTTGCTTTAGGTAAATGTGCTGAAAATGACGAATTCCAGTTAATTAAAGAGAAAGCGGAAAGTAAGCTCTTATGGCCTGTAAGTTGGTAAGTACTTAAAAGAGAAAGCTTAGTTGAATTGCTCGGCTTCAGGCTGAAAGTAGGGTTAGAGAATGAGTTGGGAACAATACGTTCATTTCATTTATAGGACTACAATATAAATGATTAATTTCATTTCAATAGATGATTAGTAATACTTAGTTAATTTAAGGACGATCTAACTAACGAAATTATTCAAAGTGATATTTTTGCTTTAAAGTAGTAATTGGTCTTTTCAAAATTCACGCATTAAGAAAATGAGGCAACCCACAAGTCAATTATCGTAGATGGGGTGCAGTAGCCTCATCTGTTACATACTGAATTGCTTTCGTGACAGTTGATTTTTAACTATAAATAGAAATATTAACCCAGTTTCAAAGAGAAGAACTAAGACAAAAATATATAAACTATAATAATACTAAATAAAACTAAATAAGAATATTAAAGAAAGAGATTTCTGTGTTCTTTATTTATATATTTATTTATTTGAATAAATGGACGGATGTACTTTAAAATATAATTGCATGGTAGCAAATAGCACTAAAACTTAAATTAACTTAAATAAACGTAACTTTTGATCCCTGAAATGATATTTTAAATGCGTTCTGAATACATATTTATAAGAAGAAAAGAAATATAAGAAGGGATGTCCGAAAATAAGCGTGAATTGTTAGTCATGCATACCAAACATAAATTTTCTCAACTTGATTTGATTCAAGTTAAATAAATCTGCATGAGAAGATATTAAATTGCATATTGCCTTCAATCGTTCTATAGGTGAATGCTGCATATAATTTGTTCTGCACATCAGAAGGTGGAAAAGGTCATTAGATTTGGTTTGTCTGTTTGGAACTCTAAATGAAAGCTCCTGTAAAATAGCTGGTGCATCAGTGATGCCATTAACTATTTTAAATAAGAACACATCATCAAAATAATTCTTGCATACTGCTAGTGTATTCATATTTAGCAGAGTCTAGTAGTCAATGTTCTCACAATAGTAGCCAATGTTCTCACAAGGAAAGCGAAGCTTGTAAGCTATAAAACGTAGAAATTGTTGTTCAATTTTCTCAATTGCATACGAATGAGTCATACAGCAAAGATTCCAAATAACTGAACAATACTCCCGTTTATGCCTAGTACTATACTCTTCGCGAAACGAATTCAACGGTCAAATTCCATACAAAAAGAGCTTTTCAGTTCGTCAGTAAAGCTCTTTTGTATGGGATTTGACCGTTCAATTCGTTTCGCGAAGAGTATAGTACTAGGACTACGAACAAAAGCGAAATACAACGATTTGAGTGCATCAATTTTATAAAAATTACGTGTATTTCTAATAATAGGCGCGTTTTTTTCCTCACCTTATCCATAACAGAACAATGCTTACCAGTGCAGACGCATTGGAAACAACAACAACTCATGTTATGGAATGGGGGGAGTTGTTGTTGTTGTTTCCAACGCGTCTGCACTGGTTAGCATTGTTATGTAATTCACTCTAAAAAGTGGGTCTAAAATTAATTCTTTGATAATAGTAAATATATTCATTTTTCTGTTTAAAGTAACGAATCACCACTTTTTTTACACATTGGATGTGCATTTTATGCTTTTACGTCATATCAGCTGAATAATAAATAGTGTTTTATAAACCTTAGCCAAAAGAGTGCAAATTTACTACTTCGCTACTCTCAATTACACCAAAGCTGTAAAATGATATCATTTGCTCGAATATGACTTATTATTGATGCAACATTGTGACGAAAGACGGTGATTCGGCTAGACTGAACGAGTCTGATATTTCGTGATCGATGCTTTGAATAGCAGCAGTTAAGGGGGGAGATACATGTAACTGCTAAAACAAAAACGATTTTTTTTTAGTGCATCAAAGTGTTCGAAATACTCTTAAAATATACCAAAAGAAGTTTTGAAGCGATATTCGTATTAGTTCTCCAGTTATAGCCAGTTATAGACAGCGCGGCGTTCCCCAGGTCGGTGGAGCTTTAGAACTTTAAACGCGTTTTTCTCAAAGTAGTACTTTTTCAATTTCCGTACAAGATATCTCAAAAAACATTGAATCGATCCGGCTCAAATTTATACCACATCTACAAAAGAGTATTATCTCATCGTTGAATCTACATTTTCTTGTAATTTCGGAAAAATAATTAGTTTACCAATGTTTAAAACGTGATTTTTTTGAAAAAAAATCGATTTTTTTTTTTAATCTAATATTAATGTAAAAATTTGATTTTTTTTTCTAAATTTTATTGGTTCACCTATGAATTATAGATCTCATTAGCATATTTTTTTTTCTCTGAACGTTGCAAGTTTCTCGGAAAAGGCGTTAAGTTGTACGAGGCTGTTTTTGATGTGTTTTTTTCATTTGCTCGCATTGCCTCCATTTTGTATTAAAAAGTTATTAAAAAAATATTTTCATTTACTATAAGATATGTACTTTGAGGATTTAATATTAAAAATTTTCTGAATAAACAATATATATATTTTAAGTCAAACTGAAATTAGCAATTTCTTTTCCATTTTACATGTATTTCCCCCCTTAAGGGGAGCTTCTCCTGTAAACGGGGTTTTACGCTCCTTAATTTCGAGCGTGGATTTAAAAAAAACTATGGGTTGCCTAATCTTGAATTTTTTATGAAATTATTATTCTTTATTAGAGACTGCTACATTGTTAGTTTTATGTAAAAATATTGAGTCGTTCCTGAGATATGGTTGCTCAAAGTGGGACATGTTATTTTCGCAGAGGTAAATGGCGTGCACTGTAGAGCCTCAGGAGTTGATTCTGGAACAAACAATGTAATATGTTTTTTGTTTGTTTTTGAGTCCTCTATAGAACGACGTCTTTGTTTAAAAAAAAAAAAATTTTTTACAAAAACTACAACAAAATTTGCAAAATTTTCATTTTTTTTCAACAAATTTGTTTAACAAAAGTGTGTTAAAAAAATTTTTTATACAACTTTCTCGACGATGTTCCATTTGAAATTTAATACGCTTTAATCTGATATATAAACTTTTAAAATTGGTCAAGCCGTTTTTTAGTTATCGTGCACGCCAGTTTGAAAAGCATGGTTTCGAGAAAAACGCGCTTAAAGTTTTTAGTTCCTAAAGAAGTATGTTGAACACTACGTGACAAAAAAACTCATAACTTCCACAATTTTGCGAATTCCAGCCTGAAATTTTACATGCGTATTTCTTAATGCATATATAATTGAATAACAATGAAAAAAAACGATTTTTTAACCCATTTACAGGAGAAGCTCCCCTTAACTATCAGTATTTTCGTGTAATAAGTGTAGAAGTGTAGCTATAAATTAATTAGAAGTGTAGCTATAAGCTAACTAGAAGTGTGGCAATAAGTGCTATAAGGTTATGTGTATAATGTGTATATAGTGTATATATCAAATTAAAATAAATTATAAACTTAAAGGAATTGCAAAAAGTTTTTGTAATTGACGAGAAAAATATTTATATTTTGCTTACTTGATTTGATAGGACTCTCCCTTTTTTGAGCATTTAAAGTTACCTATTTACAGTCTTTTGTGAATGATATTTAATTTTGGGGTAATATTTTATGTTATTGCAGTTACCTGTCTTGAGCGGCTGACTTTTGGATCATTAATTTTTTTTCAGTTTTATTGAAAATGAAACTTATCTAGAGGTTAGCTGAAATTCCTGCTTTAAGTAGTGCAAACTTCCTCAAATTGTTCGTAATAGATACCTTTTGATGTCATTTGTTTGAAAAAAAAACATTTCTTAAGTGCGTTTTTTGCACTCTTGGGCAGGGTAAGTTACCTAAACTTACCTTAACTTACTCTGCCCACGAGTGCAAAAAACCCACCTTTTACTATGGTTTTTTTTTTACATTTTTATGGACATTCACGAATAAATTGCGCTTATTACCCTAAAAAACTCGTAAAAAGTAGCCTTTGATACATAAATTTCATGCGTTTCCGTCCTAAATTTACGTCTTTTAAGGGTGAAATTACACGACTTGTTCGTAAATAAATTACAAATTTAAGACGTAAAATATTCTTTGTACGGACTTTTGTTAATTTACATCTTTAATAGTGGGAAATCAGTTTCCTACTATTATAAGGGTAAAATTCAACCAAAATTTTTTTGAGTGTAGATAGCGGGAGCGAAAAAACACGCCTAATAAAAGCCAACATTCGACGCGCTTGCTGCGAAATATCATTTATGTGATAAGTAAAATTTAAAGATGTATCAAACATGACTCCTTGGTCTCTAGCAATATTATTTTGCAAAAGAGGCACACCATTGATGGTATATGTTTGCTGAAACATGACTCTTGATCTATTCAAAATAATGTATTGACATTTGGCTAAATTGAGCAGCAAACAATTTTGTACACTATACGTGTAAAATTTGTTCGAATTTGACTGAAGAGTCATTACATCATCCATAGAAGGCATCGTTTTAAATATTTTCCAGTCATCTGCAAATAGTGGGAACTCAACATCTTGAAAGATCGTATGTATGAATGTATGAATAGCAAAAATAAAAGTGGGCTTAGGTGAGAGCCCTGCGGAACGCATGACGTCGGGAAAATTTGACGATACATCGAACCATGAAAACCGATATTACAAAGCTTAATTACAAGAAGATCAAAATTAATTTTATCAAATGCTTTTCAGAAATCAGTGTAAACTGAATGTACTTGTAGTGAAGCCATTAAGAATTTATAAATATAACTTTGATATGAGATGAGATTAGTTGAAGTGGACTTTCTAGCGGAAAACCGTGCTGATTTTGTATAATAAGTGGTCGAACCAGCGGTATAATCAAATCAGTGACCAGACTTTCAAAAACTTTGGGAATAGTAGATAAAATGCAAATAGGACAATAATTTTTAATATCAGCTTTGTCGCCAGATTTGAAGATAAGTACAATTCCGGTCCGCACATCATCGCATTTCTCGTAAATAAGGGGGAGAATTCTTCTGTGCTGAGTGCAGTAGAGAGGGGTAAATGGAGCTGATTTTTTGTGCGAGAGCACCGTTACGTATGCCTTAAAAAAGGATTATTCACATATGTGTACACAAATAGCAATTTGGTATCCATTTTCTTTTATATATTTGGTTAATAGTTACAAAGAATGGGCGGTTGCATAGTTAAGCGAAAATTAGGAGCTCAAATAAGTCCAGACCCAAACCAATTTGCTTTTCAGAAGAAAACTTTCCAGTTCATTAAATTGAAAGCCTTGACAAAGTATGTACTTATATATTACATCCAGGAGCCTTGCAAGCTGATAGCAAAAGCAACAGTATCAACGAACGATATTGAATTGCGTACAGCTGATTTACGTCTCGTGGATCACCCTTGCTGAAACCACCCTTGCTGAAAGAAGCTAAAATATATACAGGTCGATAATTGAAAACGCATGATGTATCTCCCTCTTCAAGGATGGGAAGAATATCAATGGATTTCTAAATAGAATGGAGTAAATTGGATGAAGTACTAGACCAAAAAAGTTGATTACGGGACACACAGGAATGTGGGGAATTATTTCGCAATGGTACTCGATATCACTCACACCCGCTGATAGCCAACAGACTTGAAAAATGATAAAAAATTCTACATATTAATTGCAGCTAAATGGCTAGCTATCGTATATAAAACTAGAGATGGAACTTATATACTAAATGTGCTGGCTAGATTAACATTGAATGAGGCAGATATAATGAAGAGATCAATTTGTAGAGTCAATGGCTTAAAAGTAATTATTTATCTTTCTTATTATTGGGAAACATTAATCAATTGTTTTGGTACGGCTGGGCCGACTCTGCCACCACTGAAGAGCCGCCACTGCTTTTAATTCTATATGCAATACGTTCAACAGAAAACATAAAATGTTTCGGCGCAGAAATGGATCATGTAGACCAAAATTTGATTTCATTGTTGTGAAAAACGAGCATATAAGAATAATTTTCAATAACAAACCACATCAGCTGTTTTTAAAAATTTAAGGAAATTTTGATGTATTCAATTATTGAAGAATACATCAAAACCAGGGTAAACTGGGAATCGAATTGAATACGAATGCTTTTGTTTTTGATGGTTGACTTCAACTTTTATGACGAAATCCATTAAATTAAGCAAAAATACAATTATCATAAAAATAAAAAATGTATTGAATGTATGTATGTCTTAAATAAATATATAAATTAAGTATTTTGCAACAAATGAATTTAAATCAACAAGAAACGTACAACGTTCCATTCTACGTTCACATGAAATACATTGTGGACGCTCACCAATTACATACATAGGTCAATGAAGTCCATGTCAGCTTTCATGAATTTGAATTAATAAAAACGTGTCATTTTACGTTGAGATGAAAATACTAACCTATGAAATGTGGACGTTAATTAATACAAATGCAGTGAATTGCATGTGACTATTCCATGGTTGCATTTTGTTCAGGAACTGATCACAAAATTTAATTCATTAAAACGAAAATCGTATTGAAAATGTTCAATCTTTATTTGTACTATGCCACAATTTATTATTAAAAATAAGCTGCAGTAATGTTATTTGCTTAATGTTTTTAAGTTGCATTTCAGCGAAATTTCGTTCGAAAAATGTTTGAAAAACTGTCATGGTCCCGAATTTTACGCGCATTACCTAGATTAATAATTAAAATTCAAATGTTATCGGACACATCAGCGCGGTAGGTTTTTGTAACGCAGGGAAAACGGCGGACTCTATTCGCGAAAAAGCTGTCCCGGACTCTAGCTGACTACAGCACAGAGGCGGGTGAACCTCATCAAGCCATGGCAAACACGGTCGGTAGCGAATCAATGACCCGTGTTAGGCTGCGGTCACGTCTCGAGCTTGTAGGAGTGTAGGCTCGTTGCGATTGTTGAAGCTAGTAAGCGTTTACGCTTTCTATGGTCAGATCTCACGCTTATAAATGTGTAGCTAGTTCCATTTGTAACAGGCACTAGGCATTTACTCTTCGCCATTACGCTTCGTAATTTTTTTATGCATTACTTTCAACTATGGCTCCTTCGAGTGGAGCAATCTTTTGTGCGGAAAGTAGTTATTTAAGAGGATCATCATATAGAAGTTTGGCTTTTAGCTACAGGATACCACATAATACAATTTCTGGTATTGCTCCAAATGTGTGCAATGCAATATGGGCTAAATTTGTACGTAGGCATTTGCCTCGTCCATGTGAATCAGACATTATCAGACATGCGGAAGAGTTTTATAAACGCTGGGGATTTCCAAATTGTGCGGACTGCGTTGATGGAAAACATATTCGAATTAAATGTCCACCACACTCTGGAAGCTTATATTTTAATTACATGGGATATTATTCCGTTGTATTGCAGGCGGTTGCAAATGCACATTATAAGTTCATAGCAATAGAAGTTGGAGCCTATGGGAGGCAAAGCGATGCTGGTATATTTTCATCGTTTGCACTTTGTCATATGCTAGAAAATGACGAATTTGGAATTCCTGCTCCCACACCTTTACCTGGCACAGATGTCGATGCGCCTTTTGTTTTATTGGGGGATGAAGCCTATCCACTTCGAAGCTACTTGCTGCTGCCTTTTACCTATAACACCAATATCAGTGGAAGTGAAGCTGTATTCAATGAAAACCACACAAGAACAAGAAAGGTTATGGAATGTGCGTTTAGTACGACCACTGCAAAGTGGCGCATTCTAACGAAAGAAATAGATACCAGTGTGAATACTACGAAGCTGATTGGAAAGACGGGTTGCCTGCTACATAATATAATTATAGATAAAGAAGGTGTCGATCGATCTATATTATTGCAACAATAGCAAACAACATCGAATGTCCATTCTATTGCTGAAAGTACTAAAAAAGCAACCGTAATACATTTAAAAACTATTTTCTTCTTGTCAATGGATCTTGATGTAAATTAAAAACTTCCTATTTGCATTTACAACTTACCTTCATTTTTCCTCACTTCACTAATCATAATTACGCGTGCCACTTATTCTCGCGAGTGAGCTTGTAAATTAAATAAATTTGATCTACCAGCTCACACGCTTGAGCAAGCGTATACGCCTAAACGCTTCAATCGTTGAACGTGACCGTTCTATTGACATCCCGTGTTTTTGATTTACAATCGTAAACGCGCGAACAAGCTTTCACTCTTACAAGCGCGAGACGTGACCGCAGCCTTAAGCCTGAATTACATTAAAATGCAGTGCAGCGCAGTGCAGTGCAGTCCAGCGCGGCGCCGAAGCAGTGCACGCATTGCAAAGCACATTGAAAGCAGTGCAGTGCTCTGACAATGAGAGTCAAATTAATTTGTGGAGGTTTGATATCTAGATTTTCTGCATCTGTTTTTCGTCCATTTACAATTTAATGCCTGGAACGGAATTTCCGCCTCAATTTAAATCGTTTTTGCCCGGTCAACTACTCTCAAACGAATGTCAGCTGATGCAGTCTGCAGCGTTTTAGAAATTAGCCTAAACGATGCAGTGCAGTCCGCTGCACTGCACTGCACTGCAGTTAATGTGAATTGCCACATGCATTTACATGAGTTCTAAATTTCAGTGTACTGCACTGCACTGCACTGCAAGCCAATGTAATTCAGGCTTTAGTCAGGACTCGGTAATGTTCGATAGCGGATGACATGTACGAGTAGTTGGTATTTTTTCAGAACTTTCGCAAAAAATTTCGTCGATTCTGTTCAGGTATTTTGATATCAAAGGTGCAAGGAAGGAAAGCCAATTGTCGAAAATGTCGATAAAATCATAAAAATCGTCAAGTCCGGCCCTCATGTAAGCACTGTTTCGATTGTCCATGAGCTAACAAATAACTGTTTGGAATCATTCGAATAAGGCTCCATTCATAAAAAGCTCGATGTATGGGTGCGACACGAGTTATCGCCAAAAAACCTCACGGACCAAATTTCCATCTGCGAATCACTGCTGAATTGCAACAAAATCCACACATTTCTGAAGCAGATGGTGACCGATGATGAAAAGTGCAACGTCAAGCGACAACGGTCGCGGTCGAATCGTGGTGAACCGGTGCTAACGGTGGCCAAGCCAGGATTGACGGCCAGGAAGGTTTTGCTGGGTTTCGGTGGTATCCCCTATGACGGATCTCTTTTGCGCCTGTACTGTCAACGATTTGACCGTCTGAAGGAAGCAATCGCCCGAAAATGGCCAGCTTTGACCAATAGGAGAGAGCCTGTGTTCCATCAGGACCACGTCGACGTCAAATTCTAGGATGCAAGTCACTCAAAAGATACATTAACTTTTCTATCAATATATGTTTTTTCAATTACGTTTTCACTATCTGCAGAATCATTTGGCATTTGAATTTTATTATGCTTCGCACTTCTACTCCCAGATGCGATACATTATAAATCAGCCATTTGCACCACCGTACTTTAACCTGAAATGTTCCATTTACAATAGAATAAAAACCAAATTGAAAATAAAATATTGCAATAAAAAACTCAAACTGATTCCCAAGACAAATATCAAAACAATAACAATCTTGTGAAGCGTCCAAGCGCACTCAAGCCCTTCCGTTATCGAACGATTTTCTTTCCGTTTTCGACAAAAGATTTTTTTTATGTCTCGTTAAGCTGCTTTCAAAATTTCAAATGTATGTTTTTTCGCTATCGGAAAACGCCGAGTCTACAGGTGAAGTTCAGGTAACCTGGGAGTATGAACTGTGAGTGCTCACAAAGCACTGGTCTTCATTTCCCGAGAGTGACGAGTACTATGAGAAACTGGCTCTAATGCACGATGAAAACTAGTATTTTCTTCGTGTTACAGAAGTTTTGAGTTTCGAACCAATTCATCGCTTGGTTTTTTTTTTGCACAGACTCTTCTCATGTATTTGAAAATATGGTTTCTTGAAACTTTTCGAAAGAATATAAAATTGATTACCCGTGCGATTGGCTAGAAATTTCACTTGTAATCATGTGGGAAGTAAATTGTGACGACGACGACGACGACGACAACGAAGATTGTACCACATCCAAACAGGAAGCTCAGTCGGTGACTCAGATATAATGTCGAGAACGTGCTATGAAGGAAGATTCTTCTTGGACGAGAATGTTTCAATGTAGCATCAGTGAGTTACTGCACTTACTAACGAAACATGAACATTGTTTCAATTTAATACGAACAACAAATGTCAGATGATTTGACGAGAGATCGTGCTGTGATGTAATTTTATGAACGAATCAGACCTCTTATCATGAAAATTTATAGATAATTTAAGCTAATAGTGCGAGTTAAGAACATTGTACAATGCACATCATGTTTTTCACATGTTGTAAAATAATGAGCATGTATTTTTACTTTGTTTTAAAAAGGGATGTTCCATATGAAATTATGAATGTGTTGGAGGATGCGTATTTCATTGTATCTTATGCACTTCTTGCAAAACAATGAATATGAATAAAGTGGATGATTTCACTTGGTAGAAGTAATTGAATGAGGAAGACTATCAATTTGCTAAAATAAAAAATATCAGTAGAAACACCAATGTTCGAAGAAGAGTAGAAGAATTGTGCAGATTTGTAGAGCATATTCAACCGCTCGTGCTCCTTTAAAAATCAGTTATTTTTTTTCTTAGTGAATTTGCAAGATGGCAGCACTGTGTAAGGGCTGCCCACATTTCAAAGTGGCTTCTCTACTCCTACTCAAAACAAATACATTCTGAAAATTTCATTTGTATCTGAGTATCAGGTCTTGAGTTCCAGGGAACAGAAATTTTTGATGTTAAAAGTGTAGAAAAATTGAGGAATCCATTTCCATATCCGATATGGAATTTCAAAAGAGTAACTTTGGCTGTGTAGTAAAAGCATAACATTTTTTTAAAAACGATAATTTTTCATTAGGCTCGATGATATGAAGATTTTTACTTCCAGAGGCTTGCGGCAGCTACAGGGTTGCCAAATTATTTATAAAAAAACTGCATACGTCTACAACTTAACATTATCAATATGCCCTCTAAGTTTCATAATGATTTGATAGCTCTGTCAAAGTTATCGCAATTCAAAATTTAAAGAAATTTCTCAATCTGTTTTTAAGCACCTAATGCGCAAATGGTGATAAAATTTTTTCCAATATGCTATCATATTCATATTTGTAACACGTTGAAAATTCATTTAGCAAACTGACTTTATCTGCAGTTTATTTGTTGATAGAATTATAAGGATTCGTAAAATATCACCAAAATCACCACCGGCGTCAAAGGGTTACCGACAACCAACGTTTAGTGAAACTTAGCTCTATTTCACATATACATCAACTTCAACAACAAGCTCAAAGTTTCAGCTCACTTGCATATTGACCTCACGACAAACGGTGATTTAAAAACGACATGGAAAAATCCCATATTTCCTTATCTGCTGTCTAGTATTTTCGATAGTATGATGTTTTTTTTATTCGAAACTGAAAGTTGATGCTAGGATAGTTTTATGTAATGGATATTATGAAATTTACTGTCATCAATATACTGACGAGGGTCTTGAAGGCTACTGGTTTTTATCGTTTCTTTTTACGATTACCAACATTTCTACCTATGTTCACTTTTTACCGTCAATGAACGTTTTATTCCAAAACTGCAAAAATATTTGGATCAGAATTTAGTTCTGTCTTAGAAAATCATCTTTCTTTTCCGCTTGTGCAATCGGACACATATTTTTCTTTGTTGTGTTTGCCTTCAAAGCACAATACTCTTGAGTTTGGTCCTTTCCCGTGCTAGCTTTTTTATTTAAATAATGTGGTATATCATGAAATCTAGTGTCACAGTTAGCCTCTCTCTGACTTTATTTTTGTAATCAGTTTTAAAAAGTTTATTGTTTACTTTGTTCTGCAGTTTGCTGAATGCCGTGCATCTCTTAGGGAGATGTCGAGACATTCGGCTGTTCAATTGATTTGGGTACCTGGACATAGGGGTTTTCAGGGCAACTGTGAAGTCGATGAGCTAGCAAGACTTGGAACCTTGCTACCGGAGGTCTCTTGCTCCGTCTCAATAGGTATACCGATGACATCGGTCAAATTGGTCACAAGGCAAAAATATCTTGAGGACGCTAGAAAGTCCTAGGCAGATGAATCATTCTGTGCGATAACAAGGCAGTCCTGGGTATTCATCGATGCGCATCACATCAGCCAGCTTTTATGCTTAACTCAAAGTGCTCTGCGTTGGACTGTGGGCGTTCTAACGGGCCACTGCTTCATAGGGCGGCATGCGCAACGATTGGGCGTGGAGTTTAACGATTTTTGCCGTAGTTGTGGCTCTGAGGACGAGGAGAAATCCGTTCGTCATCATTTGACAAGAAGAAGGTTGGTGGCACTTGGTGCACTCTTTCTCTAGAGCCTGACGGAATAGTTCTTGGTAAATTTAAAGGGAATAGTCCGGTTTGTCAAAGGAAGCAGATAGTTTCCTGACTTCAGTAAGTAGGAGAGAGTTACGAAATATTGTGACATCACAACGGGCCTCTCTTGTGCCTATGTGTGCTGGTCGTACGGCCTCTGTAGATTGGATGCGGCTTCAACCTAACTTAACCTAACCTTGTTCTGTAGCTTCGCACAATTTTGTTTCATTTGCTGACGGTGCAATTGAATTATTTTCGTAGAGAAATATATATGCATCCAACTTATTAGGTTCTGATTTAAAAATTCTGTGCCTCCAAACACGAATTTTATTGTACAAGCATAGCTTTAAGGCAAACAATATTTCTTTCTAGGTAAAAAACAATGTAAACATATCTAGATTGTTCTTTATTCTTGTTTCATTTTGTCGGCAATCATTCATTTCAATATAAAAATAAGATTGTGATTTGCTTCAAGTACTTCAATTGTAGCTTATTTTAGTCAAGAACCTGATTTTTTTAAAGAATTTTTTATTTTCCAGTCGTAAAACAAATTTTTGTCGCATGCATTCGTTCAAAAAACGTGAAAACGTTGTAAGAAAATAATGTGTTATCGCTCTTTTTCATGATAATGAAGCATTTTATTGTTTTACGCGTATTCTTTGTGTTGTTTCTAACACGTGGTCTACTTGAATTAAATTCGAGGCTACTTCTGCGGAATTTGCGGAATGTCAATTGCAAAGCAATATTGTCATACTCTCGTTTTTGTGGGTTTGAAAATCCCAGTAATTTATATTATTCCCGTTAGTCCCAGTCTTATTGCTTTCAACAGACTTCATGGAAAAATCTCGAAAAATAGTACCTTATCTTTTGATCCATATCAGTACAGTAAGGTAGATCCGTGTAAAGAGAAATTTATTTCATTAATTCTAGGAGAAAAACATTGAAACAATTATCAACCGCTAGAATATTTTTCAGTTGGACCCACGAAAATCTTGAAAAATACGAGCCAGTAAAATCGGATTAGTGACATGTGCTACGCTCACGGAAAGACATAGTGACTTTACGACATTTCATTATTCAAAGTTAATATGAAATGTCTTATCATTATTGCAATGGAAGCAAGTATGAGTTGGGCCAACAAAGAATAATTATGTCCTTAATTGAAATAGTCATGTAGCTATAGTAAGCAGAAATACTCTTGTTTGTTACTGGTTTTGCTTTCCTTTTAGTTGTTCGATTTAGCTAAATCCTCATAAGCGGCACATCATAATAAATGCCTAGTGTTGACTAAAAAGCTTAACTTTCAGCTCTTTTTTGATCGATTTTGCTATTTAGACTCAATCTTATTGGCAGTATAACCCAATCAGTATACAGCTCAAAAAGCGCTGAACAAAATTTGAAAGTTTGCAGGTTTACTTCACTTTGCTTTTTTTATTAAAAACTTTTCGTATGAAAATTATATTATTAGTATTATGCAATTTACGAGATAGCTTAGGCTATCAAATGTTTGCAGGTAATAATGCAATTTGTGTTTGAAAATTACTGCTATGTTTTTCGAAAGCTATGATCAACTCAAATATTAACAAATATAATATCTAACGGTCACGTCCACATTTCTTTGATATTGTTTTACGCTTTTATCAGACGAATTTTCGGTTTGATCAGATGACAATTCACGAAAAATATTTTAATTCTACTGGGCATTTTATTCGGTACTCCAATTCATAAAAAATTGAATAATGCAAATTGTACCCTTTGTTCCATGAAACAAACTTTCGCACGTAAAGTTACATCTTTCAATTTTAATATATTTGGTATAACCTAAGAATCTCGGGTTGGTAGCCCGAGAGAAAAATAGCTACGTGGACTTTGGATCGGTATTCATTGATCAATACGTATTGAATAGCTATATTGATCGTTTAGATATGATTGCATATTGAAAGATATTGATGGAAACTATATTCATGCTCATATTTACGTTTATGAGGCATATTGATCAATATTTGTGTCATCCGTGTCTGAGATGGAATTTCGAAAATTTAACTTTTACTGTGTAGACAAAGCATAAAATTTGTATATGATTGGCTTTTTTTTCTCAAAAGCGAAAATACTTCAGGAGAGTGGACGGTTTGAAGATTTTCGTTTTCAGCACCTGCCGTAGCTACAGGGTTGTCAGCTCGTTCATACAAAACCACAAAGTATATAACTCAGAGACATCAATATGGTTTGTAGTTTCATAATGATTTAATAGCTCTGTTAAAAGTTATCACAATTAACAAAATTTCAAATCATCCCGATCTCATTTTTGGCACCCAGCGCACACACAGGGTTAAACATTTGATGCCTTCAATATTATTTATCAACGCATATTGGTCAAAAATATTGATCGTCTAGAAGGTGTTTGACATTTTTTTTTCAAATCCATATAGATCGTGATATTTGGATCGTGATACTCAAGTAAATATTGATGGAATAACATTAATGCCTACATGTTCAATCGGATCACACGTCAGTACGCCTGATAATCTCGTTTGGTGTAGACGTTTGTGAATTAATGTTTGCAAAATGAGTGATTCACTAGAAGTTGTTGGGCTATTGATATTTATAATGGATGGGCATGGTGAATATTATTGAAAATAGTATGTTGGGGAATATACCGGCGGCGCTTAAAATGTCTTCCTCCATTGCCAATTAACTGAATACTGACGAAAATTTATTGACTGGTTTACTACACGTTCAATATTTATCGCAATCCAACTACATTGATTGATGGGTTTCAAAATATCCAGTTATTTTCGCGATTCGTATCGTGATCCATCAATACAGCACCCTACACGGTCAATACTTTGTATCGCGATCCAAATATCACGACCCATATCGATCGTGTAGGGTCCCTCATACAATGCACTTTTACTATACTACAAACAGCACTCAGAAAGTTGACACCATATATTTTTCACTTCAACCGCATCAACCCCAAATCTTATGAAAAAGTTTCGCCTCGAAACTGACAAGGGATCGCAAAGTTGCACTGTACTGTATCATGCACGTTCGACCTTTGTCGAAAAAAAACTCCTCATCAGTCGACTTGCCCCAAACAACACTCTAAGCGAATGTGTGTTGAAAACTGTGCGTGTACCGGGAACACGAGACAGTGGTTTCGTCGTGAACTTTCCCTGCGAAACTTTTAATTAATATGTGGCAAAAACATTTCCACTCGTTGAACTAAAAATAGCAAATGTGATTTTAGATGGAAGTGAAATCATTGAGAGAATGAGTGCCATTCGGGAAAGCGTACGGTGTCATTCGGAAAAGCATTGCAAGCGTCCACAATATTGGCTGCTTCGCTTCCCAGTCTTTATGATGTCTACTTGGCAATTGGCACAGCCAGCCAGAAAACATCAATTCGTCGTTCACTGCCATAAAACTAAGTTGCTTGTACACTTCTTCAGTTGTAAAGAATATCGTCAGAAAGTACGCGGGCGTGATCCGGTGGGATTTTAGATGATGCAGAGTCAGCATTTAACTGTTTCCGGTGAAAGTTTCTGAACCAGGCAAGTACGAATGTAGAGAAAGGTATTCGGGATTACATTCTGTTGCATGTAGTTTTCTGATGAGCTTTCCGTACATATGAGAAGGAATGAGATTTATCGTGTGTGCAATCGCACTGGGAAGCTGCCATGTAGTCTTGATGCTGGTATTGGCAACTCATCAGCTCCTCCAGCCTTGTGGTTGCTTTATAGCACTTGGTCCATTAAGGAACTTGTAGCCTGATCTACATATGTAGTAGACATAATCGATATCTCAATGCTTATGGTGGAAGAAGTACATGCACAATGCGCCGACAACAAGTATGTCTACACTGATGCACCATCATTGCCCTACATTGTTGATGAGTAATCTGTTGTAACTGTGTTTTCCGATTGTCTCACCATTTGATTTCATCTGACGCCATTGTTTGCCGCTCCCAACAGCTGCAGCTCTCAATTTTATGTTCGTGTTGTTCATTAAGACTGATGTAAACTTAATCAATTTTCGCACTATAGCAATTAACTTAGGCGCTTGGCACTGGCATACGATGTCGTCAAAATTGACTGTACGGCGCTCAAACACCGCAAGCATTCAATTTCCAAAGTTTCATGTGTACTTTAAAATTTCACGGCAGAATGATTTCACGGATTGTGCAAATGGCTGTGTTTACGATGTTGTCAATGCGAAATAATAAACGTGCCGTGATTAGAATTACGGATGGGCATTTCCACTTAGAGAATATTCAAAGGGTGTCAATTATTTCATACTGCAGGTATAAAATTCAGTGGACATACATAAATAACATGGGCTAGTATATCGGTCATAGATTGTTTATTAACCCAATACCATCTCATTGGGCCTTTTCACACTTGTATTCTTGATACACTCCTGAAACTGGTTTTACAACAATCAACATTTCCACACTTGTATTCTTCAGCAACGGAACCGTTCATATACCGATTATGCATATGAATGTGTGCGTGTTGTTGTTTTCTCATTTCAACTTGAGTGTTTCATGAAAAATTCCTGATTCGTGAACTATGTTTATAGTTGTGTTAGTGATTTGCATTAGTTTTTTGCATTATTTTGCATTAGTTTCAAACGTTAGGAAAAATTCTCTCCAAGTGCATCACTTTTTGTAGAGATTTCCCCTCGATTCTTCTGCCTCTTGCCCAGAAAACCGGTTATATGACTGTATCAAGAATACAAGTCTAAAAAGGCCCATTGGAAACGTTCTTCCAGGAATTGATTGTTGGTTTACTTGTCACTTCTTGCTTATGTTGCATCGTGAACTTATCCAGTGGAGTTTCTGTGCACTTATCATACCAGTCCTTAACATTTTAGGGCAATCAAGTGTGAAGTCCTCTGCGAGATACACGTTAGGAAAGTATTCGCTATGAGCAAGAAACGAATGAAGCACAAAAGGAGACATACGTTTGTGTTACCTGAACTGGGAAATGCTTTTCTGCTCGTAGCTCGTGAGATCACGTATCAGAATGCGGGTTCCAGCTGAAATCGAGAAGGTGAACTGATTGTTTATGTTGATATACAGTGGCTCACAGCTTATTTCAACCAGCACATAAAAAAATTTTTAGCTTTCTATAAAAACTAAACTAAAGAAGATATCAACATTATTTAAAGGCAGGCTATTAGTCTAAGGTTTAGACTAATCAAATATGACTTCTTTTATTTATTTTTATTTGGTTAGTATTGTAAAACAACGAAAAACAAAAAACGCAACCAAAAACCATGCCACAGCTTATTTCAACCAAATACTTTGTAGGTGTGCAATGATCCATTATCTTGCAATGCAGCAATTATATCTTTGTCTATGCTTTAGTCGTTATATTTCCAATGTGTTCAAGTTAAGTTTTGCTGAATTCTTTGAAAAGATCGTGCAGAAAAATTAGTTTTTCGAAATGGGACCACGTACGACAATTGATCAGCGAGAACTTGTTCTCAGTAATTTTAAAAATGGCCATTTGCGCAGCAAAATTGGTGAGATGCTTGGACTAAGTGATTCTACAGTGCAGAACATCATATACCGATTTGTCCACGAAAATAGAACGCTCGATAAAGGGATAAATGCCCCCAACAACATTTTCAATCAAACGGACGAGCGCTTTATTGTTCGGAAAATCCGGAAAAACCCAAGGCTATCGGCTCCGAATATTGTAAGTGAAGTGGAAGCTGAGTTGAGTAAGTCCTGCCACCCGGAAACTACTCGAGAGCACGAATTCAATTGTAGAATAACGCGTAAGAAACCCTATATAAGTGCCAAAAATCAGAAGTGCCGTTTAAAATTTGCCAAGGAACATTTGCATAAGGATTCTGGATTTTGGAATACTGTTATATTCGCCGATGAGTCGAAATTTAATATTTTTGGCTCTGACGGAGCCTCATATGTTTGGTGTAAGCCAAATACAGAATTGCAAAACAAAAATTTGAAAGCTACAGTCAAACACGGAGCTGGCAGCGTTATGGTTTGGGCCTGTATGTCCACAACGGGAGTTGGAAACTTGCAATTTATTGAGACTGCAATGGATAAGTCTCATTACCTCGAAATTTTGAAGTCCAATTTGATTGAAAGTTCAGAGAAACTGGGCATTCGCGATGGCTTCAGATTTTATCAAGACTATGACCTGAAGCATAAGTCGGGTATTGTACAGACATGGCTGGTTTGAAATTGTCCGCATGTTATGCAACCACCGGCACAGTCACCCGATATTAACGTCATCGAAAATTGGTAGGCCATTTTGGATACAAACATCCGAAAACGGAAGATATCCAACAAAAGCGATCTCGAAACTGCATTGGTTGAGGAATGGGCCAAAATTACCCCACAAGTGACACAAAAGCTGGTCGATTCAATGCCTAAGAGGCTAAAAATGGCTGTTGACCAGAAGGGTGGTCATACTAAATATTAAAATATTTCTTTGTGCCTTGCAACTTAATTTAACCATTGATTCTGTTACTTGGTTGAAATAAGCTGTGACATTGTTTTTAGTTACTTTTTCGTCATTAATTGTTTTGACCTATTGAAATAAAATAAAAATAATAATAAACTAAATAAATGATAATTGTGAACACTAGTCTAATAATCTGCGTTTAAATAATGTTGATAGCTTATATCGTTTAGTTTTTATAGTAAGCTAAAGTTTTTTTTTACGTGCTGGTTGAAATAAGCTGTGAGCCACTGTATGAGCACTTTGTAGGAAATTTCGAAGCTAAGATTTTCTATATAGATAATTGAAAACTGAAAATCATACTCATGCACAATAGTTTATAGTTTTGAAGATATTTTTCTTGAATTGGTTTAAATTGGTTTCAAAACATACTATTAACCCAAGAATGGTACTGATGAGTTAATTTTACTCACATAGGGAATACATTTCGTCGCGAACCAGCCTGTTGGCCACTCCGACTGCCATGAAGCTAGAAATTATATAATCTTTTTTTGTTTAATGATAAAATAAAAAATGTACATAATACTATTGCTGCCATCTTTTCAGTAAAAACGTGTACCTAAAATCATCCAAAAAGTTACCGTACCATTTCAGGGTTAAGGCAACCAGAGCTAATAAGGTCAAATAATGTTTCGCGAGCCATTTCTATGAAGAGAAACCATGCCATGCAAAGACACAGCAGAGGTAATCATAGATACGATTGAGAACGAAGCGCTCCAAAATTTTCGAAAGACAAGAGAGGACGGAGATAGGGCGATCAGTGTTGCCAACTTTTTTTCAGCCGTTGTAGCTAGATTTGAGGGTAAAAATAGCTAAAAATAGCTCAAATGTTGACTTTGTAGCTAAAAAGTGTAGCTAAATTCAACAATAAAAAACTCAAGGTTCTGGAAAACAGTTTTATTAAGCTAATGTGTATAATTGATATGGAAAAATATTAGATGTACATCGTATTATGAGTAGTTTATTAATTTAACAGTATAAAAGAGTATAAAAATCGTTGAAGAGCTTATTAAGTTCAACAGAATTCTATTCTATTTTTTTATTCATGATAGAAGCATCCTTTAAAATGGGTTGAAGAAATAGGAGATATAAAAGGTTTTTGATTGTTATACTCCTTGTAAATCATTTTTGCTAAATAACATTCTTCTGATGTTTGGACTATGCTGAAGTGGAGTGTTTGGGCTCGACCTAGAATATAGATTTTGTGATTAGTATGCAGAACCGAATTGGACATTACCTGTTGTGGTGTCGGTGACAGCTGTGATGTGGCGACTTGTCAGTGACAGCAGCTGTGGCAAATTCAACGACCAATCCAGTCAGCTGATTGTTAATGTTGTATCTCAAATGTTAGTAGTGGAATAACAAATTGGAAATATAATGTTATCAGTAGAATGAAATGTACCGGAATTTTCACAAAGAAATTTTTTTCAAGTCATTGTTTTAGTTGAACTCAAATCGATCGGTCGTAGTTTGAATAGTCGTCATTGAATTTAAATCGGTTGCTAAAGTTTGTTCATTTAATGGAAATTATTCGTATTGTTGAATTTTACGTAACGCATAATAAATCAGTTCAAGTTCTAATTCGTGGCAGTTTTAATCTTTTATCTAAAACATTTTTTGGTCCTTCGAACCGGATATATGGTCGTGTGTGAACTTCTAAACGGGATTCCGCGCGGTTTAAAGAAACAGTGATAGCAGTGTTGAAGACAACAGTTATTTTACTGTATTGGAATAGCGGTCAAACTTGGTGAGTCGAATTCAGATTTCCTTTGTTACATGTGGTGCTACTTATTGCCTATATTCCTATATTGTCTATATTGCTATTTATTGCCTATATAATTGATCGCATTTGGGCATATTTTGCTTTATTGTCACGTCGCAGTTCTTTGAATTGAGTGCATTTGTTGCATATTGTTGTTTTATTATCACGTCGCAATTCTTTGAATTGATTGCATTTGTTGCGTATCGTTTGTTATCACATAGCAATTCTTTGAATTGACTGCATTGCTGCATATTGGTGCATATCGTTGCAAATTGCTGCATATTGGTGCATATCGTTGCAAATTGCTGCATATTGGTGCATATCGTTGCATATTGCTGCATATTGGTGCATATCGTTGCATATTGTTGCACATAGTCGCATATTGTTGCATATCGTTGCATTTGTTGGATATTATTGCATTTATTTTTTACGTCGCAATTTCCTGGTAATTGCGCAATAAGATCGTTTTGCAGTTAAAATGGATAATTTAATAATCCAACAAAAATTAAATGCCGAACAATTAGCACGGCTTCAAATTAACTATAGAAAGGACCCAAAGAGCCGGAAAACGGCTTCTTATTATTTCAAGCTAAATGAAAAGGTCCAGAAACTATATGACACTTTTACTCACACGCATAAGCAAATTTTAAATTTGATAAATGGGGAAAAGGACATAGAGAAGGAATATTTCAAAAATGATGAACTTGGGAAATTTGAAGAAAGCCATTTGGTGTTTTCATCCGAGATAGTGGAATTAATGAAAGAAGTGGGAACTGTCCAGCCAGCAGAAGAAGCTCAAGGGCATAAGGAACATGACCTCAAATTACCACGAATTAATCTTCCTAGGTTCGCAGGAGATTATATTGAATGGGTTCCTTTCCGTGATTTGTTCATTTCATTGGTGCATAACCGTCAGTCGATTTCCAAGGTAGAAAAATTGCACTACCTGAAGAGCAGTATATGCGGGGAAGCTGAAGGTCTTTTAAGGCATATTTCTACGACCGAAGGGAACTATGATGCAGCATGGGATTTATTAGTGCAAAGATACGATAACAAGTACATCCTTTTAAATTCACAATTTAAACAGTTGTTTAGTATTGGAAAGGCTAATGAATCGTCATCTTCACTCAAAACATTATTAGATCGAACTAGTGAATGTATTCAGAGCATAGAGCATTTGGAGGTGGAAAATTTATGGGAAAGCATCATTGTGTATATGACCACGCAGCGGTTGCCACCAGATACTAGACAAATGTGGGAACAACAGCGACAAACTGATCGGAAGGATGCAGTATCATTTAGTCAAATAAAAGACTTTTTGGAAAATCGGTTTCGGGCTTTGGAAGCTGCGGGCTTCGATCGACCCAAATTTCAAAAACCCCTTTGTTCACAAGAACGACGCGTTTTCGCTGTTCAAAATGAACATGAACTATCATGCGTGTTATGCAAAGTAAACCATTCTTTACATAAATGTCCCAAATTTTGCAAATTGTCACAGAACGATAAATTTACAACAGTGAAGCGCCATCGCTTATGTATCAACTGCTTAAAAAAAGGGCATTTAGTTGCAAATTGTGAAAGCAAAGTCACATGTTTGAAATGCAAACAATCTCATCATACTTTACTTCATAGAGAAATCAGCCCATTTAACTATACGGAACAGACCCCAAATCGATCATCAGATATTACGTCTGCTTTAGCAACGACCAATTATGGAAATTCATCCTTTCATCAAGTTAACATGAACTCAGTGAATATGTTGAAGCGGGAAGTATTGCTAGCCACAGCTTTAGTGACTTTAACCACGGATGTTGGACCTTTCATCTTGCGAGCCCTTCTTGATCAAGGTTCCCAAACGTCGCTGATCACTGAGTCCGCCGTTCAACAACTCGGTCTGAAACGAAAGGCAACAGATGTTAATATAGCTGGAATAGGTCATTCTCCGAGTAATATGGTAAAGGAAATAGTCGAAGCTCAGTTAGAAACTCGAAACAAAGAAATTATCCACTTCGAAGCCTTAATTCTTAAGACATTGACAAATCTGATTCCTGCAAGACATATTCCACTACCTGGCAAAGAATGGTTTGATAGAAACCAATTAGCGGATCCACATTTTGACCAACCTGGTCACATTGACTTATTACTAGGTGCTGATATCTACGCTAAAGTGATTCTTAGCGATATACATCGATTTCCACAAGGTCCAATAGCCCAGAACTCCAAACTTGGTTGGATTCTGTCTGGAGACGTTGGAGTATTAAATCGGTCACAATATCAGAGTTTTAAAGTAGAAATAGATGACAGGTCGAACGTGAGTACGCAACTTCAAAGGTTTTCGGAAATTGAAGAAGTTCCTACGAAGCTGGTAAATTCAGAAGAAGACGAAGCGTGTGAGAGGCATTTTGTGCGAAATGTACGAAGGGATAAAACTGGTCGGTACGTAGTACGGTTGCCATTTAAGAATGAAGAAGCAGTAAATGCATTAGGGCATTCACGATCAACAGCATTATCCAGTCTTTTAGCTTTGGAGCGACGTTTTCAAGCTAATTCAGAAGTTCAACGGGAGTATATGGACTGTTTTCAAGATTATCTTCAAGCAGGACATATGAAATTGGTTTCAAATAGCATTCAACATTTAGAATCAGATAATTTAGATCACAGAAATTTTTATCTTCCACACCACGCCGTACATAAAGAAATAACTACGACTAAATGCCGTGTGGTTTTTGATGCCTCTAGAAAGACAACCTCGGGAATTTCATTAAACGATCTCCTTTTAACTGGTCCAGCAATCCAGAACAACATGTTAGCTGTCTTAACCAATTGGAGATTCTATAGGTATGCGTTCGCAGCTGATATCACTAAAATGTATAGACAAATCAATCTAGACGACGACGACACGAAGTACCAAAGAATTTTGTGGAGAACTCAACCCGACCAAAACATCCAGGATTACTGTTTGACAACAGTCACTTTTGGCTTGACATGTGCTCCGTTTTTAGCATTGAGGACGCTTCAGAAGTTAGCAGAAGACGAAAAGGAGATGTATCCAGAAGCCGTAGCTGCTATTAAAAAGGAATTTTATGTAGATGATTTATTGTCGGGTGGGCATGATCTGTCAGAGACGATACACAAACGAGAAGAAATCAGAAAGCTACTGAAGTCAGGCTGTTTTCCTCTACGCAAATGGATTGCTAACGATGTTCGCATTTTAGATGGAATTCTTCTTGAAGATTGTGAAATGAAAATATCTCATGAGTTGCAGTTAGAAGATGGGTACAAATCATTGGGAATTGTTTGGTATCCTCTACAAGATGCTTTCGGTTACTGTTTGAGATTGAATGAAAATGACAATCCAGTTACGAAAAGACAACTGCTCTCAGACATAGCGCGTTTGTATGATCCTTTAGGATGGCTGGCACCAACTATCATCACGGCGAAGATTTTATTGCAGTCATTATGGTTGCATGGCCTCGATTGGGATGAAATATTATCTGAAGGAATAAGTCAAAATTGGACGGCATTTCGTGAGAAATTGACTTTGATAGGAAACATTCGAATTCCAAGATGGACAAATTTCCAGCCGTCAGCTAAATTGGAATTGCATGGGTTTTGCGATGCATCAGCAAAAGCATACGCTGCCGCTGTATATTTAGTTGTCCGACATGGAGCGGATACACATTCCCATCTCATAATGGCAAAAACGAAAGTCGCACCTATTCGAACTATATCCATTCCTCGTTTGGAACTATGTGGTGCTGTGCTATTGGCGAAATTGATTAGAAAAATCGAAGAAATGTTGGATATGGGAGACTTTCATACTTGGTTATGGACAGATTCACAGATAGTGTTAGCATGGCTGAAGGCTCAACCGGCCAAATGGAAAACTTTTGTAGCCAACCGCACAACTGATATATTATCAACAGTAGGAAATACTCCATGGCGACATGTTCCTTCACACCAAAACCCGGCTGACTTAGCATCTCGAGGGTTAGACATGGAAAAACTTATCGGGAACAAGCTATGGTGGAATGGACCTGATTGGCTCTGTCAGAGCAAGGAGATGTGGCCTAAAACGAAAAATTTGGTTACAACTGACATTGAAAGTAAAGATAAAGCATTAGTACATTTGAACACAATTACGTGGCAACATATGGAGGAAATATTGAAGAGATATTCGACACTTACTAGATTGACTCGCGTAACAGCATATTGTATTCGATTCGGCGATCTAACACGTAAACACACATTGGACAAAGGTTATTTGAAAACCGTAGAACTTAGTAAAGCCTTTCGTATTTGGTTGAAATACACTCAGATGAAAGAATTTGACAATGAGATACACACGTTACAAGCAAAGCAATTACTCAATAAGAAAAGTAAACTGCTAAAATTAAACCCGTTCATCGATAAGGATGGTTTACTGCGAGTTGGAGGACGTTTGACAAAATCAGCATTATCGTACGATGGAAAACATCCGATTATATTACCGAAAAATGGAACTGTCGTTGAACTTTTACTACAACAATTGCATATCGAAACGATGCATGGAGGCACGCAACTTATGTTAAATACTCTTCGAAGAAAATTTTGGCTTTTGGATGGGCGCAACACGATAAAGCGTATCGTGCACAGATGTGTCAAATGCTTTCGTGCCTCAGCTAATAGCCCAGTGAAATCCTACATAAAAAAGGCGAAACTTCGGAAAAATTAGGGGAAAGCTGAATTTTGGTGTGAACCTTGGTACTGGTGTGTTGAACAAAATGTCAAAAGTCCCCATCAATCCGAGTGCTGCGTCACTTTTTATACGGGGTCAAAGGTCACCAAAAGTGACCTTTCCTAAATATCTCAGTAACGGTCACATCTTTTGAAAAACAATGTATAACGAATTTGTAGCTTAAACAATTTCCAACAAAAAAGATTATATAACTTTTTCCTGTAATCATAACCGTTTTTGAGATATATTGATCTAAACATTTGATACTAACAGCATCCTCTTTCTCAGGGCATGTAAATATTATCCGATTTTGATTACGACTTGGAAAGTTTGTGAGTTTGTGTTTTTATGTTTAAGAGGCGCATAAAAAAAAACAAGTAAACAAACTTATCTACCATACTCCAGGGTAGGTGGAAAAGGGTGCTCCGAAAAGTTACCACCACCCCCCGCCCCCCTTTGCCATATAACTTGTAGGGACGTCTGCTCGCTACTCTCTTTTCGGAAATAAACTGTATTGCTGCATCATTGGTATGGGATTTTCCACGAAGAAGCAGAGCAAGACAACAACATTGCAAGTGAAACTAGGTTTTGTAACATATCACGGCGCTAGGAGTATGAAAAAGCAAGATAAAAACATGGCATAATTCTGTAAACGCTCATTCTTGACATTATAGGGGCTCAACCCGCTGCAGACTATCCCCTAATAATCAGTTTTTTACCAATCCTGTGATGACTACGAAGCGCCAAAGGGACATGACACGTTTCGAAACCAATTTGCACCTGAAATTACTTGACCTTGCCTTGATCGTTCATGGGATAAGACGGTATGGAAGAAAAAACTAAAAAACCGGCTATTTCGGGAAGGTTCGTTTGCGGGGGTGGGTAGGGTGGGGGTAGGATTTGTGTGTAGGGCTAGTCTCACGATTTCAATTATAGACAATTTACAGGATAAAAAGTGATCCTATCTTGTTTAACAGTGCGCAAAGAGTAGGCAACGAGCCCATTTCTGAAGATTTGGGATGGATGCTCAGGGATACCATTTCATGGCAAAGGGGGATGGGGAAACTTTTCGGAGCACGCTTTTCCATCTACCCTGGAGTATGGTAGTTAAGTTTATTTACATGTTTTTTTCATGCGCCTCTTAAACATAGAAAAACAAACTCACAAACATGCCAAGTCGTGATCAAAATCGGATAATATTTACATGCCCTGAGAAAGAGGATGCTGTTAGTTACAAATGTTTAGATCAATATATCTCAAAAACGGTTATGGTTACAGGAAAAAGTTATATAATCTTTTTTGTTGGAAATTGTTTAAGCTACAAATTCGTCATACATTGTTTTTCTGAAGACGTAATCGTTACTGAGATATTTTGGAAAGGTCACTTTTGGTGACCTTTGACCTTGTATAAAAAGTGACGCAGCACTCGGATCGATGGGAACTTTTGACATTTTGTTCAACACGCCAGTACCAAGGTTCACACCAAAATTCAGCTTTCCCCTAATTTTTCCGAAGCACCATGTTAGATTTCCCCGGACTATAAGTGTTCCACACAACTTATGGGTGATCTTCCTGCGGCTAGAACAACAGCATCTAGACCATTTACACATGTCGGTATTGATTATTGTGGACCGTTTGAACTACGAAGCAGAAGAGGTAGAGATTGCCAATTATACAAAGGCTATATCGCAATTTTTGTTTGCTTGAGTGTAAAAGCAATACATATTGAACTCGTAGGCGATCTTACCACTCAAGCATTTCTTGCAGCATTGCAACGGTTCATGAGTAGAAGAGGATTTTGCAGTCACATATATTCAGATTGTGGAACCAATTTCGTTGGAGCAAATACAGAATTGAGCCGCATACTGAAATTAGCAAGCACCAATGCAGCGGAAGATTTGGCGAATAAAGGAATTGTTTGGCACTTCAACCCTCCTGCCTCTCCGCATTTCGGAGGATTATGGGAGGCAGGAGTGAAGTCGATTAAGACACATCTACGTCGTGTAGTTGGAAACGTTGCATTGACCTATGAAGAAATGTCAACAGTGTTAAATCGTATCGAAGCTTGTCTCAATTCACGACCGTTATGTTCCCTCACTGATGATCCAAACGACTCGCAAGCTCTAACACCAGCCCATTTCTTAATTGGAGATATGATGCTAGCCCTACCAGAGAAAAACGTTATGGAAATTAATATGAACCGGTTAAACCGATGGCAGTTAGTACAAAGACTCACGCAGACGTTTTGGACCCGATGGAAAGAGGAATACCTTTCACGACTCCAAACACGACCCAAATGGCTATACCATAAAGAATGCCCCAAAGTGGGAGACTTATGCGTAGTGAAGGATGAAAGGTTGCCAACGTATCGTTGGCCTTTGGCGAAGATAACAGAATTATATCCTGGAACGGACCAACTAGTACGGGTTGTGTCATTAAAGTTGAATGGAAAGATTTATAAGAGACCTATAGCAAAAATAGCAATCTTACCAAGGCAATAAATTGAAATGCACCAAATAAAATGAAATCCTTTTGAAGTCCTTATTCCTTGTGTTCGTTCGATTCCTTGTTCGAGGTGGCGAGTCGGGGCGCCACGTACAAATAACCCCTTTGTTCCTGGATGTTATGTACCTGTACGGAGGAAATGCCACAGGTAACATTAACATCTCTACTCTTTGTTTCGAACCAGTTTTGATCCTGGAATTCTGATTGTTCCCGAACTACGATAGTCAACGTTTCATGGCAGATGAGACAATCATAAGCTCGATAACCGGTAACTTAGCATTGATGGTAGAAAATACTTAGCATATCTTTACAGGTATTAGTTCTGATCCTGTCAGACCAGCGGGGGGAGTATGTTTGGGCTCGACCTAGAATATAGATTTTGTGATTAGTATGCAGAACCGAATTGGACATTACCTGTTGTGGTGTCGGTGACAGCTGTGATGTGGCGACTTGTCAGTGACAGCAGCTGTGGCAAATTCAACGACCAATCCAGTCAGCTGATTGTTAATGTTGTATCTCAAATGTTAGTAGTGGAATAACAAATTGGAAATATAATGTTATCAGTAGAATGAAATGTACCGGAATTTTCACAAAGAAATTTTTTTCAAGTCATTGTTTTAGTTGAACTCAAATCGATCGGTCGTAGTTTGAATAGTCGTCATTGAATTTAAATCGGTTGCTAAAGTTTGTTCATTTAATGGAAATTATTCGTATTGTTGAATTTTACGTAACGCATAATAAATAAGTTCAAGTTCTAATTCGTGGCAGTTTTAATCTTTTATCTAGAACAGGAGTTTTAGCCATAGTTATTGGTTACTGATCCTTGAAACTGAGCCCGTTATTGATAACTACCTCGTTTGCGAACTCCGTATCATCTTTAGAGGAATTTAGAGAACCAATTATAAATTTCTGCTGGTAAAAACTTTAAGGTTTGGGGAAGAAACGATCCTCAAGCTGCAGAAACTGAAACCTGAACGGAATGACAAGCTCATCTTATTAACATTAAAAAAGGATTTTGACGACTTAATTTTTTAAATACTCCGTTTTTGACTCCGACCATAACACTTGCTTTGTCTGTCATATTTGTAATATTTAGGATGTAGTTTTCTAAGCACGTGTTTATGGCAGTAGTAATACTTTCAACAGCTCCCCTTTCTAGCTCTTTCAAGTAAATTGTAATAAATTTTTGCTAAATATCACTAAAATATCCATAGACTCGTCAATTAAAATACTGAAAATACAGTTATCAAAATCTGCCTTTAAATCCGATGTGAAGTATGGAAACAAACTGCCCCCAACTCAGAAAATATAGTCTTTATTTTTCGCTGTGTTGAAAAACTCTACAAAATGAAAAAAACAAAGCTAGCACAATTCTAACGTTTGATTTTACCACTGAGCACGATTTCTAATGTCTTCTAGAGTTTTGTGCGAACACTTTGTCTACGTTTTATTTCAACTTTATGTCTACGCCTGAATTTTTCGGTTCTTGTCTTCAAATTTAGGCAGATAATGTGTATTCTATATTAAACATATTTCATTTGCCTTACCTATTTTAGTTTATTCCTAATGAGTTAAAAGTTTTTCTTCGAACCGAACAAAAGAAATAAAACTGTTCGTAAAAGATTATTATTGTTCTATGCCCGGAAAGACATAGTACATAGTAGTAGTACTATTGTACTACCCAAAGCATTGGCGATTACCTTAGAATTTGAGGAAATCATTTTTAAGCACTGAGAGTTTTAAATATTAATAAACTAGTGTAAGTTAATGCAATCAAAGCAACAATTTAAATTATTTATAATTTATAAATTTGTAGCTAAATTTGTAGCCAATAGTTAAATGAAAAATTATGTAGCTAAACAGGTTCTTTTTGTAGCTAAATCTAGCTACAAAATAGCTAAATTGGCATCACTGAGGGCGATACTTAGAAGCAAAGTTACGTTCACCCGATTTGAAAATGGGATTTTTGTTGGAGAGCTTCTAGAAAGACGGAAATTTACCAGCACAGAGACTGACATTGAATAAGGGTACGGACAAGACGGAGCGACGAGAGCGTCGCGAGCGTCGAGTCAAGCAACGCGCCGAAATCGGTCCTATGCTTTCAAATGGAAGTGGCCATGTCGAAGCAGCGACCAAAGAGTGAAAATTTGATAGTAGCGACGACATCGATTCGAACCGATTTCGTTGCTCGACTGCTCGCAGCGGTAATGTATGTTGTTGTTGCAAAATGTGTTTTGATAGCATACAGTAAGTAGACGAATTGCGTTAATGGGTTTTTCGTGGGTAATTCGAAATTTTGGGTACATTTTTTATGAATGAAAGGTGTGGAATTGCACACAGTCAATTAAATTTCTACCAGTGATTAGGAAAATATATTGATTTATATATATCAGCAATCTATTGATTTCAATTTGGTGTATTGTGATGAGAAAAAACTCTTCATCCGACACTAAAAAACTGGACTGCCACTGTAAAATTTCGTTTACAATTTTGCGTCTCGTCGCGCCTACATGAACGCAATTCAATGAGCTGTTCCATGCTTGACTCGACGCTATGCTTGACTCGACGCTCTCGTCGCTCCGTCTTGTCCGTACCCTAAGACGTATAAAGGTGGGCAAAGCGAAGATGCAAGATTTTTCATGAAAAAATTGGGAATACCATTCGGATCAGCTAAGTGGAGACAAAAGCAATTCAGCAAGCAAATTTCAGACACACAACAAATCTCTCAGCAGTAGAAATTGACTGACCTAGATGGGTTTCTTGTTTGGCAATTCTTGGTGTCAGCTTTTTCAACAAGAAATCTAAATCAGCTGTAGTTGTTTTCGTAAAATTTTTGAACGATTCCGGATCATTATTTCTCAATTGATCATTGAACTTCAAAAAATTGCCCTATTCAAAGCAAAATTGAAGCAATTCGCTGGCCCAGTATTTGCGTCCCTCTCCTCTTCACACTTTTTCCCTTTTTGCAAATTGAAGCCACAATAATACTTGCACTCAATGTACATAATTCCATATATTTTATGGTTATGTTGGGCCCGGTTCATTAGCGCCATATTTATCATTTATTTTCATTATAAATAAATCTTTTTTTTTCAAATATAGTTATTTAGCGTCCTGGACTTGGTGGAATGAAGTTCCTACCGAACAGAAAAGAATTGACGTTAATTGCACTTGTTGCTAACAGTGCCAACACAACACCTGCCAATCCCTGTTCTCAATTTTTGTCAAGCACTAATTAGCGGCAATCTATCAAGCAGATTTTGACGTCAATTCAAGCACACACCGTTGTCAATTGCTTGGCCCAGTTGCAAACAGTGAAATTGCAATCAGTATAAATGTAGCATAGAGCTTAGCTAAACTGAAGCTAGCAGACAGGTCGAACATTTTGAAGTCCTGTTATTTTATTTTATTGACCTTATTTTATTGACCTGCTATCCAGCGTATATACCAAATTTCATAATCACATCTTCCCTCCATAGCCCTGAAAATGAACAAAAATTTAAAATGAAAGACAAATTTATTGTGTTGACTATTGGGAGCAGCAAAGCAGAAGACAATGCAGCATTGACGCAACTTGCATCGCAAATCCATGCTTTTCAATAGTCCGATCATTCTAGAGGTAGAACACAACATTTGATAGGATAATTTCAATCACAGTAGTTTCGCACTCTAAGTGCATGCGAGTGCTGTGAGATTTGAAAAACTCTGTAAGCATATGAAACTGATCAGCAAAACGATTTATCACTGTTTCTTAAGCTGGTTTAAACTTTTTTTTATTGAAAATAGTTTCAACTCCATCCAAGAGGTAGTAAAAAAGGAAAAAAAAATTAAATTTAAATTTGAAACCAAAGGAAAGGGAATAGGGTGAAAGCTGGCGAAACAAGAAGGAGAGCCTAAATTCACATCTCCTTTTCACTTTTTCTCCAAGGTCAATAAAGTTTTTAGAAGGCGGAAACACATTGCACTAAATTGCCAGCAGGAAAAGTTCGGGTAAATTCTTGCAAGAGAGGAAAATTCCTCAAAACAAAAAATGACGTGATTTTTCCTTTAGTGGAAAGTTAAGGAACTGGTTGGGTGAAAATTAGCGAACGCATTCAAAACTGAGTTAAGGAACGAGCCTATACAGTATCAGTTGATCGTTAAGTTTAAGTTAGGTTAGGTTGTAAAGAGGGTTGCTGGCTATGCGGCTAACATTAAGCCGCAAGTTTGGGCCCATTTGCCACCCTTTACTGGCTTGTTAGAGCTGCCAAGTGACAACTTCGCCAAACTGAATCAGCTGACTCATCGTGACGGTACTAGACACCTGCTAGCTTTTGAAAGTGGTAAGAACTAAAAATCTTGAGGCGTTTATCATTTAGGGCCGGACAATCGCAGAGTGTGCTCGATGGTGTCCTCTTCCATCTTGCACCACTTGCATAAATTGCTGGATGTCAGTTCCAATTTGTTCGGATGAGATGCGGTAAGGCAGTGCCCTGTGAACAAGCAAATTGTCGCTCTCAAGCAGTTTCTACCAAGTTTGAGCAATTTCCTGCTTTTGCTTGGATCAGGTGATGGCCATTATGTCCTGGCTATCCTGCAGTCCGTCCTATTTTTTCATTCAGACTTTAGTGTAGTCCATATAACAGCATTTATTCTGTTCTGGTGCCAGCAATTGACCGTGGTGTCAGCAAATCACCTCGATGAGGTGGACGAACATCATCCGGGCCCTTGAGCAGACGCTCCGTTTCCTGGCTACTTGCCAGCGATGATGCGGGACTACCTCAAGAACCGCTGGTTGCTCTACGACACCGACGAAGGAGTCAAAAGGAGTTATGTTACCTCAGGTGTGACACAGGGGTCAATCTTAGAGCCTGACCTCTGGACCACCATGTACGATGATCTGTAGGTTACGCTGGCTAGTAGGTTACGCTGACGATGCTGCAGCGGTAATCACTTCCAGATCTGCCAAATTCGCTCAACTCAGGCTTAACCAAGTCATGAGGAAGGTGGTCGGTGGATGATCGAACACGACCTCTAGCTGGCAGTCTCTAAAACAGAGATGATTATGCTGTCATATCGATGACAGTTGGTTCCGGTGAGATCCAGACGAATAAGTCGGTCAGGTATCTGGGAGTGTCCTTGGACAGCAAGCTGACGTATTGAGATCATATCCACAGGGCATGTGACAGCGCTCTAGTAGCCGTCACTTTGCTGAGTACATTCGCACTCACATAACCCCGATAGGTGTATGTCTTATGTTTTATTGAGAGCCTTTCTGCAAACGTTCACAGTTTTTGACGAGCATATGTATCGAAGTGCTCACTCCAGCTCATATTCTAAGACATAAGATCGAGAATGGTTACCCTGCTGTTGACGGAAATTGTGGTTGATTTGGTAGATGCTCCGCTAATGAACTGAACATCCATGCGTATAGCATATACTTCAGACTGACAGATAGTAGCATGATCCAACAGTATACAGCACAGGTTAAGACTCAAATCCGTAGAAAACACGCCCGAGCCACCACCTGTATTCGTCTCCGATCCGCCCGTGTGAATCCAGGCGCCACCATCGGTGGTAGCTTTCTTTTTCTTAAAGTCTGTTTTTGTGGGTATCTTGACCTGGAAATCCCTGCCAAGATTTAATTATTTTGCTCATGTGGCCCGTGTCTTCCGCAACGAGCCCAAATCTTATGCGGCGTTCTGTAGGAATAACAATCTATACGGTGCTTCACCTGAGCCCCGCAGTTCGGTTTCCTGTCTTGTATAAGGCCCAAACATTTAACACTATCAGCAAGCTCCAATATTATTCCGTTGAGGCTAGGTTTGGCAATAGGCAGCACCCTGTGTTTCCTTGTGAAAAGTTCAAGTTCCTTTTTTGTCGAGTTTACCCTAAGTTTGGCTTTCTGGCCTGGATTTGAATACGGTCCAGTACCGATGACATAAGATCCAACAAGGTGTAGGTGCTCACCCTTCACAAGTCCCACAATTTCATCCGCATACGCCACTAGCTCAAAGTATTTCGTTGACTGTCAGGATCCAGAAAAGGAGTGATATAATTCCCACTTGTGGTATTCCGCTTCCGACTATTTTCTATGCTTTGGACTCCAAAATGGTGGCTTCAACTATTCAACGCCCAAGGTGCCAGAGTTTAATCCACTCCATAGCGAACCAAGACATAGATGGTACTTGCAACAGTGACATTTTTGGAGGAACCCTCAATGTAACAACGTGAAAACCTTTTGCTATAAGGACTTTTCTATTGTACCGACAACTTTGTATAGTGCCGTCTCGATAGATACGCGTGTTGATCAACACTGAGTTTCGTGACACCAATCGAGCTATTGATATGCAGGTCCACAAGCCTCTCTTGTATTTTGAGCAGAAATGATCTTAAGATGAGACCCTTTACGTAATGATGATTCAACTTACCAGGTTTCGAAATGAAAACCACCCCAGCTTTTAATCATTGCTCGGGTAATATCCCGAGGCGGAGGCAAGCGGTAAAAATACGCTGCAGAATGAAAATTATGGTAGGCGATGTCTCATCATTCTTTATAGCTTTACAAGGTCAAAATGTGCCTATAGCTCATGCAATCTTAACTTCGACTGCCACTTCTGTGATCAGCTGCTTGGGCGGCCGGTGAGTTGCTCTAAATTGGTCAACACGGAAAATGAGTTTCCAGTAGCATGTTCAAACATTCTTTCGAGCCCTCCATCCAATCACCGTTTTCTCTTTGCAGAAACGTAGGTACACTGCGAGTTACGATTATAACCTTCCTGATTTTAGCAGAATCTGTACTTCCTTCAGTGTTCTCACAGAATTTTCTCCATGAGTTGTGCGTGGCTCGTCTTATCTTCTTTTTGAAGAGCGATCAATCAAAAAAATATCAATCCTAGTCTTCAACTTTTCCGGACCGCCTTGCGTTGTTAAACACCCTTTGTGTGCGACCTCTAGCCTCTGTAAGTTTGCCATTCCATCATAAGGTAGCATTTTTACTTTCGGGCTTTCCCGCGCACACGTCTTTGAAATCTGACTCTAAGATTCCTGTTAATCAGCTCATCTGCTCGTTAAGTCGTCCTGGACTCGTCAAATCCAGGTCGTCTAGTACACTGAGATATCTCTTTGTTTTTCTCGAGTAAACTTCCCATTGTGCTGTTCTCGAGTTCCAAACTTTTTTGGGTGAGAAACCAGAGCTACCGATATTCCAGCATAACCACTGGTTAAGTTAAAACTGCAATTGAAACCAATAGATATTAAAGAAAAGTGCAAATTACTGTTCCTATATATATATATATATATATATATATATATATATATATATATATATATATATATATATATATATATATATATATATATATATATATATATATATTTATATATATATATATATATATATATATATATATATTTATATTTATATATATATATATATATATATATATATATATATATATATATATATATATATATATATATATATATATATATATATATATATATATATATATATATATATTTTATATATATATACTACTGTGATCAAAAAGTAAGGTGAAATTGTCAGTTAAAACTCTCGGGCATTAGCAATGCAGGTAAATTTTTTTTCCTAGGCTGGTAGGACTGTCTATTACATTTGCCAAGTGTTTGTTTGTCAAAAGGTTTATTTATCTCCGAGTTACACGTGTTGTTGTAAGCAACCAAAAGTGAATTTTTCGATTTTTACGATGGGTGATTTTGTTGAGCAAAGAACTTGCATCAAATTTTGTTTGCGCAACGAATATTCTTATGCAGGCTCGTTGAAAATGTTGCGGAAGGCCTTTAGTGATGAAACTATGGCACAAAAAAACTTTTATAAGTGGTACAACGAGTTCAAAGCGGGCCGAGAACGCGTTGAAGACGAACCGCGCTCTGGACGACCATCAACGTCTACCGTCGAGGATCACGTCCAAAAAATCTAAGATTTGGTGCTTGAATATCGTCGATTGACAATAAGAGATCTTGCTGATAGTATTGGAAGATCATTTGGCTCAGTCCAAACCATTTCGAAGGATGTTTTGTGTCTCAAACGCGTCCAGTCTCGATTGGTGCCAAAATCGCTCAATTTTTTGGAAAAAAAAAGCGTCGCGTTGATGTGCGTGAAACTTTGGTGTCTAACTATCAGGACCACTTGAAATGCATCATTACTGGAGACGAGACTTGGATTTACGCATACGACCCTGAAAACACCGACCAATCCAGCGAATATCGTGCAAAAGGTGCAACAAGACCGAAAAGACCACGGTAGAGTCGATCGAAAATCAAGGTCATGTTGACAGTTTTCTTTGATTTTCGTGGTGTGGTGCACTATGAATTCCTTCCGCCGGGCCAAACTGTTAGCGAAGAATATTAGGGCTATACCGGAAAAAGACTATTCCGACTGTTTCGAGGACTGGAAAAAGCGTTGGCAAAGTGCATTTTATCGGACGGGGATTACTTTGAAGGGGATGAAATTGATTTGGAAGAATAAACAAAGAATTTACATTTTATAGACAAATTCACCTTACTTTTTGATCACAGTAGTGTATATATATATATATATATATGATGAGCGAAGGAAATATATATATATATATATATATATATATATATATATATATATATATATATATATATATATATATATATATATATCAATAGAGAATTAAAAATAAAAGTAGCTTTTGAAGAAAAGATTGGCTTTTAAGCTAAAACCTTTCATTACTACTTCTCCAAATAATGCTTGATGATTTCTACCCAAAAAATATATTCGTATTTACAGTGTGTGTTCAAACGGAAACATTATGGATTTCAAAAAATGGATTACAATAATTTTGAACATAAATTGTATTTTTTTGAAGTGTCGAGTCAAGTTTTCTGCTTTGCACAAAACTCACTTAATATAATTCATTGTTGTCCTATGTTTTCAGATAAAAAATAATCATTTGTGAAAAATATTGTCTAGAATAATTACACATAATTATGAGCCATTTCACGCCATGTACAATACAATGTGATGGGCTCGCTATACATTTGGATGAGCGAAGGAAATCTGGCTCGAAAAGCCTATGGGAGGTGCGTGTTTTTGCACAGCCGAGCAAATCAAATTTTGTCATGTATATTGAATGCAACAACAATTTTGTTGTTGTATTCAATATGCTTAACAAAATTTGATCCTCTTCGGTGCGCAAAAAACGCACCTATTATTGGAAAGAATTGGCAAGAGGAGCCATGCGGAGGAGCCATGGTGCAAACAAATATCAAAAATTGAGAATGGCAATGGAGTAAAAACCGGAAGTCTAGAAGTTTCTTTTACTGCACGCTCAAATCGGACAACTGTTAGTTTTGAAGTGAAAGATGACTTTGACGAAAAAATTTGATATATTTTTTAAGATTTTTTTTATTTCTGTTTTTGTTTTGGTTCATCAAAAGTTATGGACAACCTTGAATGGGAAGACTTGATTTTAAAGCAAGGAAAGGTTTTGCGCACATTATTTTGTAATGGAGTTTTGTTTGCATAACGTTTCTGATCCCACACTAAAATTGATTCCCATTGAAAAACAATCATTAGGATTTATTTTAGAGAACTGATCTTATTGCTTCAAATTACTTTGTTATAGGTGAAGTAAATTTTATAGCTCAGATAACATTAACCATATTAATGGCAAATGTTTTGATCATGTGTTGCAACACCAAATTATTGTTTTATAGCTTTATTCAAAGTGTGAATTTCATTAATTTCCCAAGAGATATGCATGTGAAATAGTCCTAATAAAAGAACACGCAAAACTGTGGACATACTGAATTTAATATGTGCATACATCAAATTCAAATAGCAGCTAGATGTGTTAGAAAAGAGGTCAATGTGGAGGCATAAATACTGCTGTTTAATCAACTTATCTGCATACTAAATCTGCTGTTTTGTTTTTTAGTGGCTATTTATTGTTATTAAATGCTAGTTTATTTAATGAATGCCTCCTTTTAAAATTACCAGGAATTACCCATTAGTGAATTCCCTATTATATAGAGATTCTGGTTCAAGTTGCTGAAAACATTTTTGTGGCTTCAGAGCCTTGTATTTAAATAGAGTTACAAATGCAAATGAATCAAACCAATGCTATTGATTCATATGTATTAATGCTTGTACAGGCTAATTGAAGTTTAAAGTTAATTGAATTGCATTGAAGCAAATTTATCAATTATTACCGCAATACATACATGCAGCTGTTTGCAAATATAAATTAAACCAAAAGCTTTCTGAAAATTTGTCAGAGATTGTATTCAAACGTGGTTTGTATCGACATGTAATTGTACTTTAATTTTCTAATATATTAATTTCTGCTTAGTGGAGTTTTATTTTCTATTCATTTATTTCAATTAATAATCTTTTGCTTATTCTCTAAAAATATTTTAATCAAAAATGCATTGGGCTTCATTTCTCAAAAATGACTGAACATACAGTACCAAGTGCTCGGTTTGAATTTATGAAAGACTATGTACTTAGCATCAATTTGAACTCGCATACATAGACATATTCACAATGACTTTATGGATTCATTCACAATGAATTTAGGATGTCTGTGGGTATTTGTTTGGAATTCAATAAATGTATATCTATTTAATTGATATATTTAGTTTAATGGCTCCAAAATCTCTTTTGAAAATCAGTAAACTGCCAATCATTTATGGTTTGGTTCAAAAAAATCAAATCACTTCACAGTTAAGCTACTGAAAAATATGGTTCCCACTCATGCCATATATTGCTTTCCTCCAAATCCCATTTTCATCTTCATGTTCATCTAAAACTATACTATCATCAATTTCTATATTTTTCAATTACAATGGAGTTCACGTACAACTCTTGAATCAAGCTTTCTACCTCTTTCAAAAGACAAAGCCAATTCGGAAGCCAAGATTCTAGCTCAACTTTAACATACAATACAGTTTTAATAAAAACTTGACTGCACCGTTCTGCTCTTTCTTTATGGTCTCCAAGACCAAGTACGTTTATATTTTCATAATCTTTCCCAATCTTTGATATCAATTTTCTTGCGTTCAACTCTTTCAAAATCTTTTCCTGAACAGAGGAGGAAAAAAAAACAAGACGGAGTATCTGAAGTTGGCAACTAGGGAAAATCCATTCTTTCTGTTTCAGTGCATTCCAAAACAATTTAACTGCTGCGCTTTTAAGTTTCTAATATCGATGCCAATATAAGAGTCAGTGAACAAAGTACCCATAGTGTATATGAAATTATTATTATTTTCCAGTTTTCATAGAGGCGTTCAGGTTTTGACTTTAAACATTATGCTAGTGCGAAACGCGCTTAGAAAGTTTGTAAAATGCAATCGAGTGGTCTTTGTATATAAGTACTGGCTATAACAATGACACAAAGACTTATAGCTTTAATTTTAAAAAGTGTGATAAATCGCAAAAACTTTCATTAATCTACCTCTATCATTTCATTCTTTTAAAGAAAAGAATACATATATGTAAATTTTGTGTATACAATTTGATTAAATAAATTTGCTACATAAAAAATAGTTTTAAATTTTCTGTAAAATACGCAGAGGTTTTTTTCAGCTCTGTATTTAAAAGGGTATTTGATCATCCTTTTTATTCACATATAGTTACCTGTTGTCTATAAATAAGTCACCAAAACACGAGAGTAATGGATATTTTAAAGAAAAAGATAGAACGTGAAGCTGGTAGAGGGCTGCATTCATCAATTTACAATTAATGTGAATACGAGTGTGGAATGATTACTTCCACGACTCACTCTATCCCCAATTTAACTCAGGCTCCTATTCAGAGCTAAGTGAACTTAAAACTCAGTGCGTGGTCTCTCGCCCGAACCTGAATCACAAATAGGGCCAGATGAATTACCTCAGATATCATTGCACTCCAAAAGTTCTGATGAAATTTTACCGTTTTTCTTAGTGAGTTTTGACGTTGACCCTTTCAGTCTTGTCCATTGATGTATACAAAGATGAGAGACTATTGTCTTGAGTTATCTTCAAGCTAAGTGAAAATTTCATAAAAGTTCGCATCTAAGTGATTTTCTTGTGGCTTTGTTTGGCTGCGAATGTGTGTGAGTTAGAGAGAGAGAGAGAGAGAGAGAGAGAGAATGATGCTAAGTGCTATAAGTATCTTCGACATTTCACTTAGCATACAATTTCAATTAATTTCAATCATAATTTTTTTCCAGTTTCGTCTGCTGCTACGTACGGCCGACTACAAAGACATCATGGAAACTTAATCGTCTCCAAGATCAACGATATGTGTACAATAGGAAAATATGTCGTATTCATTTTGGACTGATCCTAATAGTCAATAAAAGAATCAAAAGTACTCGTAGTGGGCTGAGTTGGCTTGTATGGTAACGAAAAGGACTAGCTAGATAGATCCTTTATGTTTGCAGCCTACCGTTATTGCTGTTGCCGCCCAACGGAAATCGCAGTAATGTATTCTGGTAGAATTCATGAAACAAACATCCCTACCAAAGCAAATGTAGGGTTCAAGGGGTTTTCCAAAAGTCCATGCCTGGCCAATGAACATCATTCGCGAAAATAAGGTGGAAAGAACTTGGGAGCATACATCAGCTATGGATAGTGTGCTATTTAAAACGGGGAGATAAAAATTTCAGAGAATTTCAAATCATTACGGGTAAGTATTATGCTTAGGATAGCATCGCTTCTTTTCTTCTGCCTTAGGAATAATGTGAGGATCGGTCAAACTGGTCATCAGGCAAAAATATCTCGACGATGCTAGGAGGTCCTGGGCATATGAATCATCCTGTGCAAAAGCAAGGCAGTCCTGGGTATTCATGGATGCGCATCGCACCAGGCAGTTTTTAGGCTTAACTCGAAGTGCTCTACGCTGCACTGTGGGAGTTCTTACGGGCCACTGCCTCATAGGGTGACATGCACAACGATTGGCAGTGCAGTTTAACGATTTCTGTTGGAGTTGTGGCTCTGAGGATGAAGAGGAGTCCGTCCTCTACCTCTTGTGCCACTGCCCGGCGCTGGCAAGGAGAAGGTTGGTGGCAATTGGTGCTCCCTTTCTCTCAAACCTGACTGAGTTGTCCCTGGTTCATCTAAAGGGGATAACGCGATTTGTTAAGGGAAGCAGATGGTTTCCCGAATTCAGTGAGTAGGAGAGAGTCACAAATTATTGTGGCATCACAACTTTTGTGCCTATGAGTGCCGGTCGGCAGACCTCTGTGAACCGGCAGCCACTTTAACTTAACCTAACCTAAGATTAAAAGCAAATAGTTAGCGGCACCCAGAAACTATAAATAGTAAAAACAACAATACAAAATTTATTTATCCAGGAAAATATTACTTTGCTCATTGTCGTAAGTCCAGTCATTAAAGAGTTAAATGTTTGTTACTTTCATAGATTGCTCTTACGCAAGGGCTTGCATATGATGCTTTCTAGCAAAAAAACGATATCAGCGAAATGTTCACGGCTTCCAAGAAATTGTTGTTTCTGCAACAAAATATTTCAAAATTAATGAAAAGTGAGTGCGAAACTTCATTTTCAAACCTGCATCTAAATGAGGTATGCTGCATTTCGGACCTAATTCTATAAAATCGAAAGTGAAATTGTCGGAAATGTGTGTTGAAAATCGGATTATAAGTTTTTCAAACGTTTGAAATCCTTTAATTTAGTGGCGACGATTTATACATTTTTTTCTGTTCGTCTTTTAATGGCTTACCTATTAAACCATGTAAGTTTCTATAGATTTTTTTGATAAATTATAATGACTGCTAAAATATATTTATTGCAATAAATAATAGAAGCTGGCACAAGAATGCAAGGCAAGAAAACATGTTTGTGAAGTCTTTCCAAAACAACCGAATATTACCAAAATACTTTCACATAGTGATTACGTGTTCTCAAAAGCTGTCAGATTAACGCTTTTTGACCAAAATATTGCTAGAATCTTGCTTCAGCTTTAAATTTTAAGCTTAAGGGCTGCATTGATATGATAGGAATCGAAGTCTTTGTGATTACATTATGTTATTTCAAGCAAAATTATTTTTAAATGCACTTTCATTAAAGATCGTTTAAAGATATCTGTACATACGAGACTTGTTCCAATGTGTATTAACATAGTTTCCAACGTTTCAAGTGGATTGCAATGATTCCTGATGATACATCGTTTGATATTTTTTCACTTCTACGTTTTTTTACTTGCAGGAACAATACTCACGTAAACAATACTCACCTATCTGCAACTTTGTCGTAAAACTACTAGATGACGAAAAGTATCATCTTGTGTTTTAGCCAGTTGGTCTCAAATTTATTATCAGTGGAGTGCAAAATAAAAACAATACTACCTGAAAATGACAATTATGCGTTATCAATGTATTTGCGACGCAAATGAAATCGCTGAATCGATAATGTTTTCGAAATTCTGGCAAATTGTACGATTTGTAGCACACCTCCATTGAAATTGCTTAATTTTCAATATGGATTTTGATTTCAAATCGTATGATTCCTAGTAGATGCCTCACTTTATAGCAATTGAGCGATATACATCTTTTTATCAGCCATGAAATCAAGACCAAGAGAAAGAGCTATCTCTCAACAGAAAAAATAAATGTCCTTGGATACTCCTTAACCAGCACATAAATAAATTCATATTTCATTCTTTAGTCAAAACTTAAATAAATCAGAGCTATTTAATTTCTACAAACGAAAAAATAACTGAAAAATTGTTAGAAATTCCTAAAAACTTTCATCAATAATTACCGGAAAGTTAACCACTTTTTGTTAAAACCCATAGAGTTTATATCTTCCGTAGAGGTATTGCATCTAAATCAACTATTAAGGAGTATAATCTAAGAGTAAAGGAAATCTTTTATCAACTTTTTTTTAACTTCGCAAAGTTACCATTGAATAAAATGTTGCTTTCTTTTGAAATAAGTTACTTTCAGAAAATTCACTCTCTATTACGCCAAAAAATGGTGCTTTTGACGTATTTGCTTTAGAAATCAACTGAAAATTCAGTAATAATTTATTTTCTGAGAAACTCATTCTAAGAAGCGCACTAGAACTTTGGAACTGTTATAAAAGAATATTATAAGCATTTGCTTGTTCTATACAGCTAGAAAAAACCCATCCATTTACAGCCTGTTCTTATGAAAATTCATAAAACTTTCTTCCATGAGATCGCAATCGTACCAAACTTGTTTAGAATTTTCACAGGGCTTTCATTCAAAGCTTCAATACAACTGAAAAATTTTCAAAAGGAATTAATGTGAGCGCTGAATTTAAGCTACCATAGGAAGAATTTGAAAAAATTCGGGAAAAAAAAACAATATAAAAACCCTTAAGTGAGATTCTGTTTTGAAGCTCTGCTTAAGCTCCCTTTTCTTGTTAAAAATATATACCATTGTCCATGCTTATTTTCTATTTTCGGAAGTATTTTTCGACGCAGCCAGGGTTTTGAGTACGCATCAACTTCTTGGTGTCCATTGAAAGCGATAATGCAGCAAAGACAAATTATTTAAGTTTAATTGAAATCGAGAAAACCACTCTAGTTTCAGCTTCCAGATTTAATTGTGTTAAAATTAAGATTTTCCATATTTATTTCAAGGATCTTTTTGAGAAGTACAAACTACCTTATTTGTGACATAGGGGAAACGTTTTCCCAAATTTGGCCCAATAAGCTGCCAAAGCTATTTTTAACAGAGCAGAGAGAAAAAAGTGTTGAAAGTAGTATCCGCAGATTATGGGACAATGGTTATAGTAGCTTCTTGGCTGAGAGCGAAAGAATTGTTTGCACTATTGGCATTGATTTATCACAGAAAGTATATTTCTAGATATAAAGACGACGCATTGAAAAATTCCCCGCATTTAGTAACACAAAAAGGATACGTGAGCTAAGAAAATGCTTTGTAAAGCCAAAAAAAGGTGAAACAGTCATTTTATTGCTGGATTATATTTTGGTCTTTTTAAAACTAATGATGCTTGCGATAGCTGATATGTTTTTTGTGCCGTTCGTGCTAGTTACTTTGCCAAAATATTCAATATAGTTTATTGAAAAGTAATCTTGACTGAAAAGGTCAAAAATATTCTTTGAGTTCAACATCCTTCGAATTTATAATAAGGCTGTGCCTATGCAGCAGTCACAGACTAGCTTCAACCTTTTTTCCTGAGGATCAGTCTCCTTTAGATCAGTCTCAACCTTCCACTGCTACAACTATAAATTATAATACAATAAAACACACTTATACCGTAATTATGTCTGTAAGTTTTCCGATTGGAGTGGGAGATTAGATCGTAATTATTGTTTTTTCCAATTGATAAAAGAACTTCGTAGGCACAAGTTTTCAAACACTGAAGAAGTGGAAGAGGCAGTTTCGGCTTGCTGTTTCGACAAAGACAAATCATTTTTTTGGAAGGTAGACATAATCTAATTGAAAGATCCGAAAAGTGTATTGGAGTAGCAGTCAAATATATGAAAAAAATGTGAAAACATGCATTTTAGGTCACAAGTGCAATTGAATTCGCTTTGACATCTAAACTACGTTTTAGCTTTTAAAAATTCATGGCTCAAATTATGAAAGACGATCTCAAATGATGCTTATGAATATTCCAGATATGAGGAATAAACTGAAGTTGTCAATGCTTGATAGGCAGTTAGTCTTTACTTCTGTGAAGCTACTAGCCAGAGATTTTGGCATGCGGTTTTTCAATCTGTAAGTTTTCACCGGATTAAATAAGGCTCAATTTATCTTTTGAACAAAAATATCCGTCAATAAAATTGGTAGTTATTTTGATTTCACTCTTTCAATACTTTCATTGAAGAATATTATTCTCAATCAAGTGTAATATCATGTGATAACTTTTGTAAGTAGTCTGTATTGGTCGAATCTTCAAACAACATATAAAAATATCTGCCCTGTAAACCCCCAATTTCAATTCAAACAATTCGGAAAAGCAAAATCAAATTTTTAGAGCTATGACTTAAGACTCATTTTCCTTATGTCACTCTTTTCACTTGCATTTATAACTACATTTCAATCATTTTTATTTTACAAACAAATACAATACATAGAGAGGCATGCAATTGAAATCTTAAATAAAAAGTTTTAATTACATTGTCAGACTCAACTTATTTTGTTTTGAATTTTCATGAAAATTCGGATGAAATTTGCTACTGAAGTGAATAAAGTACAGTTTTTGATGCCTATTCTATCGACACCCAACATTTGGCCATGCCCATCCAAAACATTAAAGTTAGTTTTCATTTCTTAATTACAAATGTTAAATTCATATTGGATTCGTAAATATCTAACTTATAAGTCCAAAACTTGCCCGAAGCGCTTTATTATCAAATATTAAATTGTAATAAAGGTCGAAAACAACAGTACACTTGCCAATTTGATGCAGATACATAAAAGCGCCCAGTGTGGGCAATACCATCAGAAATGAATGACACAGGTTCGGGATTTTAATTTTACTTGCTTTCAAAATGAATTTCTGTTAAAGAAATCTGTTTGAGATTTGTTTTCATACGCCTGTAAACATATTTCAAAATGCAAAACTTTAATGAGAAAAATGAGTAAACATGTCCCCAAACATAGCAGAGAATTCCGATGAATAATACATTTATTCTAGTTATATGTTAATGATTTAATGAATATCATTTGGAGTGCGAATGACAATGTAAATCGTTTTTAGTGAAATGAGTAAGTCTCAACTGTTGTTGACTCATGATCAATAATTTCGATATTTTTCACGCTTGTGTTGCAAGCTAGATTATGTTGACTTTGTCTCACTGCAATAATATACAGATTAATCAATATTTTTTTATGTGAATTTATTGGCTTTCCATATTTCATAGCTGATGAAAAATTTCAGAATTTTTTTCGAATTTTTCGAATTGTAACAAGATTTCAGACGAATAATGAGAAATATGAAAAATAAGTGTGTGTCTATGCATCTAACTGCCGAACAACTGTCTTTCTTAATCTTGTACACACAAATATTTTTTTCACATTTTTTTTTTGACTGATGTATTATATCATACTTTTTTGAATTACCTATAGACTGATCATAATGGCATTGCAAATGTCTTGCCTTGCATCTAGTCGGTTTATACATCGTTTTCTTATGTCTAATGCCAGGTTTACAATTCCGCCTAGGAATGGCAAATGTAGACGAGGTCTGTGTGTAAATGGTCTCCTTGTCTATTCTCGGCTGTTTTTTTCATGGCAAGCACGCGTGTGTAAATGATTTGCTCGTCGGCTCTTGTTTGTTTTATGAAGGGATAACGATCCTTTTATTGCTGTGCTTGAGTGTTTATGACCGTCTCGTCCCAGCTCGAAGCCGCTGGAAGCGAAGTCAGTTTTATGCATCGAGTCAAAGGGATTCGAGAGTGTAGCATGTGCTCATTCACATTTTCGAATTTTTCGCTGGGACTTCAAACATGTCTTTGCGTGTCCCAGATTGAAATCACTCAACGCACACCAGGCAGTTGCAATAGCCACAGCCCGTACCTCAGTCATCGTTCACTGAACTGAACAAAACCATGGAAAAAAACAGCTCACAACTGTCGGAAGGTGCATGGTGCATGGTGCGTGTTGCATGGTGCAATATAATAAGTAAACAATTCACCCTAAGTCTTGCTGAGTCTCGTCCAATGTCTTGCTGAGTCTTGTCCACGAGACGCTCGTCCCTATGTATAAATCCGGTACCAGATTGAAATCATTTCACGCACACCAGGCAGTTGCAATAGCCACAACCTGTACCTTAGCCATCGTTCACTGAACTGAACAAAACAGCTCACAACTGTCGAAAGATGCATGGTGTAATATCCTAAGTAAACAATTCACCCTATGAAAGGTGCATGGTGCATGGTACCTGTTGCATAGTGCAATATCCTAAGTACATAATTCACCCTATGTCTTGCTGAGTCTTGTCCAATGTCTTGCTGAGTCTTGTCTACGAGACGCTCGTCCCTATGTATAAACCCGGCATAATATTTAAAAACAATTTTCTGTCGCAGAGCAGCGTTCAAGGGCCCCGAACGCAAACGTGGTGACGACCGTTGAATGGAAATCATAATTTGGTCTAGTGCCAAGGCATTTTCACTGCAAATCTGTTTGTCTGTCAGCCGAGATACATACAAATAAATTGTCTGGCTACTAAGATGCTCAATCGCTTTCAGGAAGATAATGCTTGCTCGCACTTCATCGGTATATGTATGTAGAATAGATATTTGGCCACGGCATGTTTTTGCTATTTTTAAAAGAGGCCAGTTTGTATATGCGCGGAATTTCTGAACCACTTTGATGAATTTTGTACGGAAAAATTAAAGTTTGACGATGAGAATAAAAAAAGATGACAAACGCGATATTATTGTGTCTTAAATTATTAATCAAGATGAACTTCTGGAAAAATTGCTAAGTTTTTATAAATAAGAAAAAACCGCTTTAACTTTGAATCTTAGTAGAAGGAGCAAAAATGGATAAACTGAATTTCTTTCTAAACTATGGCGTAAATGTCAAAAAAGTTTTGTACATTACGGTGAACATTCGAGCAAACGGAAGAATAATTTCTGCAAGTGTACAAAAACGTTCATGTCAGCAGCCGATTCAATCTTTGTTTAATAAAAAATTATTTTAGCGTTAAATAATTAGCTTAAGTTATGCATGCAGATGATTAGATTTATAGCGAACAGTAGAAAGCTATCGTGTTTTTCATATTTGAGTAAATAGTTTTTCGAGTCAGGTATGATTCTTCACTTCTGACACACCAGATTGAAATCTAACAAACAACAACATGTTATGAGAGATTTATAATCAACGAGCCAGATGCTGACCTAGAACTTGGTAAAAATATTATGTTGATTGTATCTATAATAAATTTTGGAAAAAACATTCTAAATGAATAAATAGACTTGCTAGTCATGTAAATTCTTGTTATGATGGCAGATGCTTTTAACAATATTGACATGATTTTAATTGGCCTAAAAGTTCAACATTCATTAGCTGTTGGTAATATCTCTATTTTTTTAATAAATAATCAGTCAGAAATATTTTTTAAGGGATTCTTTGAGCATTTACAGTTAAAGACTATTAGCCAAAAGTCATGACACATACATGTGTATGTCTTTTGATCAAAGGTCTTTAACTGTAACTGCTCGAAGAATGCTTTCAAAAACGGTTTTTGACTGACTGAATAGTCATTTTAAAAATCGATCTAGAAAATGTTTCAAAAAATCAAAATCATGTTTAATCGATAGAAAAAGCGTGTGTCCACTCACAAATGATTGTTTTCCGTAACATAAAAGACTTGCTGAGTAATGCAGAATTATTAGTTCCTTTTTATTGTGTTTTAACACAATTATGTGATCTGAGAAACTTTCAAGCTTCTGCCTCCGTATTAGCTTTGAAAACACAACTTTGCTGCTAATCGAACTGCTGTTTTGTTTGTCTACTTTTCTAACATTGTTTGTAAAACTTTTGTTGCTATCTAATTGGATTTCATAAGGCGATAGCCAGAAACTCTTCGTTCGATCGTTGTTTGTGTACAATAGCAATTCTATGGAACCTAAGATGATTGTCGAGAAAATTTCAAATCCTTTCTATGTAGCAATAAATGTTAGAAAAACGACAGCAAAATTGCCCAAAATCTAAGGAAAACTTTCCTAAAACAGATTACAAACAGGATTCAGTGAAAACTTTTGTAATATGAATAGACAAATTGAAAAGTTGTTGTGATAAATTGATAATTTTTTGTAGGCTTTGAAATAGCCAACCTTTTGTATTTCAATTAGAAATCTACTTTCCAATATATTCTCGATAAATGTTTTTTTTATAGGAAACTGTGTAGATTAATCGATATTTGATTTGTTTTTGAAGTTCAAATGTTGTGTATCATAGACTTTCTGTTTTATTTATTCGTCTTGAAATTTGAAACGCGTGCTAACAATAAAAGATGAGATATAACAAAAGGATGTATCTTTTCATAAAATTTGCAACTCATTGGCGTATTATTCATGCTCTCGAAGAAAACTATGGTTAAAAAAGGTTTGACGCAGGCTATTCAAACCAGCTAATAATGTTAAAATAGTAAACTGTTTTTCTTGAAGTGCAGTATGTTGCAATGTTAACTCCCTGAAGTTGTAAATATATTTTTATTAACTCTCAGGTCCATACCAAAGATTCCGGTCACCATGAAGATTCCAAGTTTTATTCAATTTCAATAAGTTTAAGATGTTAGTTTTTCAATAGGTGCGTTTTTTTACTCCGGTATAGAAGAGAATAGAAGTATGCCGCAAAAACATTGATCTGGTACAAAACAGCAGTGCATATTATTATATAAATTTCTATTTCAGTTTTGACAAATAACTCGACTACATTTATGGTAACATTTCAGCCCTCTACCCTGATGAATACCATCAAAAGACAATTGAAAATTTAAGGTTGCCAGCTTTGAAATCCCAGCAAGAGAGGAAATTCGAAATCATAGAGGTGATACCTACAAGCCAGATTACGAGTCTATCATATCATACAAATCACGTTGACGTGAAATTTGCATCAAATACAGGCTCACATCCTGTCGGCCGGCGGGTAAGATAAACGGGTTGCTTATGAAAAACCAGATCTTCCACATACGTGCGATGTTTTAATTACGAACGATATAATATGTATTATAGTCCTGGATATCCGAATAATTATCCTAACAATACCGATTGCGTTCGTGTTCTTCAAGGTAAAGATATAGCAGGATGCTAAAATATTAATAGATATGACCAAACGAATAGGTTGCATGCAATTAAATTTTCCTAATTTAAAGCTTCATGGGCGGAACTTAAATGAAAAATCTCATATTTTCAATGATATTAAATAAAATTCCACAGAATAATGGAAAATCCATTCCAATTTCCAAATAATTGAACAGCAGCCTACACAATTTCCATTATATCATTACTTTTTTTTTTAAAAAAAAAGGTCAAACAATATCTAAGTCACAATTCAATCTATTTACTCGTATTTGCGTAAAAGCTTTTTTTCCCGTTGCCTATGCGACGCGATCCGCGATGGTGACAAGCAAATTACGGAAACACAAGACTCGTAAAAAAAATTTTCAGTCATCTTCTGTTAGGTTAGGCTCGTGTCGTTGCAGTGAAGCTAATGTTTAAAGCAAATCGAATTGACAGTTTATACCCTAAGGCATCATGAGAAAAAAAGATGGTGAATTTATGCCGTCAACGGTAGCTTGAAAGAGGAAAATCCTATTACTTTGAAAAATATATTTGTGACTTAAGCGAGCATCATTTGAAAATTATTCTGCATTGAATTTTAACGAACTTTTTCTTTTTGCCTTTGAAGTGCCCAGTGGCCAGTTTCTTCGATTAGATCTTAGAAACAAATTAAATACTGAGCCATCAGAAGGATGCAAATACGATTTTTTATAGGGAAGGTTTGTTTTGATAATTATCAATATGATATTAATTTCACGAATTTTGTTTACACTTTGGAACGTAAGTGTGTAGCTAAGCGTACAATCATTCTCATACTGACTCCTTAATAAGTAAATACTTACATCTAACCTTAAAGTAGCTCAAAACACATGACAGAGCTATTCCGTAAGTTCGATTATACCAGAATCGGTGATCACATCAAAATTAACGAGTTTAATTTATTTCGTTGTGTGCTATATATGCATATACAATGGCACACTTTCTCATTTTAATAAATTAAAATTTCTCTCATCGAACAAAACTATCCACCTAAACTATAATAAAATACTAAAATTTAAAAAATTACTTCATAAAGTCAAAAAAAAAACAAAATGGCAAACACATTTTTAATTTTCACACGCAGCTAATTAGCTCATTACTGAATTAAGCCATAATTCTGTCAAAATGAATCGACTTAATTTAATTTCAATATTTTGTCGGGTATCGCTATTATTTCATGCTGGAATACTGTGCACCAGACCCTCGCACCTTTGTTTTATAAAATCAGAGAGGGACGTAGTAAATAGATACAGCGTTGTCATATACATATAAAGAGTTATTGCGAATGTGATTTTATTTAGGACAGTGGCATATAACAGAAAGAATAATACAATCCCGAGTTCTGATGGTTCTGATGCCGGTGAAAACGAAACAGATATAAACTGCATAGTTTCAGCAATAATTTTCGAAAGAAAAACTATCTATTGATGAAAAATACTCATATTGCAGCAATTTCTTCCTGCCTGTCTCATAACAGTTAATCATTTATCTCATTACTTACTTACTGCAGTTGAACTCTGCCGTGAGAGCTTCATTTAATTTTTGGCTCTGCTACCTCGTGTATGCGACGTTATGCAGCCTTTAAAGAAAAAATGGTGTAAAATGGCTTGTCAAGAGAAATTTTTATCTTTTGAAGCAAATGTTTTCAAAGAACGCTCAAATGCGAAAGCTGTTGACGCATGGTTTGAAAAATCGACGCCTACGCCTAAAAAAATGCCTACAACACAAGAAATATTTTAGACATTCATCCAAGGTCACCAGCTGCAAAGCTAAAGAAGATAAAGCTGGCGCCAAACGATGCTGCCAACACCCTCCAACGTTGGGCACTTGATGGTTCGACGCATCGTGTGGCCGATGCGCCAGCTACCAGTGCCCAATGTCCAGCTCCCAACGTTGGCGCTGGAACATGTTCGGTCTGTTGCCAATCTTTTAACATTTAACTCAAACGTTGATGGCAAATGTTTGAATCAAACGTTCACCGCATCGTTTGGTGCCGGCTTAAGAAACAAGACCACATGAGCCATCAATATCAAATAAAAACAACATGAACCATCTTCACCTCCTGAAGTTTTTGCGACAGACAAGTGAATTGAGAGGTTAATTGCGAAACCTGAAATAGAGAAATAAAGTATGAAGGCAAAATTGGCGTTTTGTTTTGTTGACCGACAACTATCAGTAAAGTTGATGATATTTTACTTATTTTCCTCGAAATTAATAATGAAATCTGAGTTCAATGTGCAGTGTACGAGTTTTTTTATGTGTGTGTCTGGTAGAATCAACAAAGTAATGCCTACGAATAGATAGGTCCTTTTGAATACTTTTATTGCTAGGAATCTTACTCATCTTATCTGCGTACATTGCGTGCCGTTCGTACTAAGAAGTTCTCTACGCTCCCGTCACTTCAACTTGGGCGTAACTTAGCAAGTTTTTTTCCTCAGGGAATTTACTTTCCAATTAAATTTGTTTACATATTCCATTGCAATAATTACTGAGCACGAGATAAATGCATTGGAATGCTCAGTAAAACAAATACAGTGCTTACATTAACGTAGGACAATTAATCATTCATCAATCTTGTCGTTTCGGCTAGCTCAAAATCACTTGTTTACTTATCATTAAATATCCTTGTAAATTTCCGGTAATTCGGCGAATTGCTAGAATGGCACCAAGCTTTCCGACCAAAGACTGGACGTACTGTTTCATATGTAACATATGCAAAGTGGCTTGTGTTTATGAGATTTTAAGCTGCTGATAAGTGGGTGCTATATTAATCATATCAACATAGAACCCGTCTTCAATTACGACATACCACCACAAGAAGAATCAGAATTTAACAAAGAGTGCTTATGAGAAAGCTCGTCTAAATATTGTTATGTAACGGGATCATAGCTACTCGGAGAATTTTTGACAGCAGTTAATGAGGATATATAAGCATTAGCCCAGTGAAATCCGACATAAAAAAGGCGAAACTTCGGAAAAATTAGGGGAAAATTCTGGTGTGAACCTTGGTACTGGCGTGTTGAACAAAATGTCAAAAGTCCCCATTGATCCGAGTGCTGCGTCACTTTTTATACGGGGTCAAAGGTCACCAAAAGTGACATTTCCTAAATATCTCAGTAAGAAAAATAATCTTCAGAAAAATAATGTATGACGAATTTGTAGCTTAGCAAATTTCGAACAAAAAAGATTATGTAGCTATTTCCTGTTACCATAACCGTTTTTGAGATATATTGATCTAAACATTTGTTACTAACAGCACCCTCATTCTCATCGGCATGTTAATATTATCCGATTTTGATTACGACTTGGCATGTTTGTGAGTTTGTTTTTCTTTGTTTAAGAGGCGCATAAAAAAACATGTACACAAACTTATCTACCAGACTCCAGGGTAGGTGGAAAAGTGTACTCCGAAAAGTTACCACCACCCCCCGTCCCCCTTTGCCATAAACTTGTAGGGACATCTGTTCGCTACTCTCTTCTCCGAAAAAACTGTATCGCGGCATCATTTATGGGATATTTCACGAAAGAGCAGGACGAAATAACCAAATTGCAGGTGGAAATAGGTTTTGTAACATATCATGGGCCTAGGAGCATGAAAAAGCACGATAATGTCATGGCATAATTCTGTAAACGCTCATTCCTGACATTATAGGAGCTCAATCCGATGCAGATTATCGCCGAATTATCAGTTTTTTTGCCAATCCTGTTATGGCTGCATAACGCCAAAGGAATATGACACGTCTGGAAACCAATTTGCACTTGAAATTACGTGACCTTGCCCTGATCTTTCATGTGATAAGACGGTATGGAAAAAAACCGGGTATTTCGGGGTGGTTCGTTTGCGGGGGTGGGTAGGGTATGGGAAGGGTGTGGATGTAGGGCTGGTCGCGTCATGTCAAGAATAGGCAAGTAATAGGATAAAAAGTGATCCTACCTTGTTTAACAGTGGGCAAAGAGTAGGCAACGAGCTCATTTCTGAAGATTTGGGATGGATGCTCAGGGATACCGTTTTAGGGCAAAGGGGGAGGGGGGAACTTTTCGGAGCATACTTTTCCACCTACCCTGGAGCCTGGTAGATAAGTTTATTTATATGTTTTTTCTATGCGCTTCTTAAATATAGAAAAACAAACTCACAAACATGCCAAGTCGTAATCAAAATCGGATAATATTAACATGCCGTAAGAAAGAGGATGCTGTTAGTAACAAATGTTTAGATCAATATATCTCAAAAACGGTTATGGTTACAGGAAAGAGCTTTAATCTTTTTTGTTGGAATTTTGCTAAGCT